>QEPC01014935.1:1821877-1889193 GCA_003113815.1 Sphenodon punctatus
GCAGGAAGCATACTTAAGTTTAAGTAGCTTTATTAAGAAATACATGTAGGATAGGAAAGGCCTACATCTATACTAAGTCCTAAGACTAGGTGTGTTCAGGAGGGAAGTAGGAGAAGCTCTCTGAATATCTCTCAGACACAAAGAGATAAGAAACATCCTGAGGAGAGGAGACTAACCAATCAGGTCCTCGCAGGAGTAGAACTAAGTGGATGGGGGAGGGGTTCCCTGATCTGACTGTCTCTACTCCTGCTGTTTCTAGCAAACAAGCAGGATAAGGGGAGATGTAACTAAGGAATGCATTTCCAACACCCCTTCTCATTGTCCCGTGCACAGAATCACTTATGTGCACTGCTGACAATTCCCAATGCTTCTTGTTACCTTTGAAAACTGGGTAGTGGTTTGGTCAGCACATCCGCTATCATTTCCTCTGTAGGACAATAAATCACTTCAACAAGTCCTTCTTATTTTATTTTATCTATTTATTTATTAAAATTTATAACCCACCCCTCCTGCCCACAGGGCAGCCCCGGGCGGCAAACAACTTCTTCTTGCGCTTCTTGCACATAGTGATGCTTGGTGTCGATGTGCTTTGAATTTGGCTTTGTCCTTTCCATTTTCGTAAGCTGAATGCAGCTTTGATTGTCCTCATACACCTCAGTTGGCTTTGGTTCATCTATTCCAAAGTCCTTTAGTAGTTTGTGTAGGAATACTACCTCTTGACATGCTTGAGTGGCTGAAATAAATTCTGCTTCAGTGAATGAAAGGGCAATTAATGACTGATTTGGCTAGCCCAACTGATTGCTCTGCCTCCATAGAGAAATACATTTCCACTCACAGATTTGCGGTCAGTCTTGTCTCCAGCCCAGTCCGCATCCATATATCCCATCAATCTGGGATTCTTGCTTGCTGGTAGTTTTAAGTTTAAATGCATTGTGCCCTTCAGGTACCGTGCCATTCTCTTGACTGCTACCCAGTCCTTATGGGTTGGTGCACTTACTTTTCTGCTTAGTATTCCTACAGCAGTGGCGATGTCTGGCCTTGTGACAGTGGCTACATACAACATCTTGCTGATTGCAGTTCTGTACTGGTTGTCCTGTGGTAGGGATTCATCGTTGCCTTCCTGGCTTAGGAAATTTGTTTCCATGGGTGTCCCCACTTCATTAGCCTCTGTCATACCTAGGCATTCTAGAATGTCCGCTATCTTTTGTTTTTGATTGAGAAGGAAACATCCATCTTTTTCTCGTTCTATTTGTATTCCAAGATAGTAAGTGATACCTACCAAGTCTTTCACCTCTATTTCCTTGTTCAGATTACTGATGATTTCATCACAATCTCATTTGTTTTCATGGCGTACAATCAGATCATCCACATAAGTTAGAATGTATGCCCTCCTTTTATTTCTGAACTTTGAGTATAGGCAGGGGTCAGCTTCTTCCTGTATAAACCCCTCCTTAAGGAGCAATTGATTCAATTTTTAATTCCAGGTTTTTGCTGCTTGCTTTAGGCCATAGATACTCTTTTGAAGTTTGCACACAAGTTTCTCATTCCCAGGTTCTTCAAATCCTGGCGGCTGCTGCATGTAGATGTCCTCTTTGATATCACCATGTAGGAATGCAGTTGTCACGTTTAAGTGCTGCACTTTCATTTTTCTTGCAGCTGCTATGCTGAGGAGTGTTCTTATTGTGGTGTGCCTTACTACTGGGGCAAAGGTCTCATCATAATCCTCGCCGTATTTTTGGGAATATCCCTTGGCTACTAATCTTGCTTTGTGGCGCGTGATTTCCCTTTTGCATTATGCTTGGTCTTGAAGACCCATTTGCATCCGATGGCCTTTTTGTTTTCAGGTAGCTTTGTGAGTGTCCATGTCTTATTTTTATTGAGAGACTCAACTTCTTCCTTGGTGGTATCTCTACACTTGCACGCCTCACTGGTTGGCACTTTTTGAATGACTTGCCATGTTGAGGGCTCCTGCGGTTCCTCCACTTTTACCATGTAGGAGAGTCTTGCTGCTGGTACTCCTTTGTTGGGTCTTCCGGAACATCTCACTTCTGGTTTTGCTTCAGCTTCACTATCAGTGCCAGCATCATTGGCCCCTTCTGGTAACGGTTGATTGAACATGGTCAAATCAAGTGTAGCTTCCTTCTTTATCTGCAGTTCTGTGGTCTTTTTCTGTCTTGATGAGATTGGCCTCATTAGGTCTGGTGTTTGCTCAGTGCTTTCCTTTTTTCCCCATCAAAATAGACCATACTGCTTATTTTCACGTTTCCGGTGTCAGTGTCCATTATTCTGTATCCCTTGCATCCTTGTGCATAGCCAACAAGTATCCCTTCTTCACATCTGGTGTTAAGTTTGGTCCTTTTGGCCTTTGGGATATAAGCATTGGCTTTAGAGCCAAACACTCTAATGTGCGTCACACTGGGCTTGTTCCTATGCCATAGTTCATAAGGTGTTGCTTTTTCACCTTTGGTTGGGAGCCTGTTCTGCAGTTATGTGGCAGTCATTACTGCTTCTCCCCAGTATTTATTTGGCAGATTTGCATCCAAGAGCATACATCTTGCCATCACTATTAGAGAGCGATTTTTTTCTTTCTGCTACACCATTTTGTTCTGGTGTATGCATGATGGTTGTCTGGTGTTCAATTCCTTTTTGCTTCAAAAAATCTTTCATCAGTTTTGAAACATATTCACCTCCATTATCTGACCTTAGGGTCTGAGGTGATCTTCCAAACTTATTGCTGGTTCTTGCAACATATTCCTTAAATTTCTCCAGCACCTGACTTTTCTCTTGAATTAAGTAAATGAACATGAATTTGGAAAAGTCATCTATGAAAGTCCATGCATACTGGTTTCCTGAAATTGTTTTTGTCTTCATAGGACCACAGATATCACTATGAATGAGCTGTAGGGGGTGCTGTGTGGCTTCCTCCTTGCTCTGAAGAAAGGAGGGCCTAAATCCCTTTCCTTTTAAACAGCAAACACATCTCTCATATTTAGTTGCACATGAGTTCATTTTAAAATGTTTAACTAGGTCTGGAAGTGCATACAACACATTTGAGTCACGATGGCCTAACCTTCTGTGCCATTTGCTTTCACAGTTCTTATGTCTGAAATCTCTTGCAGCATTTGCACTTTCATTCTGTTGCAGGCAATCCACTTTAAACAAGCCATTTGATTCCAGCTTTACTCACATAAAAAGCTTCTTTTCCTTTGAAATACTGCAATATTTCCCTTCAAAATGCACTGTAAAGCCTTTCTGTACAGCATACTTGACACTTATAAAATTATGATCCAATTCTGGGACATATAGAGCTTCTTCAATGGAAATTTTTATTTGCTTTCCAACTCCTAGATTGCACAGAAGTTCAGCTCTTCCTTTTCCTTGGCAATAAACTTTCTCTCCATTAGTGAATCATAGAGGAGTTGTATAGGTCCTATCTAGATCAATAAATCTGTCTTTGTCCCTTATCAGATTTTTAGTTGCTCCAGAATCAATAAAGAAATCATGTGATGCAGTCTCATTTTCTTGCCCTTCCATGCTTTCAATCAAGCTAAAAGCTCCCTCATTTCCCCTAGGCATGCTGCCTTTGTTCTTTGCAGAGAAGCTGGGAACTTGTTTACCTGGCTTTTCTACAGTTTCTTGCTTTGTGCATTGATATGCAAGATGCGTGGTTTCTCCGCATGTGAAGCAATGTTTTACTCTTGCAGATAGTTGCAATTTTGCAAAAGACTTCTTATTTCCAGCAGCCTTGCAAGCAAACTCTGAGGGGATGTCTGGCTGTGCATTAGTTTGAGCCATATTAAATTCCTCAAGTTTCTGAACAACAACATCCAAAGATAGGTTATTCTGCATTTCTATTATCTGACAGACTGTTTGAAAAGTTAGTTCAACAGAAATTCCACTATCAATTCATCTGGTAATTTCAGCTTTTGATTTTCCAATCTACTGACTAGTTCAAGCAGGCCATTAACATGAGCTGAGAAATCTCCACTCACATCCATTCTCATATTGCAAAGTCTTTTAAGCATTTGTATTTTTGAAATATTTGATTTCCCTTGATACAATCTCTGTAAAGCCTCCCATATATCCTTTGTAGTTAACCTGTCACGAATATGCACATGCAAACAAGGACTCACCGACATTTAGAGGATTGCCATGGCTTTATCATTTTTCTCATCCCAGAGTTCTTATACTGCTCCTGCTTCTGCAGGCCTTGTGGACTCCAGCATTTTCTTTAGGCCTAGTCCTCCAAGCGGCATCTTTGCATTGTAGCTCCAAGCTTCATAGTTTGTAGCTCCAGTCAGCTTCTCAGGAACGGAGATCTTCAGCACAGAATCCATGGTCACAGAGACTAAAATCTTTTTTTTTTCTTTTCTGCCTTTGAGATTAATGCTAGCACTCAATCATACTCACCCTGCGCTGCCTTTTGGGTTGCCTGGGCCCATAACCCTGTTGGAATGCAAGGACTGTGAGAGCTTTGCATTGATTAGCCCAATGCAGAGTTTACAGAGGAGTATGAGTGGCTAATCATTAATAAGCAGGCAGGAAGCATACTTAAATTTAAGTAGCTTTATTAAGAAATACATGTAGGATAGGAAAGGCCTACATCTATACTAAGTTTTAAGACTAGGTGTGTTCAGGAGGGAAGTAGGAGAAGCTCTCTGAATATCTCTCAGACACAAAGAGATAAGAAACATCCTGAGGAGAGGAAACTAACCAATAAGGTCCTGGCAGGAGTAGAACTAAGTGGATGGGGGAGGGGTTCCCTGATCTGACTGTCTCTACTCCTGCTGTTTCTAGCAAACAAGCAGGATAAGGTGCTTAGGGGAGATGTAACTAAGGAATGTATTTCCAATATCATTCTGGACTGGAAGAAAAGACTATTTACTATTGCTGGTTTCTGAAAGTTGGGGGTTGGAGACTGTTTGCTATTCCTGGTCAGGAGGACCAAAGATGACTATAATGTAGACTTTGGTTATTGTTTATGCTGGTGCTGAACTAGCAGTCAAATCTCATTTTATCTTTTGTACGAACAAACTACACCCAGAAAGCATACCACTTACAGTATGTTGAAAAGAAACAAAGCACTTTTCAAAAACTGCTGTAACTGAAAAGTTGTAAAAGTGATGTTAACCAAGTTAGAAAAATCAGTCTTCTGTAACTACTTACACTGACTCAAAATTGAGAGGAAATTAAGAATATTGCCATTATAGTTTCACACAAAATTAGAAAAGTTATGTGTTACACAAATAGTAAGTAATTTTATTAGGCGTATCAGTTACAGAAAAATATATAACTTGAAAACTGGAAAGAATCTTGTTTTTCTTCCTCTTCCGTTTAAGGCAGCAATATATATTATATGCATACTATGAAATAAATCTAATATTCACAAAGTTGCACATATGTACATAACTTGATATAAAACACTGGAACAGCTTTAGTTTTTATTACAACTTTAACCTTTTTTCTATTACTCTCATGGTACTGCATTGGCACCATATAGTAGTTAAATTTAACACCTGGAAAATTCTTGTTATTTCTTTTTATACATGGTCCTATGTAGCATGGTGGAACCAGTTCCTACTGGTTTTGTGTTCTGAAGGGTCCTGTAAAGCGTGGCTTAACTTTCTATTAATGTTCCAGTTTCAATCCATTGCCTAGGTAGTTTTAGTAGAACCTCCTGCTATATTAGAAAAACACCCTTCAGCAGCCAAAGAAAAGTGTTATATAAAAACATCAAATAAATAGCTATAGCGAGCCATCTCTCAAAAGTACGACTAATCAAACTATGGAAACTTCCGCATCAGTTTCTTAACCAAGGAAAATCTACACAAAGAAAAGACCCATCATCAAAATAAACCAATTTCCTTGTCTGGAGTTTCTCCTTCATTGCCTACTGAGGTCACTCTCAGTCTCTCCTGAAGAGATCCTCTTGTAGATCAAGTTCTACAGAGGAACACACACATTTTTAGCCTCTTTGTTGGTCTGTTTGTTCTGAGGGGAAAAAGTAGCTCACATCTCTCAGGCCTCTTTTTCTCTGCTTAGAATCCTCAAGACCCTTCTGGATTAAAATTTTAAAGTTCTACAGTTCTGGGATAGGGTTGTGCATTAAAGGAACTTGCAAACCATTAGTAGGATTATGACAGAACTTGAATTTTGAAGGAATAGGCTGTCACATCAGAACGTTCCAATACAAACATCTTTATTTTCAAGCTTTCCTCTCACTGAACATCTACTTTCTCTTTATATGCAGGAGATCACATTACATAATAGGTTGCTAACATAACAGCAGTAAAAGTACATAATAGAGTAACTGAAAACATTAGTTAACAGAAGAATAAGTTCTGGTACCCTAACTTTAATTAAGTAGTACCTTACACTGCCAGTAGTATCATTGGGCCAATCCCATGCCCTGTGGACTGGCCACAGTACACGTGGTGTGTGTGCGGGTACACATGCAAATACCGCATGCATCCCTGGCATAAGGCCTGCAGCGTACACAAAAATCCATGTGTTTGCACACACGTGTATGCATGCAGCTGCATACGGGGGGCATGGGATAGGCCCCACCATAATCCATAGGGAATATTTTAACTGAAACAAACCTGTTATCTCAGTAAATGTAATCAGCACTGCAACAGACATAATTGTTTTTCCTTTTCCTTTTACAGATTAACCAATATATGGAGTGCTTCAAATAAAAGACTGCTGGTCAATCTAAATGTTTTCAAAGACAGACGTGTTATTGAAAAAAAATGTCCCTCATGCTATTCCATTGAAGTCTTGGTTCTGTTACATGTTTCCAGTGTTTTATATGCTTCAAAAGAAAAGAACTCAGGAACTAACTCTATTTTCTTTGTTTTTCTAGGCTTTGGCAGTTTCTCCTCTTTGCTAGTACAGCATGCGTTTTGTGAAAGCTATTTTCTGTTTCCCCATTGCTTCTGAAGTAAAACTTTTAGAAATAAAGGAACTGAATGAAACAGAATTCTGAGTGACCTCTGGGACATCCTTTAAAATAAAACCCTCTTAAATTCTGCATGTAAAAAGACTACAGGGGATGATCAACTTCTTCAAATGTTGATCTTAAGAGAAAATCCGAGAAAATCCTGAAAGACATAACAGGATTGTAAACTTGCTTAAAACTTTCATTTCCTCCAAATTCAGATAAGGAGACAATACTATTGAGAAGGGAAACTATGCAACAATGGGTGATTTCAGACGTTACGGGGCCCATTGGCCCCGTACCGAAATCACCCAATTCATTCCCCGCCGGGATCACCCCGTCATGCCATATCAGACGTGCCGGAGGGATCCCGGCGGGGAATCTGGGAGGGGGCGGGGCCGTGCGGTGCAACGTGCGGCTGCACGGCCCCGCTCCCTCCACGCTCCCCACTCCCCGCCCTCTGGGGAGACGGGCGGGCGGCGGGGCCAATGCGGCCGCCACGGCGGGCCGAATTCGCCACGGCCCGGGATCCCGCCGGTGATCCCGGGCCGTGGCGCCCGGCCAGACAATACTTTTTTTTGGTCCCCGCTGGGGATCTCTTTGACCACGCTTCCCGGGACATTCCCCCCCTAGCCCGGGAAGCATGTTTCAAATTGACCCCATGCGGGTATTGACCGTGGCGAACATCTGGCGGCCGCCAAACAGACATTCGAGACACAGTGACCGCAGTTGGGTATTCACCTTGGTTCACTGTGATCTCGTAACATCTGAAAATACCCAATGTTCTAATGACTTAGCCTAAAACCTGGTTTTATACTTCGTCTTAAAGATTTCAAGTCACCCGTTACTAGAAATCTTGTGAATTTATTTTTTAAAAATTACTGCATAGGTGTTAAACCTTGACATTATCAACAGAATAAAGACACAAAGTCTTTTTGGACAAGATGTTACATTCATGAAGAATTTCATCTGATAACATTAATTTTCTTTCCTATAGGAAAAATATGGATGAAAACTAAGAAATTGCAATTAAAAACTGTATTCCAGAGCGATTATATGTATTTACTTATTTTCCAGTTTCTACCCCACTCTTCCCAAACGGCTCATGCAGCTTACAAACCCAATAAAGAATACAACATATAAAAGAGCATGAAAAACCAACTCCCCCAATGTTTCCTCCCATCCATCCTCAACCCCTCATCCCCCCAACCCTACCCACAACCTCCCAACCAACCCCTAGCCCTATCGCCACACACAATTTTTAAAAAAACAAAACAAAAAAGTCTTACACAGTCTGCAGAAGATGCTTAGGTTTGGACTCAAACAAACCTCCGGGGGAATGAAGTTCCATAAAACTGGGGTAGCAGTGCCTTGCATGCAAATTAATGGTTCAGATACAGGCTGGGGAGGAAAAGGGGCAATCTTCAGCTCACTTGGACAATATTTATTATTAATTATTATTATTATTATTATTATCATCATTATTATTATTAGCAAGCATTTATATAGTGCCAGCAATGTACATGGTGCTTTACAAAGTAATGGAATAGACATGGTCCTTGTCCTAGGACTTACAATCTGAGAGACAGAGGGGGCGGGGAGATGAAGGAAGGGGAACAGAGGGACAGACAAGGGGTGTAATATTCACAAAGATGTGAGGTCTCAGGTGCACGTGCTTGGTTTGGTTACATCGATAATGATGGTTGGTTGGTCCATGTGGTGAGGATACGAGTACACAGACCTCAGGGAACATATTGTACTGGATAGTAGGTATCAGCAGCAGTTAGGAAAGGGGAGTGAGGAGTCGGGGAGGGCAGAACTATAGAGAATTTGTTTTCCCCTGGGGAAATAAGGGTTCCTGGCAAAAGGAAAACAAAACAGTAAAAACTGGAGCTGAGCTACTGAATTTTTGAGTTATTCACCATGACATGAAAAGATGTGTGTATGTTGCTGTTCAACCTGCTAACACTGTTTTTACAATCTGTCCTTTTGGACATTCACCTCTTTAGGGAAGGTGAAGCTTACCTACTGCACTTCTGGTCAAGCTCCCCATTGCACTTTTCCCAAATGCGAGTTTAATTAAAGTGATTCTGAGTTTCAAAGTTCAATCTGGAATTCTGAATTCCAATTTCCAGGTATTTGTAAAAAGTACTGAGTAACGACTGAGTACCTGGTCACAATACTTGGAACTTTGGAACTTGATCTGAGTACTCTAAGTGTCTATTTGGTGCAGACAGTCTAAACACTGGCAGGACCAAAGATCTTGGCTCTGCCCCAGCGGCACAGGACATAGCTAGGCACTCAAATGTTCCCGCCTCTGAGGTGGACCACCTCATGCATTACAGGAGGGATGAAAAAATCAAATCCACACTCCCACCTCTTTGTTTTACATGAGGTTGTTGGATTACTGAGAAATCTGTTGGGACTAGCCATATGAAAATAGGGCCTGCGGCATCAACCAGCTAAGTCTCAGTGATACATGCCAGGTCTGGGTTACACTTTGCAATAGAATCACACAGTGTTGGTTTTAATCACCCCAGACCTGACATTAGTCATCCAGACCCTCATTCAGGGCCCCGATTGCCCAAGCTCATGACAAATTCTCAGCGAGATTTTTAAAAAAATTTTAAAAAAATAACTGTGCCATTGTGGCCATTTTCCACATGCATGGTTATTTTTTATTTAAAACTTCCCAAGATATACCAACTACTGAGATTTTGACAAGGTTACTCGCTTTTGCGAGATTTCATTTCAGCCCTAGTCTCAATATTATATCTATACCATACATTAGAAATAACTTGTATGCAAATTAGATTGGTAGCAGATAAAACCATTTTCTTACATTCCAAGACTATGGATAATTTCAGACGTGGCGGGCCCTTCAGCCTGCCACGCTTAACCATGGTCCGGGATCAGTTTCGGATCCCGGTCAGGAATCTGCCCTGCCGTCCTTTAGACATGCCGGCAGATTCCTACAGGGGATTGGGGAGGGGGCAAGGCTGCATGGTGCAATGTGTGGCCACACAGCCCCACCCTACGCTCCCCTGGCCGCCTGCCCTCTGGGAGATGGGCGGGCACAGCGGCCAATCCAGCCGCTGTGCCCGATCCCACATCACATTCTGGGCCACGATCCGGAATCGGCCGAAGTAACAGATGTTACTTTTGGCCGATTCCAGATCATGGTCCAGTGAACCACGATTCTAGACCTCCGGGCGGCCGGAGGTCCAAAATCGTGGTCAAAATGATTCTCACCGGAGGTTCACCGTGGTGAACATCTGGTGGAAATAATTCAGACGTTACGGGACTTTTGGTCACCACAGCAGATTCACTGTGGTCGACCGTGGTCCTGTAACATCTGAAATTACCCTTTGATACACATAGGTAAGTAGATTTGGTAACCATATGTTCAAGCAGCAAATTATCTTTAATGATGGAGATCTTCTTAATAACAATTTTTTGAATTGGAGTCTAATGTGCACCTTAACAAAAAGTAATTAGAAGTTGTTCAGGAAATGCAAACATGTTCCTATCAAACTCATTTGTTCATGAAGGGTAATTTCAGACGTAACGGGATCGCTGCTCACCACACTGAATCACAGTGAATGCCATGTGGTGTCAGCGATCGTGGTAACGTCTGTTTGAGCCCTGCCGGATGTTCACCACAGTGAATTCCTGGTGGGGTTCAAAGCTAACCACGGTTCTGGAGGTGAGGCTGACCTCACCTCCAGAACCATGGTTAGGTTGGTCACGATCCAGGATGGGACTGGCAGTGGCCACGATGAACGTCTGCTTGCCAGCCCTGTTCTGGAATTGGGTCCCACCCACGGGATAGGATCGGGCGCAGTGGCCTGATTAGCTGCTGCACCCACCCGTCTCGCCAAGGGTGGCCGGCCAGGGAGTCACGGGGGGGCGGGGCTGAGCGGTTGCATGTCGTGTCACACAGCCCCGCCCCCTCTGAGATTCCCCTCTCTGATCAGGCCGGCACATCTGATGGACGACTGGTCTCATCATGGACCGGAATCCGAGACAGGATCCGGTCCAGGGTTCAGTGTGGCGAGCTGAACGGCCCGTCACATCTGAAATTACCAGAATTTTCATTCCATTTGGTGAGATTTTTTTTAAAGGTGGCAATAATGATAAAGATTAATAAACACAAGAAGCAAAAAGATTTTTTAAACAGGTGACAGGAACACTGAAGTTAACAACAGGAAATTAAGAATATGGGAGATCTAGCTGGTGCAGTTTTTCATTGTCTAATTTGATATTTGGCTAGAAAAATAGTGCCATGGGATTTTTGTAATTATAGGATGCTTCTGCCATTCAGTAGAACTTAGTGAGCTGGTTCAGTACTAACTCAGAACCTTTCTGAACCATTAATACAACTTAGTCAGGGGATGACAGGGGAAGCTGGGAGCGAACAATAGGGGATGAATCACTCTATATCTATCCTGTATTTTGTATACTTCCTCTGAAGCATCCAGTCCTGTTGAAGACAGGATACTAGGCTAGATGGACCTCTGGTCTAATCCTGTATGGTAGTACTTATGTTCTGCATCATGCAAGGCTCATATCCAAGTGACGATTGACCCTTGTTTATCGTATAAGGTCTAGGGTGGTTACAGCACAAAGTAATATTATTGCAGACAATTGAAACGGTAGCCTTCACTTTACAAAAGTAAGAATGAGGAAATACAGGGGAAATTCAACTTGCTAAAAATGATAGTTCGCTAAAGAAGCTATTTTTCTAGAAATTAATTACATTGGATTCATGACCAGCATGCTTACATTAAAAATAATTGCATACCAAAAATATAAAAGATAGTCATAGGTGACTCAGGTGGGGGGAGGGGCAGATTTTCAGAAGCCCTATAGAACCCTATAGCCCAGTCCCCTGCTTATCCCCCACAAGCAACAGTTACCAGTCACCTATTAAAATAGTACAAGTAAAATAATATTGCAACTATCATAAAAATGGATCATGAAACAAGACAGAAGTTTGTTAGCTCATGCAGAGTGCTATAATGCTGATCCAGATAGTTACCATACTATCCAAATCTCTTTGCTTATTTATTCTCAATAGATCTACTCTGACACACTTATAAGCCTTTAATGTATCATAAGACTGCCAAGGCCTCCTTCATTTACATAATTAAAGCAATTATACCCATTATAATTAAATCCAACACCATTTTAATGGTCTGAACCATATTTAAGCTCCCAGCTTTATAATCCATAAATGCTGGTTGTTAGCACACAATACAAGACAAAAACACATCTTAAGTTCCTAACTAAAGGGGGCTATTATTGCTTATCTGAAGTTGTTTAATAGATTAAATCTTCCTATAGCCTAGCAGCACTAAACTGAGTAAACTTTCATAAAAAAAACTGTGATAGTTTTGGAGCTCTTCTTTTGAAATTGCTTCATTAATTGTCTAATGCCCTAGGTTAGCATTACTGCTATCAAACACCAAATTAAAAAGCCCTAATTATTTTTTCTTTCAACAAAGCAGCTTCTCCAATTTTCCCTCTTATTTCTGATACCACACACACACAGTGAATTATATTGTTCAAGTAACAAAGGCAGATTCATACGTTTATAATGTTTTCTTTTTATCCTCAAAGAAAAAAAAAAATCATAGGATTTATTTATTTTGCTATGAAGCGAGAAAAATATTATGCACTTTATAGAGATGATCACCAGTCTAATCAAAATGTTCACAGTAAATCAATTCACATCACACCCCTTCAGAGGCTATTTCTTTTATAAAATATATCAAACTTTACCTAGTATGGAAGCAACTTCTTTACATGCTATTGCCCCAAAGACACCTCAGGTATCTTGATTTTTCATCTGATGTGAATAAAAAAACGTGATGTAGATGACTTAGAAAAGTTAGAATTTTCGCAGGATGTTTGGAAGCTGAGCTACTTGCAGTAGAATAGGGAGGCTGCATGGCAAAAAATGCTTATATGAAAGCTATTCTACAAATACAATAGCTAAAGCATCACCGGCTTTTTTTTAAAAAAACCCCACAAACTACCTGTTTGTCTCTCCAATTGACTTGCGGCTGATCTCGGTTTCATTTGTAGTTGAGGGGGGCTCCATTTGAAAACCTTCTCGAACATCCTTCATCTGCCCATTTGGCAGTGTGGTCAACATACTGCCACATCCTTCTCCTGGCAACTTTGCTACCAGATCCACAGGTCGGTTTTCCACACAAAAGTTTCTAACATTTTTATTTATTTATTAGTACAATTGGCTGCCCACAATAAGCCTTTACTTCCAACACTGTCCCCAAGTGCTTATTGCCCAGGAGGAGAAGAGTTGGTGGTGCAAAGTGGAGACGGGTCAGTCAGCTGACAATCAGGCCAAATGAATAATCAGAATCATAGAGCTGAAAGGTACCTCACAAGCCACCTAGTTCATTCAAACCCCTGCTCAGTGTGGGAAATTAAAAGCTACAACATCTCCAACAGATGATTGTCTAGCCTGTTTGAAAACCTCCAGTGAAGGAGAGCTCACCACCTCCCCAGACAATTTGTTCCATTACTGAACAGCTCTTACCATTAGAAAATTCTTTCTAATGCTTAACTGAAGTCTGTTTTCTTGTAATTTGAGCCCATTATTTCTAGCCTTGCACTGCTTACTAGGGATGGGACTCTGGGCAAAATTTTGGTTTAGGTCAATTTCAGTTTCAGTTCTCATGAATATCAGTTCTTTTTCGGTTTCAGTACTATCGGATCTTTTGCAATGATTTTTGTACTGAATTTTTAACATTGCGTTTTTTCAATGGGGGACAAACCGCAATGTTAAAAATCCGGTACAAAAATCAATGCAAAAAATCCGATAGTACCGAAACCGAAAAAGAACCGAAATTTTGGATTAATCCAAAATGGCCATTTTCGAGTACTTTCAGTTTTATCCGAAACTGAAATTCCCATCCCTACCGCTTACTGTGTAACGTGTTTGTCCTGGTAATGAATGTATGTAGAATGGCCACCGCAGCTCTTCTGCGCATGTGCAGCCCTCTTCCTAGATGGTGCCAGAAGCATCACCACCATTTTGGAAAAGGGCAACCATTTTGCACATGCACATTACTGGGATGAATGCAGTACATGGTAAGTGGAACATAGTAAATCACAGTAAACAGTAAATGGAAATCTAAACAGTAAATGGTAATCTGAGAAAAATTCATGACCGAGAAAGAGTTGCAAACTGGGGGTTTCTTGATTAGCAATTCTTGCTAAAACAAGTCGAGAACAATGATTCTTGGCTAGAACCGAGAAAAAAAACAAGATCATGTTTCAGCCCTAATTATGTCCATGGTGTTCCCATGATCCAATGCAGCAGCTGAAGTGCTTCCCCTCCCACTTTCTCAGAACTCTGCAGGCTGAAAAATGGGGTCCCTTTATTCAATCTTTCTGAAATTTGGCAAGGATGATCACTGGCATGAGAGGCACACTGAGTCCAAATTACATCCATATTGGATGGACAACAAAATCTCTACAGCTGGAAATGTGTGCACAAACCACAAAATAAAGGATTGCTTATAGAATCCGTACCTATTCTTTATTTATTTATTTATTTATTTATTTATTTGTTTATAATAAAATTTGTATGCCTCCCCCTCCTGTTAAAAGCATCTCAGGGTGGCTAACAACATATTAAAACAACTTAAAACAGCAATAATATGTTTTAAAACACTATTAAAACACAATATAAAAACAACATACCCCCCACCCTAACCCAACTCATCCACTCCCTCACCCTGAGGAAAAGCATGGCGGAACAGCCAGGTCTTACATTGTCTACGGAAAGAGGGGAGGTTGGTAATGAAGTGGACCTCCAACTGGAGGGAGTTCCACAACCATGGTGCGGCCACAGAGAGCGCCCTCCGCAAGGTCGACACCCAAGAAACCCAGGGGACCTTGAGGAGGGTGCCCCTGGCTGACCACAGGGGCTGATCTAGAACCTGGAGGGTGAGGTGGTCCCACAGGTAGGTGGGGCCCAGGCTGTTCAGGGCTTTAAAGGTCAATACCAACACCTTGAATTGGGCCCGGAAGACTATAGGCAGCCAGTGCAGAGAGCAAAGCACTGGTGTAATATGCTCGTGTCAGCCCATCCCCATTAAGAGATGAGCTGCTGCATTCTGCACCAGCTGCAGTCTCTGAACCAGCACCAAGGGTAGCCCCATGTAGAGTGCGTTACAGTAATCCAATCTCGAGGTAATAAAAGCATGGACGATCGTGGCTAGGTCAGAGTCCAAGACATACGGCCGAAGCCGACGTACCAGATGTAATTGCCGAAATGCCCCTTTCGCCACAGCCACCACCTGGGCATCCAGGCGGAGCTGTGGATCCAGGAGCATCCCCAGACTCCAAACCTGAGATACCAGGGCAGGATGGATCCCATCAATAATGGGAACCACCCCTCCCCTGGCCTTCCCCACGACCATCACCTTCGTCTTGTCGGGATTTAACTTCAGATGGCTCACCCTCATCTAATCCCCCACAGCTGCCAAGCACCGGGTAAGCACCGAGACCGTCATACCTGAGTCAGATGAAAATGAGAGATAAAGCTGGGTATCACCAGCATACTGATGACACCATATGCCAAACTCCCTAATAACCACCCCCGAAGGCTGCATGTACACATTGAACAAGAGAGGGGACAAGATAGAACCCTGCGGGACTCCACACATGAGGACCCAAGGAGAAGATGAAAAATCACCCAGGACCACACGCTGGACTCTCCCAGCCAGGAAGGAGTGGTGGAACCACTCAAGAACAGTCCTGCCAATCCCTGCCCGGTCCTGCAGCCGAGTCATCAGCAACTCATAGTCAATGGTATCAAATGCAGCCGAGAGATCTAATAGGATCAACAGGGTCAAATGATCCTGGTCCAACTCACTGGAGAGGTCGTCAACCAAGGCCACAAGTGAAGTCTCCGTGCCATATCCAGGGCAAAAACCTGACTATGAGGGATCGAGAAAGTTAATCTGGTCCAGATGTTATTGCAATTGTCGAGCCACCACCTGCTCAATAACCTTCCCTAAAAAGGGAAGGTTAGAGACTGACCAATAGCCGATATCTAATCCTTCTGAAACTTTTCACAGATAATCCCATGTGTTAGGGGTATACTGTATCCATATTTCATCCAAATTGGATTGGCAGAAAGAATGTTACAGTCATAAATGCATTAAAAACTATAATACTTATAAAATCTGAACCCTACATACAATCCTTCTGAACTATGGCATACGTGTTCCCTTCGGTGAGAGGTACATTGTTTCCAAATTTTGTTAAAATCGGACCCCCCAAAAAATGTTACAGCCTACAGTATGTGTCCCACAGTCAGAAAATAAGATAATTATGAATACCATCATTTTGTTATAATTTTGTAATTATTAAATTTGTTTGTGTAATTATAATTACAACAACAAAATGGCCAAATTTGTTATTCTAACATAATTACAAAAACTTGCACATCCCTATTATGTCTGAGCCTGTTCATCTTCAGGGAATGATGCTAGATCTTTGTATTTGGCATGCATTTGGCAGGCAGGAGTAAGGTTGGGTGAGAGCGTTAAGATAATTTTTTTAATATTATTTTTGGGGGAACTTTTATTATTGTTTTTATTGATTGTAAATAAATAATATCTGGGATCCCTTTTGAAAATCATTCTGAAGTGAGGGTATACTCATTCAATAGGCTCGATACCAAACCCCGCAAACCACACTTGTGCATCTTGCGCACAACCCTTGCGTGGAAAGTGCAAGCTATGCGTAAGCTGCATGCAAGCCTTGTACACTGCGCATGCATAGCCTGAAAGCGCAGGGGTTTGGGAACCACCCCCACCCCCCACAAGTGTATACCAGTCATTGTGATTTATATCTATTTCCTCTTCCCTCCTCTTAATGTATTTTCCTCTTCCTTCTTCCTCTTCCTCTCTTCCCACCTCTGTCTTCCTGTTGTGTGAATGAGTATTCCCACAACTTTCTTTTGGATATATTTCTTATCAGCATGTACCCTCATTATCCATGTACCTCTGAGTACAAGTTCATTGAGAAACTGAAAATTTTGACAAACATTTATTGAACAGCTGAATTAGTTATGCATGCATGCATACATACATACATGCATAATCTGGCCCTTCCTTATTGCTCCCTGCAATGGAAACCTGCTAACCTCACAATCCTCGGTCTAGTTGTTCCCCATTTTTGCTTCCACTACTTGGGAATAATTGAATTGAATTTACTCCGTATCCAGATATATCAATTCAGTATCTGGGTGCATGGGGATCTTTTCACCCCAGTTAGTTTCTGATTTTAAAAAGGACCTCATTTTTAGAAGAAAACACTTATATTGTAGAAGATTACAGTAATTTAAATCACTATAATGTACTGCACTAGAATACTGAAATTAAGACGAATTTAACAAAAGGTTACCAGAATCAGAGTTGGCTTCAGCCATTAAGCATGAAAGTTCCCAATAAAAAGAAAACTGGACTTAACTTTCCCTATGCAAGCTAATAGCTGAAATAGCAGTAGTTTCTAGGGTAGGAAATAGGTGTACTTCACTTTACTATTTTGTTGCAAATTTAATACAACCTATAATTTTTGTGTATGGTGAAGCATTATCATTTTTGACAACAGTGGTTCCTAAACCTTTTGCCTGTCACCAAGCTTAATAGAAAATTTTGGTTTTTTTTAAGATCCCTAACTAAAGAATAATCACCTGCAAAAGATTTGAGTCACAACCCTGGAAGTGAAGTGATTCAAAACTCCCATGTTAAAGATAGGTGGGGATCGAATGGAAATGCCTTCTCACCTTACCTAACAGAGGTGCGATTGTGCCTCTATAAAAAATGGACTTGACTCAGTGTTGCAGCTTCCAACCATTTGCCAACCCTGTGAGCTCCAGAGAGCAAAAACATGCTAAGTATATCAAACACCAATCAGGAATGTGATCTCATCTGCATATGGTGCAACTCTACCTAGGGTCATGATCCATCATTTGAAAACCTCTCGGGTAGGGCAAAGAAACCAGTCAGCAGCATAAGGGCAGGGAGGGGCAAGAAGAACAGGACTTGGAAGCAGTGCCTGAGTAGCAGCTGCAGTATGAACTTCTGAAATCCCACAGTGACAGCAACTGTAACTAGGGTTGGGGCCCCCACACTGTAGCATATTCAGCATAATTGTTAATCTGCACCTTATTTTAGGGATTAGTGAATCCTAAAGCCATATCTTAGCCATGGATGCAAAACTAAGTCCCTTAGCCTACATGGGATTTAAGAAGGGAATTTAATCCATTCTTTTTATATAAAAATCCTTTCTTCTTGGCCATCCCATTGCTAATCTCTGCTATTATTAGTTCTGACTATCCAGTGTAGTCTGTGTCTAACATCCTGAATATGGATTTCATTACTCGGTTGTCCTGAAGATAATCTTATTTGGAGAATAAAGCATACTGTCTAACTTTGAAAGGTAATAGTGCAACAAAGTTACTGGAATTGCTATTCTTGGCCCTAGAATAGTACATTGATTATTTTAGGAAGCTGTTCATTTTCCCATTCCAATACAAACAGAGCAAGAAAAGCTCCCTTTTTCGATATGTGGTTGAAACAAGGTTCCAGAAAATGTATTGAGTGTATGCGTATGTGTTAGGTGTATGTGTTATGTGAATAAAAACATAACAGGATTTCTAGGAATGCTGCTATGCAATTTAAAAGTACTAATTTCCTGTAGTTGTTTTTTCAGGTATGGATGTACTTAGAACACTATGGGACCCACACTATCATTAATCCTAACTATATTTGTGTTAGCAAAGCATATGAAAAATTGAAGTGATCTCTATGACCTAAAATAAATGTGACTTTCTAGGAATTTATTGGACAAAGTTGCAGTTCTCAGAGTAACAGCAATCATCACACTAGGCTGTCTGTACTAAGCTTTTTTGAAGTGGTAATAGCATGTTGTCAAATTTTTGCAAAATGCCTAGTGTATACAGAGTCCATTTTCACACAAGACCTCTCCACCCACTACCCCCACACCCACTATACATTTTGCAGGGCTGCAGTGTTGCCTTATGGTTGCCCTGTAACATGTACAGTCGGTGGGAGGTGGGTGGGTAGTGTCTTGTCTAAAAACATCAAGAGTCTACAGCATTTCAAACTTTTTCTTAGTGTCACAAGCTGGAATCTTTCTCAAAAAATTATAATTTAAATGTGGGTTATGCTGTTTTGAAAACCCTATTACAGTGTTTGTGTAAATTCAGTTCAGTTCAAAGTTTATTTGGCACTGGCTATTGCCTTAGCCACAAATAACAATATATACAGATGAAATAAAACAGTTTTGATCAATGCATAAACAACAGCGAGCTGTACACTCATTAACACACTTCACAGTAACACAAACACAAGCCACAGGGTTGAGTTCTAAACACAGTTCCAAACACAGGAGTGGACCGGACGCGCCAGACACCCCACCAGTTCTAGGAGAGCAATTAACCTGCATACTGCATATAATCTTGTAATAGTTCAATTCATAACTAACAGCACTTGGTTCCTGCAGTGCTCCTTTCTTATCAGGACTTATAATGGCAGTAAATGACTCCTGAAAATTCCTTGCTCTTCTCACAGCTTGTAACGGTGATACTTGACTCTTGAAGAGATTACCTTGCTGTTAACAGGGCTTGCATCTGCAGCACTTAGTTCCAAAAAGGTAACTTATTCCTTGGAGCTTATGCAGGCATCACTTGGACTATAGGAAGGATGCCTAATTCTTGTAGATACAGCTGTCATCGGCATGTGGTTCCTTTCCCAGGTGCCATCCTCGTTGATACATTGGCTTACTACCTCAAAAGTAACAGGTCCAATGCCAGCTAGGAAAATATCTGGTGCCTTTTAGGCCATGAGAGCCTTCATCAGGACCAATCAGGTATTACAACATTACAGGGTAATTTCAGACATGCTGGGCCCGGAGGCCCAACACGCTGGACCCCAGAGGCCCAACACGCTGGACCCCAGAGGCCCAACACGCTGAACCCTGGACCGGGATGTCCGTGATCAGACCAGCTGTCCTTTAGACATGCCAGCCTGATCTCTACCGGAGTGCGGGGAGGGGGCGGGGCTGAGTGGGGAGGGCGTGGGGCTGTGCGGGGAGGGGTGGCACGACATGAGACAGCTCAGCCCTGCCCCCCAAGCTCCCTCGGCTGGCCACCCACAGGGAGATGGGTGGGCGTAGTGGCCAATGAGGCCGCTGAGACTGACCCCGTCCCGTGGTTGGGGTCTGATTCCAGGACAGGGCTGGCAAGCAGACATGCATCGCCACCATTGCCAGCCCCATCCCAGATCATGGCCAACCTAACCATGGTTCTTGAGGTGAGGCCAGCCTCACCTCCAGAACTGTGGTTAGCTTTGAACCCCACCAGAGATTCACTGTAATTCAGGGTGGCTGACTGTGATCACATAACGTCTGAAATTACCCAGAGTCATCAAGAAGTAAACCATAAGGCTCTTACACTTTTAACACATACAAAGCTCAACACACAAATTATCTAATTATGGTCCCTGATGGACGTTACCACTTGTGTACAAAGCCTCATCACCCTACCCATAAAAAAAGACTACCTCATTAGTGACTTCAGCTTTTTTATCTCCAAAAAGATATATCAGTCTCCACAGAGTTGGCCATAAAGGGTCAAATTTGACTCTTTTCAGGAGCCTGTCTCGGGGTTTGGTATATAGAGGGCAAATTAACAGATAACCTCCACACACTCCACCCACAGATACATTTCCGTTCCTGTTAGGGCATTCCTTTATATCTCCCTTCAACCACCACTGTAGGCATGGTTTGCAGCCACAGTGAGGTAAAGGATTTCCTTGACATGGAATTATCAAACGCATTTAGATAGCTTGCCCCTGTCAGACCTAAAGACCAATATTTATACCATGGCAAAATACATGAGACAGCTACCTGAGCTCTTTGATATGGTCTACCTAGGTCTCTGATTGTCTTCTGCTTAACCATTTTCCAGGCTTCATTATAAGAAAAGATCTTTTAAAAAGGAAGAGAAAAGTCCAGCTGTTTTAACTTACGATTTACATCTTTCCACCAATGATCCTTGTCATGCCACAGATCGCTCATTTTTTCAGTACATATTTGGTAAAGAGGAGGCTGGGGCACAGGATAACTTCAAAAGAAAACACACTAAGAGAATCTCAAATCTGGCAGACAGTGATATCAATCCCAACTCAAGATTCATGATTGCTCGAGAGGTAAGTTGGTGGTACCCTCAGGCATTCTTTCATGAACTTATTCTGCCAAGGTTCAAGGTATTTAGCAGATGATTGTAGTCCCAAATCTGAGCCCCATAACACACCTTAGAGACCAATTTGGTCTCAAAGATTTTTAGTGCCAGTTTTACGTGCTGCCCACCCCTGGATCTGTAGAATTTTAAAAAGGTGGAGGTGGCTGATATAGCCACCTGTTTCACAGAAAGCAAGTATGATGACCAAGAGGCATTATAAGAGATAACCACCCACAGATACTTAAAGGAGCAAACCTCTTCTATCTTATGCCCTGACAGATACCACTGTTCTTGTTTGAACCGTGTGGAGAAAATCATTATCTTTGTTTTGTTTTGTTAGAGTTGATTACCAGGTCTTGAGACTGGCACTCATTGCCAAAATCTTCCAAAAGTCAGATCATACCTATCTTACTTGTAGATAATAATACAGTATCGTCTGCATACATCAGAACTGATACCCTCCGATCACCAACCTTAGGTGCCATATATTTCCCTTTATCCTGATGTTTAACTATTAAGTTATTAACATATACGTTAAACAGGGTTGGAGCAAGCAAGCATCCCTGTCTGATCCCCCTTGAGGTCAGAATCATATCAGACAAGGCTCCTCTTGTATTAATTCTCACCTGAAGTGTTGCATTCGTATATAAAGATTTTATAAGTAATAAGAGTTGCCTGTCAATAGACAGTTGGTCCAACTTTTTCCAAAGAAGTTCTCTATTGATCAAATCAAAAGCTGAACTAAAATCAATAAATGCTACAAACAATTTCATTTTCTTACTCCTATATTTACCAATCAAATACGATAGCAACAGCCCTTGACCTATTGTACTTTTTGCAGCACAAAACCCCACATGCTCTTTTGCCAAGATGCTATTTTCTACAATCCAGATAGTCAGGTGTTCTAGTAGATGCTTGGTATACATTTTGGATATTATGGGGAGCAGGCTAATTGGCCTATAGTTCTTAGGGTTCGATCGATCCCCTTTTAAAAATATTGGGACGACCACTCCAGCCCTCCATAGCTTAGGAATAATACCCTTGCAGTTTATTAGAGTATATAGGGGTGGGACACTGGGGAGGATACTGGATACTGGATGTACTGGTATCAGATCTCCCTGGTTTATCGGTATTGGCATACTGGATTTTTAACATTGGCCGCGGTACCAGATTTTTTGCATTGCGGCTATTGACTTCAATGACCATAATGTAAAAAATCCAGTACCATGGACAATGTTAAAAACCTGGTATGCCAGTACAGGTAAATATTGGATTTATCGGATTAAGCCAATACACCCAAATACCAGGAATATTGGATCTCGGGAGAACCAGAATTCCCACCCCTAGTAAACAGATTAGCCAAGGCAGGGGCCCACCACTCCAGGAGGAGCTAATAAATCTCCTCTGATATAAAGTCCTTTCCTGGGGCCTTACCATTTTTAAAAGATTTTATAGCAGCCAGTACCTCTGCTGTCATCATAGGGTTCCAAGATGGGAGATCCTCAAACCCCTTTGGTAAGATCTGAGTTCCTATCACTTTACTAGCATTAAAAATTTCCATAAAATGCTGTACTCATATTTTATGGTATTTTGGGTTCATGGAGCATATGCCCTTCTTTCCACGTGCATTTTTGGAGAATCATTACTTTCCAGTGCATTTTTGGAGAATTTTCCATTGTTGTTTATGAAAGTCCCCTTTCTTCCTTGACAGTAAGTTTTTGTAGCATTTAGATTGTTCTTGATATTCCTCTACACCTGTATTACTTGTGCCCCACTTCAGTTGCCTAGTCACCTTTCTCAGTGTCCACTTTGCCATACGGCATTCTGCATCTCACCAGCCTCCTCCTTTGGGTGTTTTCCTTTTTATATTGCAATTCTTTTGAATGATCAAGGGGTTTAACCAAGTTGTAAGATTATCCCATGCCCCAATAGCCACATCCACATTAGAGATTTCTAATATTTTAGATCTCAACTTAGAAGACTGTTCAGACAGCAAATTGGTTAAAACCTGTTCACTAACTTCTGTGGACCAGCGGATTCTGCATGGACAATCTAATTCAATCTGTCCCCTGGGAAGTGAGGCAGTACTACTGAGAGTGGGGCAGATAAAGCTTCAGCCAAACAGGGAAATGATAGTTCTCAATCTATGATCCTACCATAAGTAAGTCTACTCTTCTAATTAAGGAAGGGGAATTTAATCCATAGTCTATGGGTATTTTTAGACATTACGAGATCATAGTCAACCATAGTGAATCTGCACAGGGTGAAAGTGATCCCGTAATGTCTGATGGGGGGAACCGGAAGTTCCCCCCCAGATGTTCACCCCCATGAATCACAGGGGGGAATCAGATTCACCATGCGATCGGAAGTCCTGCCCGGACCATCCCCGATTGCGTGGTGAATGAGATTCCCCCCGTGATGAAGGGGACAGCAACATCTGTCCTCTGACCATGGCCTGGAATCCATGGCGGGATTATGGGCCACGGTTAATCCCGGGGGGGGCGGCCAGGCACTGTGGCCGCATTGGCCGTGGCGCCCTCCCATCTCCTGGAGGGCAGGCAGTTGGGGCAGTGTGAGGGGGGCAGGGCTGTGCAGCCGCACGTTGTGCCGTGCAGCTCCCCCCCTCCCCAGATTCCTGGTCGGGATTGGCCACCGCGTCTGTTAGCCTGTGACGCGGTGGCCCCAGCGGGGAATCAAAGGGTTGTTTCCATGCCAGGGCCAATTGGCCCCGTCACGTCTGAAAATACCCTATGACACTACCTCCATGAGTATTAGTGTAGGTCAGATTATTACCTTGATAATCCCCCTGTGTATTGCCATTTAGAATCTTTAAAGAGTTTTCTAGAATAAAATTATACAGCGCTTTTCCTGCTTTATTGATCATCAACTCCTTAGATTCCAATCCACATCCATCTCAAAAAGGTTAATCATTTTAAAAGCTTTTAATATAGCTTGACTGTTAGTTCCAATTCTTGTGTTAGAATCACCTAAAATAAAAAAAAATAATTGTAGAAGTATTTTTCAAAAGAAGAGGCAACAAATGCCTCAGCTCGCTTCCAGGTTTCCTCCACAAAACTACTAGGAGGAATGTAGATGTTTAGAATCTGTATGCATTCCTTATTGGGAAAAAATATACATCTAAGAGCCATTATGTCCCGTTCTGATGAAATACTGACCTCACTATCTAATTCTAATTCAATGATATCAATATTGCTAAATTATTCTTGGCAAAAACAGTCAACCCTGAGTAGAAGACAAAACAGTTTTAATGGCATCATATGGGTGTACCATTTATCCTATGCATATTGTTGTTAAAGGATGCACATCGGCCAGAATATAATTGCAAGGAACCAACTGATTCTCTTTTAATCCCTGCAGATCTAGAAATCTTACCTTTTTACCTAGAAAAAAGGTTAAGGCACTCTAGACTAATTAAGGCATGTAGACTAATTAATTTCCGAAAAGATACACAGACTGTCGGAAACATCTATAGAGCTAAACCATCTCTGTCAACCCCTGAAATTTGAAATGAGGGACAGTAACTCTCAAAATGAGGGACAACGTGGGACATAATTTGCATAAAATGTCCCTCACTCCATCTATTTCTCCACCTGTGTGAATTCTCTCTGACAGATGAGCCGCCTAATGGAAAAGTTGGTCTGAAATTTTGTTGTTGTTTTAAAAAGGACACTTAACTCAAGAAATCACATCATCAGCCGACAAGGTCCAGGTCTGAAGACTTGACCTGTGATTTTTTTTCAAGGGAAGCAATTGGGAATTATAGCTTCACACGAATGCACCCAGAGTGTAGTGTGGTTTTTGGTAATTTTTTTTTAAAAAATTCAAAGACTGCAAGGAGAATAATAATTAAGGAGACAGCAATAGAGAGTCCCTTATCTATAGCGTGGGAGGGACTGCTTTGAGCCTGCCTGGAGAAACCTGCTTAGCACTTTTAGGTTGGAAAATCCAACTCATTGTTCCCATTGATGGCTTGCAAATTGCTGTCCCTCACCCCTTCCTTTCTAATGCGAAACTTTACAGAAGTTTTCTGAGATTGCAGTACAGAGAACAAAAGAGGTGTGAAATCAGGGATGTCCCTGAAAATCAGGGACACTTGAGGGTATGGACTAAACAAAGGACACTTTCATGAGTGTAATGCCTCCCAAATATGCAAGAGATTTGGCCTACCTTTGTTTTCTTACCAGACTACATATTATGCCATATCTAAGTAATATATTAGGGAAGAGTTCTCCTTCCAGGACACCACCTGTGCAGAAAATAGCCCATTATTAGGGTACTCATGAGGCCTTGTTTGCTGCCCTGATGTTCTTTTTGTGAAAGTATTTAAGCAAATTCTCCCTGTCTCTTCTACACGCCACATATTAAGCACTGCACACAATTTGCAATATATTTTTAAATAGATCAAACATTATTTTTGGAAACCTTTAAGACACAAGTTTAGAGCCCTTTTATTCATTGCAATCCATTTCCAGAAGTAAGGAAAAGTTATGGTAATTTTAATATATACTCCTTTGTTGCTCTTTTTCAAAGTAGAAGTGGTGAAAGAAGTGTAATGTTTCCTCTTTATCTGAATCATCATCCTAGTATTTAAATCCAGCATAATTACAAAAACATACCATTTAGAACTGCCCCTCTGCATAATTACATATTTAGTCTCCTTTTATGAGAAGTTATTCAGAAGGCAGGAATAGACCATTTGGAGTTAAAAATAAAACTAATTTCACTTTAAGTCTTCAGTATTCTCTCTCTTCTGCATATTATCAGCTAGTCACATGTAACAATTTGTAGAAAATGACAAGGAGACTACAGTTAATTGTAGAAGTTAATGTGGCATAAGGTCAGAAACATTTTCAGAGGTAATTCCACCATAATTAGAACAGTCACATTCACTGAACAAAGTTGAACAATCACCAAAGTACAGACACACTTTAAACAATGTAGAAATCATGTCTTTTTGTTCCCTACTCAAATACATTGGGGCCGATCCCATGCCCTGTGTGTGCCATGCGGTATGCACGCACATGTGTGCGCAAATCACCCCTCACGCCCCCTCCTTGTGGGAACATTGTGTAATACGCAAGCCGCACAGGACCTGCATGGATCTCCCTCACAGGAGGTTTGGGACTGCAGCCAGCTAAAAGAAGAAATACACAGAAGGAAGAACCATAAATAATGTAGTTTCTAAAATCTCATGATAGAAAAGGATTAGTGGGAAACTGGGAGCTCTGTAAACTCATGATGTCAAATAATGTTTACCACCCTCAATTCACTTAAGTAGTTTTAAAGGCTACCACCGATCTACTACTCCTGAGTAATGGTTTGAGAATTTCAGTCCAGATCTTAAACAATTAAGTTGTCTTCTCTATTACTGAAATTACACCATCTATAATACAAAGCATGCTGTATTACATCGACAGAACAGAGAGATTAGCCTGGCTTGAACTTTCATTATCTATTTGGGCACGCTTAAAATAGAAAACATAATGGAGCTGTCTTTATGTAAAGCTATTATTTTGTTTCCAAGGTATGCTACAAATGAACCATCTGCATTTAATTGGTCATGCGACTACACATTGGTCTATTTCTATGTAAAAGGAAGCAATTTTTCCTTTCTTTAAATAAATATTTGTACCATCCAGTTTTTGAATAGTCACTTATTGATCACTTAAAACCTGAATTTTTCTTTTTATTGGATGTGTAGATGATTGTGTAGCAATTTAACAAAAAACCCTTTTAGAATCATAGAATAGAATGATAGAATCTTAGGGCGCTTTTACACACGACAAAGAACGGGCATGTAAAGGGGGTTTTATGAACACTGGGTCAACACCGTTTACATATTTACACATACAGGGTGTGATCTTCAACATCCTTTGTACACCTTTCCTCCCATTGTGTCCTGTGTTTAAGTGGATTACCTTAGTGCTGCCTCCCTCTGCCTCTCTGCGCTGTCTCTCTACACTGGCCACTTAAAAAAGGATGCATGACTGCTAATACTGCCAGTGATGCTTGCTCTTACCACTTCCGGGTACCCTTTACTCTGGTCACATGACGCTGCAACACACTGCAGTCACGTTTAGACGAATGACGATACCGGTGTTCAACCTGAACACAGGAAATGAACCCGCCATCAACCGGTGAGTACAAAGCGGGTTCATCCTGTGTTCAGTGGGTGTTGAAATAGGTGTTGAAATTTGTCACGCTGTATACAACACAGGACGGGTGTTGAATGTGTGTTCGATCCCCTCAACACCCGTTCTGTGTCACGTGTAAAAGCACCCTTAGAGTTGGAAGGGGCATCAGGGGTCATCTAATCCAACACCCTCAATGCAGGAAATCCACAGTTACAGCATCCCTGACAGATGGCTGTCCAGCCTCTGCTTGAACGTTCAGCGGGGAAAGCCTACCACCGCCCTAGGCAGTCTGTTCCACTGTCAAACAGGTCTTACCATTAGGAAGTTCTTCCTAATGTTTATCTGAAATCTGCTTCTATGTAATTTGAGCCAACTAGTTCTAGTCTTGCCCTCAGGAGCAACAGAGAACAAGTCTGTTCCATCTTCTATGTGACAGCCCTTCAGATATTTGAAGATGGCCATCATGTCTCCCCTTAGTCTTCTCTTCTCCAGGCTAAATATAGTTTATGCTAAACTAATTCCAGGCTAAACACCAGCTCCTTGAACTTTCCCTCATAGGATTTGGTTTCCAGACCTCTGACCATCTCCTCTGAACCCGTTCCAATTTGTCAATGTCCTTCTTAAAATGCAATGCCTAGAACTGGACACAGTACTGCAGATGAGGTCTGACCAGTGCACAGTAGAGTGGAACTATTACTTCTTGTGACTATTACTTCTCTTCTTCATACTATGCTTGGAGAAAATAAATTTGGCTATGGCTGCAGTTCTCAAATCACTTACTCCAGAGCAAGTGGATGTAAGATTTCTAGGGACTCTTATTGCTGCCCGCTTCTGTATGTTTTCTACACAAGCCTATTCATATAATTGACAACAGAAGGGTAAATAGATGAAAAATATGTACAAAAATATCAAGCAAAAATTCATTTTCTCAAGTGTAGTATGAAGAGGAGGTTTTTTTTGTTTTTCTCTTTTAAAATCACTACACAGTAAGCTACACATCCAAGAAAAAAATCAAGTATTAACAGGTGATCAATAAGGAACTATTAAAAACCTGGATAGTACAAATGGATTCCTGTTGGAAATAGGGAAGAGGAAGTGATTGATGGGTGTTTTCAAACAAGACGCTACCCCACATGGTCACCCAGAAGTCACAGATCCAACTCGGTCAAGTGGCTCCCGTGAGCCATGGAACACCCACTTGTGGCCATGCATGGAGTCATGTTGGGAAATCTGGAGTGCTCCTTGCATGGTTGCTTCCATTTCTGTGGTTGTGGTAAGCATGATGGGAGCTCCCCATTTGAATTGCTTCCCATTCTCCATGACAGAGCCAAGCAGCAATCACAGAGCCAAGCAGCAGCAACAGACACCCCACCCCCAGCCCCATCAGCTTGCTTGTTTGAAAACGCACTATAGCAGGGAGTGGCTACTGCCCCTTTAAGAAGGAGCTGCATGGGCCAGGTGGAGGGCTGAACATGCATAGGGGTGGGGCAGAGTCAGCCCCATAGCTTGGGACCAGTCTGAGCTGGAAACAGAATGAGAGTTCCAGAGACAGAGTGAGCAGGGCACTGTCCCTTTAAGCCTGAGGAGAGGACGCCTGGCCACACTCACTCTGCTGGGATATAAGGAGAGGCATGGCTGACAGGAAGGCAGTTTCTGCCTGGGAGATGCAGGAGAAATATCTCCCTGGACAAAGTCTAAAGAGGATCCTTCCCATTCTATGCTCTCCAAGGTGCTGAAGGCTGGAGAACCAGAGTGGACCCAGGCAAGTGGGAAAGGCTGTGACCAGGAGGGAGCCTCCTGCCTGGGGAAGGCTGAGCCATAGCCTGGGGTTGAGGACTGGCTGGATGAACTTTGAGGGGTTGTTCTAGGTTGCTCCTGTGCCTGAGAGAGACTGTGGTGGGCCTGCAGGGTGAAGGCGGACGAGGCGGCAGCCCCAGAGATTGTGGATGTTGTGTCTAATAAAGACTGTTGACTGATACCCTCTGGACTGGATGTTGGGTCCTACAGGAGGGTACCTCCTTCCTCAGAGGGGGATTCAGCCAAGGCCAGGGCTGAATAGGCATGGCAGCGGGGTGAGCTAATTCCCCGGCACCCCGTGTGGTCCTGGGAAGACCCCCTGCTACACACACAAACAAGAATATACTGTCTCAATGACACACAAAGAAAAAGTAATCATGAAAAATTGAGTATTAAATTTAGCAAAAGGGGATGGGGCATTGCAAAGATTTTCTTTTTAAAAAATGAATATCAGAAGACTAAGCTTCTAATCCTACCAAAAAATTATGTTTTATAAGAAACAAAATATTACACACAGAACATTACAATCTATGAAAGAGATACAGATGAGCTTTGATACCAAGTATTTTCTTCATCTTCATGATTTCACAATTAAATTGCCTAATTTTTCCTGAAGAAATTTCTGCTGTTGATCTTTTAACCTCATTTTGAGGGGGGGGGGGGGCCTTAAATTAAGAGAAGTCATAGTAATCACTTGCCAAAAACTCCATATTGAAGTTAAATTTAGAATATGCAGCATAATAAATTATATAACATCACTGTCAAATAATGAAATTTCTAAGTCTTCAATGGATTTTTTTGTATAGAACTAGAAAATAATATTTCTTCGGATTCATTACTTAAATTGAAATTATCAACCACATTTCTGTAATGTGATTATATTCGCATGAACCTGTAACGTCTCAATTTCATGAATGTATCTCTCTCTCTCCCTTTGTTTGCCTGTCCTCTGTCTATCCTAGTTTGTAAGTCCACTGTGGTAAAGGCCTGTTTCTAATTAATGATTGTACAGTGCCAGGTACAATGCTGGTACTATATAATAAAATAAAATAATTATAACAACAACAACAACAACAACAACAACAACTGTAGCTTCTTTAAGATCACTCTGTTCATTGGAAAACTAACTCATTAAAATATTCCAAAACATTTCAGCACAGTCCCCTAAATTACTTTATGATCAGTCACTATCTCCTTGTGATCAAGTGTCAAGTAAAGATATGTCTGATAAAATAGGATCTAAACCAGGAAGAGATAGTTGAAATCACAATTGCCTTGATTGCTCTGAGAGGTTGACTGATTGTTTATTTGTGATCTCTCAGGCCCTGTGCTTTGAGGTGTTGATTGTTGTTTAGTGTGTTCAGGGAGTAGGAGGGAGGGGATGCAACTCAGAACCCCTTGCTTTGATTAGGGGATGGAGCTAACTTCTGCTGATGTTCAGAAGGCAAGAAGTCACTGAGTGGCACAGTAGCTTGTGATGCAGGGTCCTGTCGGCAGGGACAGAAAACAGGGGAGTTTGCCTGGGAGATATCTGTGGGAGGAAGCCTGCAGGTAAGACTGTTGATGTGAGTTTGGGTAAGATCCACTCTACTCATTGACATACTCACCTAGCTGTGTTACATTAAACTAGAACCCTCTTTAGTTGTATAACCCTTGAAAAGTGCTGTGGTAGTCCCAAAGCAAGGAGGCAGCATTGGACTCCAATTGACAAAATTCCTTACCTAAATCCCTATCCCAAAAGACTAAATCCCTGTTAACTAAATTCCCTAACCTAAAAGGCCCAAGAGTTTTTCAGATCAGGAAAATTAATTATTTCCTGTCTTAACTAGTCCAGAACCTCCAGGGTACCATTCTCAGAAATGCTCCCGGTTCAATGCACAGAACCCCAGAGGCAGGCTGAGCTCCAGAGTCTCAATGCGTAGATGAGATGACGGTGCAGGGAGGAGGCCTTTAGATTCATTAGGAACTGGGAAACATTTGGGGGAAGGCCTATTTCAACGGGATGGGCTCCATCTTAACCAGAATAGAAACTGGCTGCAGGCAATAAAAATTAAAAGGAATTGGAGCAGTTTTTAAACTAGAATCTGGAGAAAAGCTGACGGGCACGGAGGAGCATGTGGTTCAGATCAAGGCATCTCGAAAGGATGCTGTTAATTCTGGGAAGTTAATACAGAGAATAGGAAAGAACCTGAGGGAGCTCAGGCAGAAATCAGTGCAGAACAGACAAATATAAATGTTTCCAAAATACCAGATATGGTTACTTATAATAAGCAGCCTAAGAATAAAAAGAATACATTTAAGTGTCTATATGAGAAATGCGATTGTTAAAGAGCATTGAGTCAAGTAGAATTTAAAATTTTAAAGGCAGGGGACTGTACTCTCGAATCTCTATGGATAGAAATGTCATGCCTAACGGCAAAGTGTATAACAATGGGACTACACTATCACCCTGCTGACTAGGATGGTGAGACTGATTATGAAATGCTAGTGGAGATTAGACAGGTTACTAAAATCTGTAACACAATTATAATGGGTGATTTTAATTATCCTAATATTGACAGGGTGAATGTCTCCTCCGGGAATGATATGGAGGTAAAGTTTCTAGATGCCATAAATGATTGCTACTTGAAACAGTTGGTCCTCGAACCAACGAGGAGGAACTACTTTAGATCTAGGTCGATTTCAGACCTTACACACACACACCCCGTATCTTCTGGCTGTGGGAGGAAATGCACAGCCAGGATATGTGTGGGGTGCTGCCGGTCTGAAAGTCCCACCGTGTGGCATTGCCAGCAAATGCCTGCAGAGATACAGAGCAGGAAATCCATCTCTGTATCTCTGTGGGTGTTTGCCGCTAAAGCAGTGCAGGGGGGCTTTCAGACCAGTGGCACCCCACACATATCCTGGCTGTGCATTCTCTCCCACAGCCAGAATATGCACGGGTGGGGTGCATGTGTGTGTCTGAAAGCGGCCCTCGTTCCCCTTGCACCAGGTCCTTCGCTCCACTTAGAACTAGGGCCGCTTTCAGACACACACACGCGCCACTTGAAAATAGTGATCATAATATAATAAAATTTGACATAATTACTAGAGGAAGAGTCAAATTTAACTTAAAAGGGAGACTATCCTAAAATGAGGAAAGTAGTTGGAAGTAGTAGTTAGGAGGAAAGTATTTAGAAGGAGCAGTGGTGAGGATTAAATGTCTGCAAGGGGCATGGAGACTATTTCACAACACCATCTTGGAAAACCAGATTAAATATATTTCACAGGTTAAAAAAGGTAGCAAGGGGACCAACCGCCTCCCAGCGTGGCTAAATGGGGAGGTGAAGGAGGCTATTAGAGCTAAAGAAGTGTCCTTTAAAAAATAGAAAGCTAGTTCTAATGAGGAAAATAGGGAAGATTGGCAAATTAAATATAAAACATTAATAAGGCAGCCAAGAGAATTTGAAGAGAGACTCGCTAAAGAGGCAAAAACTACTAATAAAAGCTTTTTAAAATACATCAGAAGCAAGAAGCCTTTTAGAGAGTCATTTGGGCCATTAGATGACCGGAGGTAAAAGGATAAGGCGCTCCGGAAGGATAAGGCCATAGCAGAAAAACTGAATGAATTCTTTGCTTAGGTCTTCAATGCAGAGGATTATTATTATTATTATAAACATTTATATAGCGCCAGTAGTGTGACCTGGTGCTGTACAGAACATAGAAATAGATGCGGTCCCTGCCTGTGGCTTTGTTGAGGAGATACCCACGCTAAACTGATCTTTGTAGGTGATGAATCTAAAGAGCTGTCACAGATTAATGTTACTCTGGAAGAGTTGTAGAGCAAATTAACAAACTAAATAGTAACAAATCACCAGAACCAGATGGCTTACACACCAGAGTTCGGAAGCAATTCAAATATGAAATTGCAGACCTACTACTGGTAATTTGTAACCTATGGCTAAAATCTGCCACTGTACCTGAGGACTGGAGGGTAGCAAATATAACACCAATATTTAAAATGGGCTCCAGAGGCGATCCTGAAAACTAGAGACTGGCGAGCCTGACATCCGTGCCTGGCAAAATAGTGAAAATATTATTACAAAGAGAATCATGGGGCATATTGATACACATGGCTTAATGGGGAAGAGTCAACACGGATTTAGCAAAGGGAAGTCATGCCACACTAATATACTGGAATTTTCTGAGGGTGTGAACAAGCACATTGATAAGAGGGAGTCAAGTTGATACAGTGTATCTGGATTTTCAGAAAGCATTTGATAACGTACCTCATGAGAGACCCTTGAGGAAATTAAAAAGTCCTGGGATAGGAGACAGTGTCCTATTATGGACTGGTAGGCTAGGAAGCAAAGAGTAGGACTAAATGGTCAGTTTTCACAATGGAGGGAGGTAAATAGTGGCGTATCCCAGGGATCTGTACTGGGACCAATGTTATTTAATGTATTCATTCATGATCTGGAAAGAGGAGTAAGGAGTGAGGTGATCTAATTTCCAGATGATACCAAGTTATTCAAGATAGTTAAAACATGAGTACACTGTGAAGACTTGCAGGGGTATCTTGTGTGACTGGACATCTAAATGGCAGATGAAATTTAATGTGGATAAGTGCAACGTGATGCACATAAGGGAAAAACAATCCAAACTTTATGTACAGAATGCTGGGTTGTAAATTAGGAGTTACCACTCAGGAAAAGGACCTTGGTGTCATTGTGGACAATACACTGAAATGCTCAGGTCAGTGTGTGGCAGCCATCAAAAAAGCAAACAGAATGTTAGGAATTATTTGTAAAGGGATAGAGAATAAAACTGTAAATATCATGCCACTATATAAATCTATGGTGTGACCGCACCTTGAATATTGTGTGCAGTTCTGGTCACCTCACGACAAAAAAAAAAAGATATAGTAGAAATAGAAAAGGTACAGAGAAGGGCAACAAAAAATGAGAAGGGGTATGGAACGGCTCTCCTATGAAGAGAAGATGTATAGTTTGGGGCTCTTCAGCTTGGTGAAGAGATGACTGAGAAGGGGGTAAGATAGAAGTTTATAAAATCCTGAGGAACAAGTTAATAGGAAATTATTATTTACCCTCTCAGGTAGTACTAGAACGCATGAAACTAAGAGATAGCAGGTTTAAAAGAATTTAAAGATAATTTTTGTTCACTCAACACAAAATTAAGTTGTGGAATTTCTAGCCAGATGTGGTCAAAGGCAAGACCAGTAGTATAGCTGGGTTTAAGAAATGGTTGGACAAGTTTCTGGAGGATAGGTCCATTAGCATCTCTTACCCAGGTATGTTTGGGGAATGTAACCTCTTACTGTTAGGAGCTGGGAGTGAACCATAGGGAACAGAGCATTGCTTTATTGTGACCTGTAGGGGTACTTCTTCCAAGTGACTGATATTGCCCACTGTTGGAGACAAGTGCTGGGTTCGATGTACCATTAGTCTGGCCCAGTGTTCCTAGTCTGACCTTAGTCCCATTAGTCTGACCTTGTGTTCTTATGAGAAGGCATCTCTGGCAGATGAAGGGGAAATGGCAGGATGCAGATTCTACAGGATCCTAGGCTAGCAGCCATAATGAGCATGGAGGGAAAAGAGGCGTATGTATTGTGCTGCACAATGCAGACGTCCCCACCATACCTCTGCCTAACATGGCTTCTCACTGCACTCAGGATAGCCCTGCTTCTTCGGTTTCCTTCCATCCACAGGGACATGGCATCCACACAAGCTCTCCTCCCTGGCATCTAGGGAAGGGGACAGAAAGAACAGGGCAACCAGATCAGTTGCTGAAGGCTCTGCACTGCACGAGGCCATCACCTGCTCTACTCCTTCCATCTGCACTTTTCCAGTGAGGTGGATCCTGGCCCCATACAGGTTAAGAACATAAGAAGTGCCATACTATGTCAAACCCATGGTCCATCAAGCCCAGCATTTTTGACAGTGATCAGATTGAGAGAAGAATAAGTACAGGTCATGGAGGTGTGACCCATCTCCTTCCAACCACTCCCAGCTACTGGTAGCCAGGAGTTTAAGCCACAGCTAGTAAGCCTTTATGGCTCTATCCTCTAAGAATTTATTTACTTTCTCTTTGAAGCTAGTTGTGGTGCTGGCTTTCACTGCCTCCTCTGGCAATGAGTTTCACAACTGTTTTGTCCGCTGAGTGAAAAAGTACTTTCTTTTGTTCATTTTAAAATCTGCTGTGATTTATCTTCAGAGAGTGTTCCCTTGTTCTCTTATTGTGAGAAAGGGCAAACAACAGTTTCCTATTTACTTTTCCCACACCACTCATGATTTTATGAACTTCTGTCATATTCCCCCTTAATCATCTCTTCTGCATAACCTGTTGAGCCTCTCCTGACATGGAAGTCAATCCAGCCCTTCTCTTGACTTAGTTCATTTATTTTGTTGAATTTATATACTGCCCTTCCCTCAGAGGCTCAGGATGGCTTACAATAATAAAAACAGTAGTACAAACCAATATAATAATAATAATAATAATAATAATAATAATAATAATAATAATCCCCTCAATATCCCACCCAGCCCTTCCCTACACCCCCATCCAAACCTATTTGGCCTGTCAAAGGCCTGGCCAAATAGAAAAGTCTTGCATTATTTCTGGAAGATGAACAGGCTTAGGTGGACCCCCAGAGGGAGGGTGTTCTATAATCATGGGGCACCAAGAATGCCTCCCTGAGTGTCCCACCTGTAAAAACATCTCAAGAGAAATGGCACCTGCAAGAGGGCCAACAGAGGACATGAGAAAAAGCGGTCTTTCCGATACCTGATACCCAAGCTATTTAGGGCTTTATAGGTCCAAACCTGCACCTTGAATTGTACCTGGAACGCTATTGGCATCCAGTGCAGACTTTGGAGCACTAGTATAATGTGCTCCTAGTGACCAGTCCCCAATAGAAGGCAGGTCACTGTGTTCTGCACCAACTGCAGATTCTGAACAGTCTTCAAAGGCAGCCCCATGCAGAGTAGTAGTCCAGCCTCAAGGTACCAAAGGCATGGATGACCGTGGTCAGTTCTGAATCTGATAACAATGGTCTCAGCCTTCTCACCAAATGTAATTGGTGAAAGGCACTCCTGACCACCACTGCAACCTGACAATCCAGGTGCAGCGGTGGATCCAAGAGCACCCTAAGGTTACAAGTTGGATGAATACCATCAGACCCATGGGGTGAGCCATGGCTCAGGTGGTAGCAGGGGCGTCACTAGGGGTGGGCTGACCGGGCTAAAGCCCTGGATCTTTTCCCCAGAGCCCCGGATAGCAGGCAGACTCACTGTGCAGTGAGTGACAGCCTGCTTGCGATCCAGGGCTCTGGGGAAAATATCTGAGACTCGAGTATGGCGTGCGCTACGGGCAAGCCTAGCCCTTGATTTGTTTGTGGCAGCCGCAGGGCGGGCTTGACTTGGGTGGCGGCGCCCAGTCAATCCATACAGATCTGCGCATGTGTCACACATGTGTGATGTGTCTCAGGTGCCTGCCACCGCGCGCCTCTCTCGCTGACTGACTCCTTAATTCCACGTGCTGCTGAGGTCCAGCAGCAGGTGCAGCAGCAGCACGTGGAAAGGACGGAGCCAGTCAGCGGGAGAGGCGCCCAGTGGCAGGACTCGGGAATTGGACGCCTGAGACACATGCGCATGCACAGTGACCAGTGTGCTCAGCATGGTGGCCAGCAGCGGGCAGTGGCTTGTGATTTTTGAGGTCGGGTAGGGACTCTGAGGAGTGGCTCAGAGAGCCAGTGAGGAGTGTGTGAGGCGAGGGGTAGGAGGGCTGGGTGGCAGGATCAATGGATGTATCTCTAGCGGGCAGACACAGAGCTAGTTGGCTGTTACCGGCTGTGTCTACTATGTGGATGGAGGCAAGGAGCTTGTTGTAGATGGCGTACAGGGCGCCGGCGGTAAATGGTGGCCGGCGGGAATAGCAGATTCAGTCTGCAGGCGGCAGGGTGTGTGTGGTGGGGGCAGGGATTAGAGCGGGCAGAGGGGCACAATGGCTATGGGATGGGGGCAGCACAAATTGATTATTGCGGACACAAATGAACTGGTTATATATCTAGAAGAATGTCTCTTTGCATGGCATAATGTGCTTAATAGGCTGCCTTCTGGGGTGTCCTGTGTGTTTGATTGTGGCTTGGCCATTTGGAATTTAGTGCTCTGTATGCGCACTTTATTACTTGCTTTCTACTTGTGTATGCTTGTAGTTGGAATTGTGGGAAACACCCAGTTGTAAACCATCATTGTGGGTGCAGTGAGCACAGACAACCTCCATTTTGAAGAAGGCCAAAAGCGCCGTTAAAGTTCATTCACATGCATACGAGTCAGGCAACAGCCCCCAGGCAGTGCCCCGCCCCCTAGACCTGCAGGCCCGCTGGTGGCCGTCAGCAGGCACCCTAAGCCTACTGGCTTAGGGCTTTAAGTGGCTTGGGCACAAGCCCCTGACCTTTTTAGGACCTAAAAATGGCCCTGGGTGGTAGAGCACATGCTTTTCATGTATAAGGTGCCAAGTTCAATCCCTGGCATCTCCGATTTAGGATCTCTGGTAGCACACCTGGGTGAGGCCTCTGAAGGGTCTCAGGTAGTACACCTGGGCGAGGCCTCTGCCGGCTCCGGAAAGCCGGATTTGAAACTCTGCTGCCATTTCAGATTGTGGCAACACTGGGCTAAGATGGACCATTGGTCTGACTTAGTCAGGCAGCTCTTTATATCCTTATATATCCTTACCCGGGTAACTTGCTACTATTTAAATTATCAATATGCAATAAAACCTCTTCTGGTGTAACAATTAATTTCTCAGATTCCTCACAAACAAAAAATATTCTTATGTATGCATCACCCCAACATCTGCTGCAGTAAAAACTGGTACAAATAACTGATTTAGTTTCTCAGGCCTTGTCATCTTTGAAACCCCCTTTTCCCTCTCATCATCTAGCAGACCAACTGTCTCTCTGGCAGGCTTCCTGCCTCTGATGTACTGGAAAAATGTTTGCTCTTGAATTTGGTATCCTTAGCAAGATGTTGCTCAAATCCCCTCTTGGCCAGTCTTATCGTGATTTTACACTTTCTCTGCCAATATCGGTGCTCATTCCTATTTACCTCATTTGGAGTTCTTTTCCATTTTTTCAAGGGCAATTTTTGGTTCTGAGAGTCTCCATTTTACCATTTCATCAGAAATGCATTTGTTTGGGTCTTTTCTTACTTTTTTGTTTGTTTGTTTGTTTGTTTTACTTTTAGTATACATTTAATCTGGGTGTCTAAGATAGTAGTTTTCAAAGGTTTTGTGCAGGCCTTTGACCCTGATGATTCCCTTTTAGTTTCCCCTTAAATAACTTGCTCATCATTGCATAGTTTCCCTTCTTGAAGTTAAACACCCTTGTGGCAGACTTATTCAGTAACCTCTCACCTATTAGCAATGTTGAATTAAATTACATTGTGATCACTATTAGCAAGTGGGTCTGTTACTGTTACTCCATCCACTAGGCTCTCTGCTTCAGTTAAGACAAGACCTAAAATAGCATCTCCTCTTGTGGGTTCCAAGACAAGCGCTCCAGGAAACAGTAACTTATGGTGTCTAGAAATTTGGTTTCTGCAACACCTCCCAAGGAGACATTTTCCCAGTCAGTATGGGGGCAGTTAAAATCACTCATTATTATTGCACTACCTACCTTTTTAGCCTCCCTAATCTCCCTTGGCATTTCACAGTCACTGTCCGCATCCTGGTCAGGGTGTAGTATACCCCTACTACTAGCCCAGTTTCCTTTTTTAAAAGAATTCTCTATCCATAGTGATTCCGGGGGAGAATCTGTGTCATTTGTGATTTTAATCATGTTTGACACAATGGGTACTTTCAGACGTTACGGGCGGCCGGTTCACCACAGCGAACCACCAGGGAGGGCGAACAGCGCAACCACGCCCGGGGGTTGGAAAACGACCCAAACAGACGTGCCGGGAACGGGACCACGGCCCGGAACCGGGCCGCACCATCACGGCCCGTGGCAGCACAACAGACGTGCAGCCGAACCCCCGGCGGGCGCTAAACCCCCACAAGGCACCGGGCAGGGGCGGGACACAGACATGGCCGACTGAGGGCAAACGAAGCCACAAGGCACTCAAGGGAACGCCCACACAAGGGAAACGGGAAGGGAGGGGGGAAGAGCGAGAACAGGCTGACAGCCGGCTCACACAGCGGTCCCGCAGCAGGGCACAATGCACGGCCACACGCCCGGGCACACACACTCACACCAGGGAAAGGCCGGGAAGGGGGGAAGGGGCGCCCGGAACGCCCCACCCGGAACACCGGCAGGGAGGGGGGGGGCACCACCACGGGGCAAGGCACGGACAGCAGCAACCCCCACACCACCCCAGTCCAGTCCAGTCCAAGGAGGTGCCCCCACAGGAACAGAGGCAGTCTCGGAGGGGGGGGGCGGACCCCCGGAGCAAGGCACGTTGGGGGCCCCCAAAGCACAGCGAGGCCGGCGGAGGGGCGCCAGGAGGAGGAGGAAGGGGGCCCCACAGTCAAAGGCTGGCACAGGCAGGGCAGCCGGGTCCAGCGGTGCTCCTCCGCAGCACCAGCGACGCTCAGGCAGCACCCACGGAGTCACGGGGATGGAGGGGGCCCAGGACCACGGCCAGGGGCAGCAGCAAGCAGCGAGGCGGGCGGGAGCTCACCGAGGTGGGGTCCGCAGGTCGGGAGCGGCCAGCGGGGACCAGGCCCCCCCCCCGGGCCGGGGCGGGAGCCCACACGGGGGCACCACGCCGGGGGGGGCAGGCCAGCGACGCGGGGCTCACGGGCCGCTGCCGGGGGCCCCGCTGGCCCGAGGGCCCGGGTGGCCCGCCCGGTGGACCAGGTGGGGCCAGTGCAGCATGCCCCGGCGGTACCCCTGCAAGGACATGTAGTGGGCGATCAGGTAGTAGGCCTCGAAGGGATCGGGCATGGTGAGGGCCAGCTGCACATCCACACGCGCCCACACCGCCAACAGGGATGACATCTCCACCGCGGAGGGCTCCGGCACACAGCAGGCAGCAGAAGGGGGCCACGGAAGATGCCCCAGCTCCAGAAGCCGCTGGAACGCCGCCCCACGGGTGCGCTGGTACCCACGGGCCCCGTGAACACAGGAGAAGTAGCTCACGGCCAAGGCAGGGCCACCCTCGGCCAGGCACTCCGAGTAGGCGCCCAGACCACACACCACCAGCGCTGACACGGTCTCAGAGGCGCTCCAGGGCACATGGGCGCACAGCACCTCCGGGATGCGCCCCTCGGGGAAACGAGCCAGCCCCAGGGCCTCCGCATGCAGCCGGCAATCACGGGCGCTCACCACATGGCCAAAGTAACGGAGCCCGGAGCTCAGGCTCTCGTAGGCACCTGCACGGCTCCCCGGCCCGGCCAGGAGCAGCTGCACGGCAGGGGTGTGCCACAGGTCGCACAGAGACATGGTCTCGCGGAAGGCCCAGATATGGGGGGCCCCTTGGGGGCCGGACAGCGGGAGCCCCATGGATGGGCAGCCAGCCATGGTCCAGCACAACAGGGAATGGGACACGGAGCCCGGAGGGCACACAGACTGCCCAGGGCCGGGAGAGGCTCGGCCCGGCCCCCGGGACAGGGAACACGGGCCCGCACCGCAACATTGTAGCACAACAGAGCGAGGCGTGGGGTGCGGGCCCGGCACAGCTGCAGAGAACAACAGCGAGCTCTCTGTCTGCCTAATCGCACCTTCAAGGCCATCCCGCTACAAACAGCGAGGGGAGGGGGCCCGGGGTGCTGGGGGCGGGAGCAGCCGGAATGCACCGGCACAGGGCGCGCGCAGGGCCGCGAGGCCGACCCCCGGGCGGGGCCACCAGCACCGGGCCGGCATAAGCGCTCCCAGCCCCCACCGGGGCCCCAGCACCATGGAGCGCGATAGGGCAGGTGGGAACTGGATGTTCCTCGCGCTCGCGGCTGAGTGGCACCGTGACCACACTGAGCAGCTGTGCCTCCTGACCGAGAGGGTGCACCTGGCCGTCCGCCTGCGCTATGTCCTGGCCCTGCGGGCTGGCGTGCGCCTCCGGGGCCAGCAGGCCCGCAGGAGAGTCCGTGGCCGGCTCAGGGCTCGGCGCCGGGCCTGGGGGGCGTGGCTGGCCGCCTGCCGGAGCCTCACCCGGCCCGCTGCGCTCCGAGGGGCCGCGAGGCGGTTCCGCTGGGCAACGCAGACCCTCCGCCGGGCAGCGCTGCTGGCTATGCCCATAGCGCGGAGCCTATGGGTCACGGAGCGGCCCCAGGCCTGGTGGGAGCGGGCCCAGGCCCACTGGGGGGAGGCCGAGTGGGGGTCCCACTTCCGGATGGGCAAGGCCACCCTGCTGCGCCTAGCGGAGCTCCTCGCGCCCTGGCTGGAGCGGCAGCACACCTCCATGCGGGAGCCCATCCCCATGGTCCAGCGGGTGGCCATAGGGGTCTGGGCCCTCGCAACGCCCGACTCCTGCCGCTCCGTGTCCCAGCACTTCGGGGTGGGGCTCAGCACGGTCGCCTGCATCGTGCGGGATGTGTGCGAGGCTGTGGAGGGCGTGCTCCTCGACAGGACCATCCAGCTCCTGGACCAGGGCGCTGTGATGGCTGGCTTCGCGGCCGGGGGCTTCCCGAACTGCATCGGAGCCGTGGACGGCACACACATCGAGATCCTGCGCCCGGCCGCGGGGGAGGCCCTGGAGTATGTGAACCGGCACGGATACTACTCCCTGCACCTGCAGGGGGTGGTGGACCACCGGGCCCGCTTCATAGACATCTACACGGGCAACTCCGGCCGGAGTCACGACGCCAGGATCATGACCATCTCCCCCTTCTATGCCCGCATGTACCGGGGGGACTTCGCGGACATGGGCATGAGGTGGATCGAGGGTGTTCCCATGCCCCCCTGCATCCTGGGGGACCCCGCCTACCCCCTGACCCGCTGGCTGATGAAGGTCTACCCTGTCCCGAGCACCCCTGCGGAGCAGGTATACAATACCCGCCTGTGTGCGAGCCGGACCGTGGTGGAGCGTGCCTTCGGGGCCCTGAAGCAGCGCTGGAGGAGTCTAGCTGGCCGCCTGGACTTCACCGTCCCCACCTCCGCCCTGGTGATCGGTGCCTGCTGCGTTCTGCACAATGTGTGCGAGACCGAGGGGGCGGCCCTGGAGTACCCCGAGCCCCACCGGCCCCCCGGTCCTGTTCCCCTGTACGTGAACGCAGGGAACCCCCGGGAGTACCGGTATGCCAAAAGGATCCGGAACGCCCTTGCAACCCACATCGCCCGGGGGGGCCCGCTGTGAGGGCCTTCCCGCCCCTGGGGGCCCCACCCCCCGTTCCGTGCCCATGCCCCTGTACACGCGGTCCCACAGCCCTGTCCCCCCCACAAACGGGCCGGGGACAACTGTCTCTTTACAACACTTTATTGCCCACACAGTGCACACAATCACCCTGTGCCCCCTCCCCACCCCCGTCCCCGTGACCCCGTCCACCACCCGCCCTCATGTGGCCCTCCCCCTCCCCCCCCTTCCCACCATCCCCCCGCGTTTCCTGGGCCGACCCCTCGTGCGGCCGCTTGGGCCCACCGAGCTCTGGGAGCTCCCCTCCCCCCCACTGTCCGTGTCCCCTGCCGTGTCCTGGGCCGGTCCCGGCCCCGGCAGGGGGCCGGGCGGCGGATGGGCAGCTGTGCCCGGTGCCCCGGTCGCGCCCCGGGGGGGCTGGACCCTCCGGAGGCCCGGGGGCACTGGGAGGCGCATGCGAGGGCCCTGGGGCCGGGGGGGCGCCAGGGGCGGCAGGGCTGGGCCCGGGGGCGCCGAGGGGCCCGGCATGGGGACCTGGGCGGGCAGGGCGCCCGGAGGTGCGCCGGCCATCACGTAGGCACACATGGTGCCCGCATGCAGGAGCAGGGAGGTCCCAATGTCGTGGGACCTGTCCATCTTTGCACTGTGCTCCCGCACCATGCCCTGTATGTCCTGCCGGAGCCCCCTGAGCAGCCCCTGCTGCCGCTGGTGCTCCCGGCGCTCCCGCCTCCGCTCCAGGCGCACCTCCGCCTCCAGCCGGCGGTCTGTCTCCAGGGCCTTCTCCATGGACCGCTCTATGGCCGCCTCCATGCGGTCCACGGAGGCGATCATGCGCTCCCCCTGTTCCTCCGCCCTGCGGACGATGTCCTCCGCTTGCTCCTCCCTGCGCCTGCGGACCCGCGCCCGGTACTCCCGCATCCGCTGGGCTGGGGCCGCGGCCGGCGGAGGCGCCGCGCGCGGGGGCTGCCCTGTGGAAATGGGCGGGTGGGTCAGTGCAGGGCCCTGTCCCCTAGCGGGGTCGGGTCCCGGGGCCCCCTGCCCCCCCTCCCCCACTGAGGCCAGAGGCCCCCCTGGGCTGGCGCCCGGGGGGCCCTCCCGCAATCCCAGCCCTCCCGCCTTACCTGGGTCCGGCACCTGCTCTCCTGTGCCCTCCGCGGGGGCCTGCACCGTCTCGCTGGCCCGGTCCTGGGGCTCCCCATGTCCTGCGGGCGGGAGAGGGGGGAGCGGGTGAAGGGGGCTGGTTGTGGCCCCTGCAGCAGGGCCCCCACCCCCGCCCCTGCCACCGGCCCCCTGGTCGTGCCCCCCCCGGCCCTGGGGGCCCGCTTACCCTCTATGTCCGTCTCCGAGCCTTCGGAGGCCGGCGCCTCACCCTGGGAGTGCTCCCCCTGGGACCACTGGCTGAGGGTGGTGAAGGTGCCGACCTCCGACTCCGCCTGGCCGGCCCGGCGTTGGGATGTCTCCGGGCTGCTGCTGGGGGGGGGCCTTGGGGCTTCTGCGGGTCCCGGGTGGTCCTCCTGGGGGTGGGGGTCCCCTGAGCTCGTGTCTACCGGGCGGGCGGCGAGGGGAGGGGGTACCTCGGCCCGCTCCCTGCCCTGGACCACAGCGCTGCCCACCAGGCGTGGGGCAACTATGGAGCCCTTCATGTGAAGGATGCGGTCCAGGGCATCGTAGTAGGGGGCGGTGCGGGCCCCGTGGCCGGAGCGGCTGTTATTGTCCTTGAGGGCCTTGTACCCCCTCTTGAGCTCCTTGGCCTTCGAGCGACACTGGTTGACAGTGCGCTCGTGCCCCGCCGCCTCCATGTCGCGCACGATGTCCCGGTAGACATGCTCGTTGCGCTGGTTTATTGCGAGCTCCACCTGGTACTCGAGGGTCCCCCAGATCCGTATGAAGTCCCGGGTCTCCTGGAGGCCCCACTGTCCCCCTCTGTGATAGGCCTTCCTCCGGCTGGGCCCCTGCTGTTCCTCCTCCCGGTGCAGCTCCTGCTGCACCTGCCTGTGCTCCTCCTCCACCTCCTCCTGGGGGTGCGCCTCCAGGGGCCGGGGGCCGGGCTCCTCCTGGGGCTCGTCCGCCCGGGCCGACTTTCGTGTCTGGGGGGGGGAAGGGGGGTGGTTGGTTGCTGGGTGAGGGTGTGGGCCCTCTCGGGGGCCCCCTGCCCCCCTGCCCTCCGCCCGGGGTCCCCCTGCCCCCCTGCCTTCCGCCCGGGGTCCCCCCGGCCCCCTCCACAGGGGGTTCCCCTGTGCCCCCTGTTCCCCTCCCAGTGGGTGCCCTTACCCGTTTCCTGGGTGCCTCCTGTGGGCCTGTTCCGGCCGCTGTCCCCGGGGCGGCGCGACCCGGCTGCAGCTGTGGTTGGTGTTCCCGGGGCGCCTCCCTGGTCGGGTGCTCCCGTGTGCCCCCTTCCTGCACCTGTGCCCCCTCCGCCTGCATCGCTGGGCCTGGCTGCACGTCCTCCGCCTCCTGTGCCGCCGCTGTCGCTGCTCGTGCCTCCGGTCTCTTCCGCTTCCCTCCTCGCTCCATCCCGCCACGCTTGCTTGCTGCTGCTCTCGCTTTAAATCTCCCTCCGGTGTTTGTGTTGGTGCTGGTTGCCTGGCAGCGACGCTGCGTGCCTCGTCCCCGGCCGGGGCTCCATTTTTTTGGTTCCGCTGGGGGATTGGCGTCCAGACGTTACTTTTGCTTGGTTCCCTGTGGGGGTTGGTTTGACCACGCTTCCCGAGACCTTCCCCCGGCTAGCCCGGGAAGCGTGGTTCAAACTGACCCCATGTGGGTATTGAGCGTGATGAACATCTGGCGCACGCCGTTCAGACGTTCCGGGCCCTTTGGCCCCGCGGGGGGGTTGAGCGTGGTTCAGTGTGGTTCAGCGTGATCTCGTAACGTCTGAAAACACCCAATGTTGTCTTTAATATACTGGTCTACTCTACCCCCTGTAGGATTAACTGTCATTTCTATATATTTTGTATCCCAGCATCACAGTGTCCCATTGATTTTCCTCATTCGTATATGTTTCTGAGATGCCTATGGTATCAATGTCCTTACTTGAAGTCACGTACTCTAATTCCCCCGTTTTACTGTTGAGGCTTCTTGCACTGGTATACAACATCTAAGAATTTTAATACCCTGGTGCTTGTTGTTCCATAACATATTTTGTTTAATATGGAAGTATTTAAATTTGTCTCCTCCACAGTATGGCCCTCCACATCATTTTCTATATCTTCCCTGACCTCGTACGCTGTTCCACTACCAATGGTGGCATCCATTTATTTATTTATTTATTTATTTATGTTTATACCCCACCCTTCCCCAACGTCTACCCAATCCATCCCCAACCCCCCAATAGCCTCCCACCCACTTCCTATCCCTGCCCACCAAAAGGTTTAATAAAAAGAAAGGTCTTCCATTGTCTCCAAAAGATGCTCCGACTCAGACGAACCTCTAGCGTGAAGGAGTACTCCAGCATTGAGGCAGCAACAGAGAATGCCCTCCTGTGTGCCCTCATCATATGGACAAGGGTGGCAGATAAAACCCATAGGAGGGTGCTCATACTGTCAGGAGATGGAAGTGAACAACAGGGATTGGTTCACCTCATTGTGACCTGTTGGGTACTTCTTCCAAACACCTGAGGTTGGCCACCATCCAAGACAGGTGGTGGTCATGATGTGTAGGCCCAGTATGGCACTACTTAAGTTCTTACGTTCTTAAGGAATGAACCTGTACTTTTACTGGCTTTTACAGATCGCCAGGGCAAAATCTGTTAAAATTCTTACTTCCATTCCCCCCACCCCCTTCAATACAACTGCACACAAATAATCTCTGTCTGCTGGAAGTACAGAGTTAATTCCTATGAGTACTAATTAAAACAAATCCCATCTTCCTGAAGTCACTAAATTGTAACTATAATTTATTTCGGTATTCAAATGTGTCAAATATTAATAATAGTCAATACATGCAGAATTCACATGCTAAGGGCATGAGAGAATATGAGATGGAATGGGATCTGGAAGGGAGGTGAAGGATAGAAGAGAGACATCACTGTTTATATGCTGTATTTTCTGGAAAAATAATGGGAGCCAAAAAGTGGAGATGAAACAGGTGAAGATGGATATGAACTTTGGGATCACCAAGGGTAATTTCAGATGTTATGTGATCACAGTCAACCACCCTGAATCACAGTGGATTCAGGGTGGTGGTTGTGATCAGCCGTAACGTCTATTTGAGCCCCGCCAGATGTTCACCACAGTGAATCTCTGGTGGGGTTCAAAGCTACCAGGGTTCTGGAGGAGAGGCAGGCCTCACCTCCAGAACTGTGGTTAGGTTGACCACGATCCAGGGCAGGGCTGGCAATGGCAGCGATGCACATCTGCTTGCCAGCCCCGTCCCGGAATCAGGCCCCAACCACGGTACAGGATCGGGCGCCACGGCCTGATTGGCCGCTATGCCCGCCTGTCTCTCCGTCGGCGGGCAGACAGGGGGGGCCGGGGCTGAGTGGCCGTACGTCACGCCGCACAGTCCTGCCCCCTCCCTGAACCCTGGTAGAGATCAGTCCGGCACGTCTAAAGGACGGCCGGTCTGATCACGAACCTGGATCAGAAATGGATCCTGGTCCAGGGTTTAGTGTGGCGGGCCGAAAGGCCCATCACGTCTGAAATTACCCCAAGCCTCTTAGTTGATTCTCCATCTTCACTTGCAGTCTGTTTCAGGGCAAGCAGGAAACAAGAGGTCAGGAAGAGCACTCTTCTTTCTTTCAAATCTGGTGCACTGTGGCCAGCTCTGCACTCAGGAATAGCCCTGATACAGTGATGCGTATCTGCACTGCTATCGAGTCTCTAAGCACAGGCAAGGACATATGTATATGGGTGCTTTCACCAATTAGGCTAATCTAGTTTTACCTGTGCTTCCATATTTCTGAGCTGTTCTAATAAGGTGAATAAATACAAGGGAAAATGTTCAAGCTCTAATTATAGAGTAATCATAAAATCCCTGAAAGTATATTGCCATGTGGTAGTTTACACGGTGGAGTATTTCATTACACTTATACTGCCGTCACAGAAGGAAAATAATTCAGCTCAAAGAAAATAGGAATATAAAAGATATTTAATGCATTATTGTAATTAGTTTTGTGTGCATGCACACAGTTCAGTTTTCATTATGAATACTTAATCTAATTATTTAAATAAATTAAATGAGTCCATTTATTTTCTTAACCATGAAAAAAAATATTTCATCTACGGCTAAGGTTTAAAATGAAGATAAGAAATCTTTTAAGCATTAATTGAAAACAACACATGCAAGCTAGTAAACTAGTTTCAAAACATTATATAACAATACAAGCTACCACTATAATTGAGGTTTATTTTCTCCATTGTAATGTTTCCATATGAAAAATAACTTCAAAAAGCAAATATTTACTTATTTCCACTCAGAAAAGGTGGTTTTTTATATTAAAAAAATGTTTGGATAATAATGTTATGACATATCGAATAAGAGGAAGGAAAAGTCCAGCTCCTGAGATCCATATTTTTTTTCAGCCATGCAACTCTTACAACTGTGGACCAACCAGCTAATGGGCCAATCAATGGGAATTAGATCTGCCTCGGTGTCTCTCTAATTTACACAAGCTACCCACAACCATAATGCACTGTTCTAGCACTATGTTCAAGGGAACTTAGGTCTACTTCACTACACACACTTTTCCCTCAGCTGGAAAAGCAGTGGTCACACCACTACTTCCCAAAGATTTTTTTGGGGCGTGTGTGTGTGTGTGTGTGTAGTTTTCTTTTTGGTTTGCAAAGTTTGTGATACCTTCTTGTTAAAATGCCACATCAAAGCTTACATTTCCCATGAAGTTGACTGTTTGACAGAATAAACTACTGTTAGAGCTGAAAAAGGTACCCGGCAAAAAAGTATACCTGTTGAATTAATGGTACTCAAGCCACTTCTTGATGTTCAGGCACTGAAAATCCCCCAAATGGTATCTGGTTGGTACTTGTTTCACCTTTACTGGGTTGGTGAAGTGGATAAGCATGGCATGGCATGGCATGGCAACAGTGGTGGATAGGGGATGGAAAAGTGATCCTAAAACTGCAGCAGGTGGGTAGTTGTTGTGGTAAAAGTGTTCCAGGTCTCTGAGTGTGATCTGTCCCTCCTGGAGCCTAGGCCAGCTCTTCCCGGTCCATGTGTGCCTGCGTACATTTTCAGGCTCCTGATGGACATATGTGCACATACCCTGGTTGCTAGGGCCTGAACGTATGGCTAGGGGGCTTCCTGGTAACTGTGCACATATGACAGGCATCTGGCAGCCAGGCTTATACACCTGGGGAGGCTGACCTAGGCACCAAGAGGTCCAGGCTATCCTGGGAGGACTTGATCATGTTGCTACAGCTGCCCATCTGCCACTAGGATTGCTGCCCACCACCCACCTACCACTGCTGCTATGCTGCCCCCCAGGTAAGTGGCTACATAGGAGTGGGAAATGTTTGACCAATTTTGTACACGTGGGTACCAAGGTACAGGTAACTGCAGAGGAGCATATTGGGGCGGACATCCTTGGGTACAAAATACAGTACCGGTTTCTGCTCTACTACAAAAACAATTAATATTAATTACAAAACAATTTACTTCTTCCCTGATTTAAGTCTGCAGTTCCGACTTTTTACATGCCTGAGAAAGTGAGCTGTATGGCCTGAAAACTTGAGTACTCTCACCAACAGAAGTTACTCTGAACTATATCTCTTACATTTGAGACCAATATTATGATTACAAATGCACTGCTATCTTTTTTACTTTTAGCTTTAAAGATCTTTGGAACATGGAGTTTGCATTCCAGTGTGTTTTAGACACTGCTGAGCAGAAGGCCTCTTAAACAACAAAAGCTGGAACATAGAACTGTTAGATAATGGAAATGTTCTACTGTATGTGCTATTTCAAAAGCTACTGTGAAAGAAAGAACTCTGAATTTATATTTGAGCATAATCACTTGTTAATGACCGCAGTGCCATTCTATGAAAAAAAACATATTCCCTCTAAAAATGCTCCATTAAAAGACAAAATAAAAACAGTCATTACTTACCCCTCTTATCATTTCTGCGTGCACTTGAGGATTTATCTGAAGTGCAAGGGCAACGTCCTTCACACTTCATTGAAACTTGTTTTCCTGAGACACATGCTTGATATTCTAGTTTGCACTGTAATAAGAGACAATGACAATTTTTAATGTAAACAACTTTTATAATGTAAATTCCACTTCATTAAGCTTTGGATAATCATTCATAGCTTTTTGTTCTTTGTAGTTATAAACGACTATTAACATTTTGAAAATTTATAGCACCTGCTGCATTTTGACTTACAGAATGTATATATATAGGAATTAATGGATAAAGGAGAAAGTTTGACTTCAATACTTTAAAATAATTAATGAATATGTGCAAACACATACGAAAGCATAGTGGGTTAAAACATATGACTGGCAGCTCTAGGGGAAGCCACACAATGGGTGTTTTCAGACGTTACGGGGCCGCTTGGCCCCGTACCGAAAACAACCCTTTCATTCCCCGCCGGGGTCACCCCGTCACGCCATATCAGACGTGCCGGGGGGATCCCGGCGGGGAATCTGGGAGGGGGCGGGGCCGCGCGGCGCAACGTGTGGCCGCACAGCCCCGCCCCTCCACACACCCCACCGCCCGCCCTCCAGGGAGACGGGCGGGCAGCGGGGCCACTGCAGCCGCCACGTCGGGCCGGATGTGCCGTGGCCCGGGATCCCGCCGGGGATCCCGGGCTGTGGCAACCGGCCAGACGTTACTTTTTTTTGGTCCCCGCTGGGGATCTTTTTGACCACGCTTCCCGGGACATTCCCCCGGCTAGCCCGGGAAGCGTGGTTCAAATTGACCCCATGCGGGTATTGACCGTGGCGAACATCTGGCGGCTGCCAAACAGACGTTCGAGCCACAGTGACCACAGGTGGGTATTCACCGTGGTTCACTGTGATCTCGTAACGTCTGAAAATATCCCATCTCACTTCACTCCCAAGCTGGCTAGTCTGTCTAAAGGTGACCGATCCGATGTTGGAGTGGAGTAGAGAGCTTGGGGGTAATCACTCATAGTTTTTTGTTCTTTGTAGTTATTAACGGCTATTAAAAGTTTTGGAAATGTATAGCACCTGCTGCTTGTGCCCGCACTACCCCTAAGAACAGTCAAGACACGCTTTTGGGTTAAAGAGGCATCAGTTATAGAGGCCTTCCCCGTTCTCACCTTTCTTCCCTCACCTCTGTTCAAAACTCTGCTGCCAGGATCATCCGCCTAGCCCATCACTTTGACCATGTGCAACCTCTTCTCTCCTCTCTCCACTGGCTCCCCCTTCCTGAGTGTATTCTGCACAAGTTCCTCGTCTTCACCTACAAAGCCCTTCACAACTTCACTCCCCCTACCTCTCTGTCCTAATCTCCCTCCGAACCCCTTCTCGAGCACTCTGCTCCTCTTCCATCCCCTCCCTCGCCCTCCCACGCCTTCCCTGCTCCCCCAACCACCTTCGTCCCATCTCCCTCACTGTCCCACATGCCTGGAACTCCCTCCCTGCCCTCGTCCGCCTTGCCCCCACCCTCCACACCTTCAAGTCCTTCCTCAGAACCCACCTCTTCTGCTCCACCCTTCCTAACTCCTGCTAATCATCCCCACCCAGGATTATCCCCCATCTGTTTTCTGCAAACTCCCAATTTACTGTAACCAAGCCAAGAACGTGTACCTGAGTTCTCGCATCCTCGTGAATGTTGCATCCCTTGTCTCTCCCTCTGTTCTCCCTTCCCTGTTTCCCCTCCCCCTGTCTTTAGATTGTAAGCTCTCGGGCAGGGACCATGTCTATATTATTCTCTGTAAAGTGCCAGGTACATCGCTGGCGCTATATAAAAGCTAATAACAACAACAACAACAACAACAACAACAGTCAAGACATGCTTTGGGGTTAAAGAGCCATCGGCCACAACTTTATTACATGGTAACCATAATGTTAACAGGAAAAACAATAATATATAAGAACCTGTGTGTATATAGCTGGAGGAACCATGCTATACAAAGCAGAAAAGGGGGCTGAGCTAGTTCTCAACCCTTTGAATTCACCCTCCCCTTGGGTCAGGGTGGGGTTGGCGCCCCATTCCAGCCGTATTGAGCCTGGGCTGAGACCCCTGCCCTTAAGACCACACACACACACACCCCAAGTGGTGATAGGGTGCCAGCACATCCCCTTAGCTCTTAGGGACCACAGCATGGTTCCTACCCCTCTAACCACCACAAAAAGGGGGAGTAACTTCACTTCACCCATTTCCCCCACACAGGTATACCTAAATGGGTATGACACACTACCCTCAAATCACCTAACCAAATAGAGTTCCCCTGCTCAGACAAGTGGACTCCATCCTTCAGGAAAGGGCCTGCGTCCTTGCACATGATCCGCTCGTGGTGCACCGCTCAGCCTCCCATGCGTTCCACGAGTCTCCACATGGCTCTATTGACCTTGTGTTTAGCCTGCTCAATCTTGCCTGGCTTGGCGGCATACCACCAACTGCGCCACTCGAGCAAGTCCGACCACCATACACAGGTCAGCGGCCAAGCAGATGCCAACTTGGAGATGTCGTTCTTCATCTCGCCCGTCAGTTCCGATGCTCTGCGCAGGCCAAGGTCATTTTCGCCAAACTGAATGACCAGGATGTCAGACGAACCGAACTGTGCAGCCCTGCGAGACAGCGAAGGGAGCAGGTGCTTCCAGCGCATTCCACTGCACTCAATCCAGTAAAGCCGTGCCTACAGGCCACAACCCAGCTGCGTCTCAAAGTCAGAATTGGCAGCATGGCACTCAACCCAACACACAATGCTGTCCCCACATACCCAGATGGTGCGGAGTTGTCCCGAGGCTGCAGATGATAAAACATAATATCATTACCAACAGGTCAAATACTACTGAGAAGGGCTGAATGGCCATATGTAGTTGTGATAAGCATGTGGTCTCCATCTGCCAATCGCCATGATCTGTGAGGCGGGCAACCCCCCTGTAGGTGATGTGGATGAGCCCCAGTTCTGAAGGAATGGGACCCGTAGCTGGAAGGTTGGAGACCCAGCGTCATTAATTCCTTTTTAAAAACAGCCTGAAATTGAAATTTAGTCAAAAAAGATCCATCCAAATACATGAAGAGGGCGAATTCAGTCCTGGGCGAATGCCCAAGTATGCCTCCATCGCTGAGACCAGCCACAGTGGCTTGACTGGGGACCGATTCAGCATTAAACACTGGCCACGGCCCTCCTGATCAGTTTTAGAGTGATGGATTATGATCCCTATAGAGTTGGGCCACCAGGCCACATCACCGAACTTCAGAGCTGTGCCAGACCGATCACACTAGGAGGAGAGTACCAGCTCAATGATTTGTAAGGGTGCAAAAAACGCAGTGGAAAAAGCCGCCCGGAAAAGCAGCACCTCGTAGGGAGATGCACAAAGCTGATTTAGCGAGGCGACCAGACAAGCCAAAATGTTGACAGATATCACTTCTCTTCCCCCGTTACCTAGCTCAGCCCTTGACCGCCCTGTGGAGCCTGTATCCCACGCACGGGTTGGCCACCCCCTGCACTTTGCAGAAAAAGGCTATAGCTGCCAGGCGACACTTCATGGTACGTGGGGCCAACCCATGGCAACCCAAGTTGCCGTGAACCACTCTACGTGATGGGGAGGGATGGGCCACATCTCCTGAAAGCCATGCAAGGACAGAAAATTGCAGAATTCCTGGAAAGAGCTGATGTATGCTCACCAGGTTGAGCTCGATACAGCAGCTCTAACCCCCTTTTCTAATCTGTGTTCCTAAGCTTCCACAAGGCCTCCAGCATCACCTCTGGGTGGATGTTGGCGCCAGGTGCCAGTAAACAAAACCTCTCCATCTGAAAGCGAGAGAGGGAATCAGCGATGTCATTATGAACCCTGGAAACATGCATGGCCGAGAAATACATGTTCAGGGAAAGGCACTTTAACACAAACCAACGGACCAAGGTCATAACTCTGGAGGACTTACTAGATTGTCGGTTGACTACCTGTACCACTGCCTGATTGTCCAACCAAAAACATACAAGGGAGTCCCAGAAGTGATGACCCCAGAGCTCCAAGGCCACTAGTAAAGGGAAGAGCTCCAGAAACGTTATGTCCCTAACCAGTTCTGTAGCCATCCATTCAGGCAGCCACCGCTTGGCACACCATCTGCCCTGAGAGAAAATCCCCAAACCTGTTCCCCCCCCCCAGGGTATCAGAGACCACCTGAAGGTCCACCTCCAGCAGCCGGACTTCCCTCCACAGTGAAATCCCATTATAAGTTTCGAGGAACGTAAGCCAGACCCCCAGGTCCTCCCGAAGGTCCTTGGAGATTCTGATTTGGTGGTGAGGGGGCAGCATCCCTGCGATGGCTTGGCCTAGCTGTGCGCAGAACGCTCTCCCTGCGGCAACTACCCTGCAGGCAAAGTTCAAATGGCCAAGCAAGGTCCGCATATCTCTTAATGTCACCTTCCTGGTGCCCGCCATGCCTGTTAGCAGTGCCCACAGGGAGGCCAGCTTGTCAGGAGGGAGACTTGATGTGCCTGAAACAGCGTCAATAAGTATACCAAGAAATGAGAGCTGGGTCGTGGGCCCTTCGGTCTTTTCCCTTGCCAAAGGGATGCCCAGTTCTACCGCTAATCTAGTGAACTCAGACATAAGCTCAACACACTCCTGAGAGCACGTTTGCCCCAAGAAGAGGTAATCATTGAGATAATGTGATACGTAAGGTAAACTAGACCTCTCCTTGACTGCTCACTCAAGCATGGTGCTAAAGCGCTCCAAAGCAGAGCAGGAAATGGCACAGCCCATGAGCATGGCCTTGCCATAGAAGAACTGACCCTTTAAGGAAAAACCCCAAAGGTCAAAATCCCTAGGAGATACCGGCAGCAGTCTGAAAGCTGACTGAATATCACACTTCCCCATGAGTGCTCCCTTTCCACATGCGCGCACTATACGCATCGTGGCATCGAAAGATATGTACTGACCTGAGCACAACCCTGGATCAATCCCATCATTGACAGAAATGCCCCTGGGGTAGGACAAGTGATGGATCAATCTATACTCACCAGAGGTCTTTTGGGGCAATATCCCTAGCAGAGAGCACCTAAACAGATGGAATGGAGGGGACCCAAATAGGCCAGCTACTCTTTCCACTGCTATCTCCTTTTTTAGTTTGAAACAAACAACCTCCTCCATGCCCCACATGGATTTAAGGTTGTTAGCTATCTGGTTGACCCATGTATGGAATCTCAAAACCCTCCAAAAAACCCCGCAATAAGTAATCCACGTCAAGTCTGTTTGGGTAATGCTGAAGAAGGAGGCCTAACGCCTCAAGCCTGATTGGTGTAGGGGCCAACCCCATGACCACCTCTTGCCTGGTGTCCCCCGCTGCCCCCCTGATGCTCCTGTTTATTCCCCCTGCTAGCAAACCTCTGTTTCCCTGTATCAGTTTGCCCCTTAAAACAGGAAGAGGCAGAGTGGCCACCTACAAAGGTTGCAGGCGTGGGTGTATTTACAATGGACACAAAAACACCCCTTGCTGTTAAAAGCCCATCATACTGGCTTCCCTGCAACTTGCTTCGACAGGCCTGGCAGAACCACCCTGTTCATATGTCAACCACCGGGTGATGAGAGGCCATGGTCTGTGAGTGCAGGTTATAGTCTACAATATCCCACCGGGTGTGGAGATTAGATGCGGCCTTACGATGAAATATTTCATCATATTCCAGCCAGGCCATCCCGCCAAAATCTAAGTACGCCTTTTGTATAATGGCGGCATATTGAATCAGCTGCCATGCCCTACTGGGAAATCTGTAAGCCACAACTCTAACGTAGATGTAAAAACAGGCTGACCATTTCCCCCAGGTTCTGGGTACCAGGGGCCTTTTCCCTTACCCCCCTTGTCGCATTCGCTGCCCTCCTCGTCTGGCTCCACAACGTGCAACAATGTAAAGATGTGAATAAATTCTCCCATATTTTCTCCTTGGTAGCAAGGGACAGGTGATCACCAGGCAAAGAGATGGGGATGGCATATGTGCGTAAGGCCGAGGTGAAACCCATCCGTCTGTAAGTGGCTTGCGTCCCCGAGTCAACAGCCATTGTATCCCAAACCGGGGTCACAGTGTTGACATCTACTGCCAAGGCTGCTGACTTTTCCCAGTACCACTGCCCGACTTGACCCTCGGTAGCTGGGCCTACCCCAGTAGCAACACACCCTGTGTTGTCCAGTCAAACCCCCCCCAGACTCACAGAACCTACAGTACAGGTGACTTTGGGACCCCATTGACCCCTCACCTTGTTCCCTTGCCGTCGCCTGCATCCTGCTCATCCCTGTGTGTCCATCCAGGTCACCGCAGTCATGCTCCTGACCTCCACTTCTGGAAATTCCATTCCAGCCCCCATACTGGTGGTAAGAGGCATCTGGCCGCTGTGCCCCCACACCTGTTTGGGATGCGGGGGCACCGTGGCCGCCCCGCTCGAGCTCTGAGCATGGACAGACTCCAATGCCATGGTCAGCATCATAGTCATCATAGTAGGGTGTACCTATGAGCACTGTCCTGCTGTTCCCCATCACCCCTTGGAGGAGAGGTGGCAGGGACCCTCGTCCTGGGATGCCCCTGCCACATGTTAGAGGCTGGGGGCCTGTGGCCTGAGAACCACTGCCCTGATTAGCTCTCGTACACGCCATGTCAACATGTACTTAGGGAAACAAAAAGAAAAGGTCCTGTTAACCCCAATTGTGACATATGCATGGTGATGGGTCGTGAGTGGGGCATGGTGCAGTGCTTCTCACTAAACCCTTGCTGGAGGGCTTTTCTTTTTCTTTTTTTTTCTTTTTTTTTGAGTGGGTGATGTATGTGGTGTTTTGTGCTACTCCCTTCTTGAGGGTTTGTGAGAGGGACATGTTACAGTGCAAGGTGCAGTTCGGTTCTCCCAGGGGCTGTACTTGTTTATTAATTATTATTTTTAATATATATGCGCCACCTCAGGACTCCACGTGTTGGCTCATGGCACAGCACGGCGGCCCTCTTCATGTGCCCTCAGACCCCTCTGAGGCTCATCCCCCCCCCCCTTGGGGCTACAAGTCTCCCTTGGGTTCCACTCCCTCCGGGGCCCTCTTAAGCCCTTCAAGGAGAAAGGGGGCTGGTGCTGCAAAATTCAATCATGCATGGTTTTTACTAACAATGCTAGGCATAAATAACTGGATCATACACATATCACATCATACAAACATGTAACAGCAATCCCAATAACAAACTAGGGCATGAAAGAACAAAAAAAATGTGGTCATGAAAGAAATTATCAGCACATGTAAGCGCCATACACTCTGGGCAAAAACCCATAGTAATGAAATAACTCACCACCAAAATATGTTTGTAAGCCTGTTTGAGCGGCTGCTGTTGTGACTGTCAGTGTGAAGGCTTGAAACAGCAAATGTACATATGGAGAAAACCTGTAGCTAGGCTAATCACCTACAGCTGTGGATATTAGCCAAGAAATGAACCCTGCTATAGAAACATGCTTGTCCAGTATAAGAGTAACTACTCTGAACCCATTTGGGTAATGAAGGCACCAAAAAACCAAACACACCATGACCAGTGAGCCTAAAATGCGATTGTAACCTAAAGGTAAACTGACCAATGATTACTATCATTGAGATCGCGTGGATGAAGAGTCCCAAGTCTAAAAATCCAATAAACCTCCCTCCTTTGAAGTAATCCTGGGTTGTGTTCGCCCCCTTGCACAACTTCTATACATAGGAACCTTAAATCCCCAACTCTGTGCTGTGAATCCAAGAAATGGGATACTAATGGTTCTTTCAAAACCTGTCTCTTGATATTCCCACAGTGTTCCTGTATTCTGATCTTGACCTGCCGGGATGTGTACCCCACATATAAAGGGCCCTTGTGGCCCTTATTTCATGACTATGGGTTTTCTGCTTAGAGTGTATGGCGCTTACATGTGCTGATAATTTCTTTAATGACCACATTTTTTTTGTTCTTTCATGCCCTAGTTTGTTATTGGGATGGGAGAAGCTTATCCAGCTTTCTTCCCCTTTTCCACACAGACTAAGGGACTCCACCACCACTGAATATGAGCAGCCAGAGGCACATGAGCAGAGTACTATTGAGGTAATATATGTCAGCAACCACTTGCATTTGGGATTCATTGGATTTGAGTGGTATTAGAACAGGCCCCCCAGCAGAGTGGCTTTTGGGTCTCGAAGCTGTCTCTTTTATTTCACAGAAATTGCCACATCTGATGAACAATTGGGTAACCTCTTGGGAGGACAATCCAGGTCTCCTTCATCAGGAAGGAAGTGTGAGAGGTTTACAGTCAACTCCATTGTATTGTATCCATACTTTGTGAAAGCAATTTTTCCTGTCTATTGATGGAACACAAGGTTCACTGAAGAAGGGGCAGGTCCCCGAAACGCGTCTGAAGGCCAGTGACATATCAGGATTTGATGCAACCACTGTACTGCAGCAACTTTACTTTTCCATCAGCTATTTCATGGTGTTATATGTTTGCTTCCTATTGTATGCTAGGATTTGCAATTCCATCATTCTATGGTGTTATATCGTTGCTTCTTATTTGACGCAACCACTGTGCTGGTATATGTTCCATGGTACATTAGGTATTCCTTGCTGTTACATGTTTGTCCTTGCTGTTACATGTTTGTATGATGTGATATGTGTATGATTCAGTTATTTATGCCTAACATTGTTAGTAAAAACCATGCATGATTGAATTTTGCAGCACCAGCCCCCTTTCTCCTTGACCAGTTTAATCTGTCGCCTGAGACAGTTTAAGGGCTGAGCCTGCGGCACCTTCACCCCCCAGCTTTCCACCCTCTTAAGCCCCCCAGCCATGCAGCCCCATGGTGCGTGGCAGGGGTCCAATAGGGTATACCCTCTGGGGGCTCCTATGCCCCCCATCAAATCTCCACACCATACTGTGTGAGCACCACATGAATCAGCGCGGCGGTGCTCCACCAGTCCTTTATTCCCCCCAAGCGCATTCCTTCCCTGAGGCTCTTTATTGCTTATTGGTGCCGCCGCCTGAATCCCAGCAGAGCGCTCCGCCAGCTCACCCCCCAGATTGCACATCAACCCCCCGGTCTCGGGGCCTACCCCCTTGGGGCTCCGTGGAATGGCACAAATGCCACCATGTGGGTCAACACAGAGGCGCTCTAACCCCCCAGGCTCTGGACCCCCACCACTGAAGCTCCCCGCATGGTGCACAAGCACCATCGCACATCGGCATGGCAGCACTCAAACTTCACTCCAACCCACCAGGGGTCATCAACCTCGAAGGGCTTACCCCCCAGGGCTCATCCCCCTCCAGGGCTCATCCTATGAGCACATGCGCAGCCGCATAGCTCAGCGTGGTGGCACTCCCAACTGTTTTGTGACCCCCCAGGGCTCATCTTCCCCCCCCCTCCATCAGGGCTCCACCAGTGCGCGCAAGTGCCACCACATGGCTCAGTGCCGCAGCACTCCCACATGTCCTGGACCCCCCCCAGGGGTCGTTACCCCCCTCCCCGGGGCTCCTACAGTGCGTACAAGTGCCCACACCTGTACCAACAGCCCAGGTCAAGAAACCACAAATGACATGGTCTGGGTTGGGGCACCGAACAAACGTACCTGTGGCCAGAGTAATGTCCCATTACCCAAATGCCCTGGGTAGGGCGGGGAGTTAAATGAATATTGGGCAGTCAGCCACGTCCATACCCTACTCCCATTGCCCCATCCTCACCATGATAGACAGTCATGGCGATCGGCCATAGCACTAAGACCACCATGGTGACTGGCATGACCAGCCCCAGGCTAACATCTGGCATTGCCTAAACAGATGTGCTGGTGGGTTCTGGGTCACAGCGGGCCAAAGCAGGTCACAGTCACGTCTGTTTTTACACTATGTCTCTATTAGGGGTGTGCAATTCATATTCGTTAGTATGATAATGAAAATAAAATTTAAGATTTTCTTTTTTGTTATTCTAATAATGAAAAAAACACAATTTTCCAATTTTTGAAATAATGGGAAAACACTGAAAAATGTATTTCCAGCTATAACTTTTTGTTTCTTATTCAATTCTGATGAAACCTGGGGATATTGTACCCCCAATGGCAGGCATTAAGTGTACCAGACTTTGGAAAGACAGGATAAAGGGAATCAATTTTATAAGCAATTGAATGTTGTGATTTTCAGAAAAGCTCCATGCACATTCATGGATGCATATCTTCTGTTCAATTTGCATGAAACCTAGGAATATTCTGTCCCTCCATGAGATTACCAATCTTGCCAAATATCAGAAAGATTGGATAAAGGATCCTGATGTTATAACCATTAACATAACAATGCATATCTGGCTGTAACATTTTTATATTCCATCCTGTTTACAAGACATTTGTCAGGGATATATATCCCACACCTTCCCTGATCTCTCTGACAGATTGCAGAACAATTTGGTAGAGTGCCCCAATTTTATAAGCAATTGAAGTTGTCCCCTTGAAGATCATTATTTAGATAAATACATGTGCCAGTCAGAGGCAGGCACCTGGCATGGCATGGGGAGGAATGCTGTAGGAGGGAGGATGGGGAGAAACCCAAAAGACTGACAGACACATTCACTGGCCAATTACTGCATGCTTCCAGCTTCACAGGACCAATTGGTGGTGGCTTCAAGGCGGGCATAGGGGGTGGCCAGAAGGCGGGCATAGAAGGGACATAACTGGGACTTTGGGGATAGCATACCACCAATCAGGATACATGGCTTACACATCCAGGCTGGCCAATTATCATCACAATCACATCCTGCAGCACTGTGACAGAGGACATAAGAGAGTCTCTATTGTCTCTTTCCTAAACAGATGTTTCTGACTTCCCAGTAACAAGTGGGGAAGAGAAGTTGGGATGGTCACAGCACAGAATGGACATTGCAAACAGATCTTATACCACAGTGACACGTAAGAGAATCCCTGGCATAGGCTCATTCTCTACATCAAGTGTGCAGGCTTTCAAAGCTTTCTGATATGTAGCAAAGATGATCCTGAAGGTGTAAGATACAACCCTGCCAAACTTCATGTGCACTGTTTGGACTAAAAAGATGTTACAGTCAGACATACATTTTTTAAGTTAATTGCTTATACCACCAGGACCGTTTATCCAATCCTTCTGAAAGTTGGCATTAATAGTAAACATGGTAAGGGGTATACAATTGCCAGGTTTCATCCACATTAGATGGGAGACAAAGAAGTTACAGCCACAAATGTATATGTAGATTTTTGCAAAATAACACAATTCAACTGCTTATACAATCAGATTCCTTTATCCAATCTTTTGGAAATTTGGTACACATAATGCCTTCCATTGGAAGTACAAGTCCACAACATTTCTTCCAAATATAATGAAAAATAAAAATGTTACAGCTGAAAATGGGTTTTTCATTAAAACCAATGGAAATAAAAAATGAAAGCAAAACCGAAAATAAATAATAATAATAATAATAATAATAATAATAATAATAATAAGCATTATTCTTATTCTTATTCACATTTGTATAGTGCCAGCTATGTATCTGGCGCTTTACAGAACAATAAGATAGACATGGTCCCTGCCTATGGCTTACAATTGAATAGACATGGAGGGGGGAGGCAAGGAGAGGGGACATAGGGAGAGACACGGAATAAATAACATTCAGCGGATGTGAAGCCTCAGGTGCATGTGCTTGGCTTGGTTGCAGTTAGGCAGGAGTCTGCGGGGAGGACAGACAGTAAATATTGAAGGCAATTTCTAACAGGCATCGGGAAAGGCGGCGAGGAAAAGGTGGGTTTTGAGGAGGGATTTGATGGTGCGGAGGAAGGGGGCAAGGCAGATGTGGGGAGGGACGGAGTTCCAGGCATGGGGGGCAGCAAGGGAGAAGGGACAAAGGCGGTTAGGGAATCGGGGGAGACGAGGAATAGCAAGGGAGGTGGCAGAGGAGGAGCTGAGATTGCATACAGGAGTGTGTAAGGAGACTAGGGCTTAGAGGTAAGGGGGAGCCAGGTTGTGAAGGGATTTGTAGTCGAACACCAGGAGTTTGTGAAGGATGTGTTCTGGAAGGGGGAGCCAGTGAAGCAAGGAGATGAGAGGCTGCACATGGTCGAAGTGATGGGCTGAGTGGATGACCCTAGCAGCGGAGTTCTGGATGGAGATAAGGGGGGACAGGTGAGAGTGTGGGAGGCCAGTAAAGAGGAGGTTACAGTAGTCAAAGCGAGAGATGACCATGGCGTGAACAAGAGTTTTGGCTGAGGAGATGGAGAGAAAGGGGTGAATCTGAGCAATGTTGTGGAGTGTGAAGCGACAGGACTTGGCAACAGAGTCGATGTAAGATTTAAAGGAAAGGTGAGTATTGAAGATGAAGCCCAAGCTATGGGCTTGGGGAATGGGGCAGATGGTGACCCCATCAATAAGGATGGATAGGGAAGGGGGAGAGGAAGGGTAGGGAGGAAAGATAAGGAGTTCAGTCTTAGCCATGTTGAGCTTAAGCTAACGTTGGGACATCCAGGCAGAGATATCAGAGAGACATTTGATGAGGCAAGCTTGGACAGACAGGGAGAGAGAGGGGGTGGAGAGATAGAGTTCAGTGTCATCAGCATAAAGGAATTGGAAGCCATGGGAGGCATTGAGTTTGCCAAGGGACAGGGTGTAGATAGAGAAGTGGAGTGGGCCCAGGACAGAGCCTTGGGGAACCCCAACTGAGAGGGGGAGGGAGGAGGAGTTGGGATTGGGAAGAGACACATTAAAAGGAGCAGTCAGAGAGGTAGGAGGAGAACCAGTCAAGGACAGAGCCGCAGAAGCCTAGGGAGCAAAGGGAGTCCAGTAGGAGTGTGTGGTTGACAGTGTCAAAGGCAGCAAAGAGGTCAAGGAGGAAAAGAATGGAGTAAAGGCGCTTAGATTTAGTGACAAGTAGATCATTGGTGATTTTGGCAAGGGCAGTAGAGTGAAGGGGGCAGAAGCCAGATTGGAGAGGGTCCAGGGAGGAGTTGGCAGAGAGGAGATCCAGGCAGTGAGAGTAGACCACACATTCCAGAAGCTTAGAGGCGAAGGGAGACCGGTTGGTAACTAGAGGGGTCAGAAGGGTCGAGAGTGGACTTTTTGAGGATGGGAGAGACATGCTTGAAGGTGGAGGGGAAGGAGCCAGTGGAGAGGGAGATAAGTTTTGATATTTATAAAAACGAAAATAAAAAATATAAATCTAAAATGACATGGGTTGCTGGTGCACACCCCTAGTCTCTGTGTAGCAACTGCATTATATCTTTGTTATGCATTCGCTGAGTTATTAGACAGACAACCTTTAAACCTGCTCTGCATGTGGCAGTTTCCCACTGGATATAGTGAAGGGGATGTCAGTGACAATAGGTAGCTAGTAACGGAGGCAAGGCAAAAGCATCCTGTTTTGATCTGAAATACCTCACTAAGCTGGGAGAGTGCACCTTCTTCATGTGAACTTCTCCTCCCCTCCTCCCAAGATGCAATATTCAGCTACAACATGTACAAGTGCCAGAATGGAGATGTGGAGTATCCAGAAGTCAGCTCCCTCCTTAAAACCACAAAGTCTGTTGAATATGTTTATATGAGTGGAGATTTTCTCATGTTATCAACATGTTAACAGAATGCAAGAACAAAATCTAGGTGTATGCCATGATACACTGGAATGAAAAGGGAAGAGAAGTGACATGAAGGTGAACTTACAGCATGCATGAGACCTGATGGCTACACAAGATGAAAAGGCAAGGGAACAGTTTTACTAGGACTAAGATGAAAGCATCACTTGTGATCATAATCCTGGAAAGACACCAAATAAAATGAAAGGATCTCTGACCTGCTCAAAGGATTTGTGGGCACATTGTCATCAAATCATCCATGGATTTTAATTTAGCACCAGTAATTACAGGATGACAGCGATAGAAGGACTGATCAAGGTTGGTGTTGATTTGAAATAATTTCTCCAATGAACTTCAACTACTCAAGCTTCTTCAGGACCAGTTGCTAGTGAAGTCAAAGACCTCAACACCATACTACATAATATGCTGCAGGCAACTCTACAAATACAACTTTTGATAGACTTGAAAGTGGTTTCTATGTACTCATTGAAGACTTTGACAATTTTTCAATGGGCATGGCTTGGGGACGGGTTCATGTGCACTGCATGGGATGGCCATGGACTGCCACACACATTGGGTAAATGGGGAGGATTCAAACAGGTCAGACACGGGTGTGTGCTCCTACTCACGCACATTTCCGCATGCCCCCACATGGAGCATCCCAGATTACCTGCCCTTTGGTGCTCCATGAGTGGTCCTAGAGCATGGGTGCACAGTGGGCAGTGCATGGGTCATGGGTGCACGGCCCCTCCCATGCCACCTTCAGGCAGGCATCTGGATGCATGTGGGATGGGTGGACCTGCGGGGGTTCGTCTTGTCTAAAAACAGCCTTTGTCTTCAATGTATTAATTCTCTCTTTGTTCTACCAGGTACAGTTCTTCAAGTAAAGGCTTAATTCTGTTAATTGGATCCAGAAGATTGAATGGAACGGTTTACAAATAAATAAATAAATAAAATAGCTCCAAGAGTCTTGAGGGAATTTATTTGCATTGGACCCTATAATTTTCAATACTGGGAGAGATGAAGTACTAGACAATAGTCTACAAAGTTCAAACCAGTGTGGATAAGATGCTCGGGAATAAGGTAGGACATGGTGCTTTGTTGGTTTTAAGAGTCTAAAGAGTTTCCTTCCCGTTGTGCATACTTTTGGGAAATATGGACCACAGTCAGCTATTTGGATGTAGCAAAGAAAAGCACTATTCTGGAGTAATACTCCTAATGAAACAAATGTGATCAACCAGATTTTCTAATTTATCTTTGTATGAGGGCACTTCAGGGTGAGACCCTGAGTGAGTGAGTCACTGTAAGTGGTTTTAGAGAGACCAGCTGTCTAGAGGAATGCCATCCTTGATTTATACTCATGGCTCTGAAATGCACTAGAAACAAGGTAAAAGGTGTTGGACAGTGCACCCCTGAATATTTAAACAGAGTAATACTGTTGTGAATTAAACTAGTTGATGAAGATGGAAATAACCAACTATGCAACAGTGCAGAGCTCACACCTACACACTAATTATTTTGATTCAGCAATTTTACTAAAATATTATAATTATGTCTTTAGAAATACAATACCTATTTTGTGTGGAACAAGGAAAAATACTGGAACCTACAAAAAATATCTAAAAAAGAAAAATGAGCCATTTCTCCTTCTAATGAAATATTTTACATTTTACATTATTTGCATGACAGCTTTTTTTTTAAACCAAATTTTCACTTATTCATACAAAAGACTGAGGCCGCCGGATCGCCCGCCGCCGCCGCTGCCGCACCCGGAGCTCCGCAAAGGTAAGCAAAGCACTCAACTTTAGTAGGGGTGATCCCTGGGGGGTTAGGGGGGTGTTAAACACCCCCCCCAGGGATCGGGTCTATACTTACCGGCAGCTGCGGGGACGCCGCGGCCGCTGGTGCTGGGGGGTGGGCTCTTTTTTTAAACAAAAATCCAGGCTGGGCAGGGTGGGTGGGGGGTGTCCCTCCTTCCACCCGCACAGCCTGGACTCGGGGAGGGTTTGTGGTTTTTTTGACTTTTTGGTGGGGCTTTCATTGCTTTACATTGCAGCCATTCATTTAAATGGCTGCAATGTAAAAAAATCCGGTACCCGGAATCCGGTAACCGGACTGGATTACCGGGTTGAATCCGATAATGCAGGTACGCCCAGTACCAGCATTATCGGATTCCGGATTTACCGGTTTTCCCACCCCTACTATCGACTAAAGATGTAACGTATAGGTGCCGCAAGAACACACACACTAGTCTTGTTGTGAACTTCACTCCTGACATGACTTTTGTAGGCCAAAAAGATTACTTCCTGTTGAATTACATGAATAAGCAACAGATGATTCTGTTAATAGAACAGGAGCTATCATGACAGTGGTGCATTGTTCATTGAGATGCAGATGTCGAAATCACTAAAGCTGCAGTTTCATCATCTGAAAGATGTACATCTGCTTTCTAGAAATTACTCAATGATAGGAAACTCCATGAGTTATCAGCTGTATTCTGTTCCAATAATTCCCCCTCTGCGTTAACCGCGTTGGGGGTTTGGCGCCACCCACCCACTTCCGTGGAGTGGGGAAAGATGGGGACATGGGTGGGGTTCTGGCCGCTAGGCCGCAGAGGCAAGGGGAGGGCCCCCCTTGTTGCTGTGCAATGGGGGAGGAGAGTGCCCAGGACCCTTGCGAGTCTCATGAGAGACTCGGCCAGAGCAGGGGAACAGATGTGCAGAACGAGCTGTGCAAACAGGCCACGCACCTTGTGTTTAGGCCAGGCAGGCGCCCCAAGACAGTGGGTCCGAGTCACGGCCTGGAACTGGGTGGGGGGAGAGCAAATTGAGATGGGAGGCCAGGCAAGCAGCGGCAGGCGGTGGCGGTGTGGGGGGCAATCCCCCCCTCTCCTCTAGGAGCAGAAGGAGGAGTACAGGTAGGGGTCCAACAGGGCCAAGAGTGAAGCGGGGCTAGGGGTAGGTGGCCTGTCGCCCCCCCCCCGGTGATTAACAGAATTTGTTTGGGGTAAGCAAGGGCTTAATCAGGCCTGATCCCCGGGGCCCATAGGGGCTTTATCCCAGTGGGGATCTCCCACAAGAGTCGGGGGGAGTGGGAGGCTGCCACGCGGTGGGGCATCTCCCATCCCCATTACACCAATTTGGGCAGCGCCCCAAGTGGGGTGGGGGGAGGCAGCATGCCTCCCAAGAAAGGAGCGCCCAAGAACCCCCCCCTGCAAAGAACAAGGGAGGGCCTGCTCCAAAGAGAGGGAGAAAGAAGGGTCAAAAGGGAGAGGGGCCTCACCAGGCCAAGGTCCTGCGAGCGCTGCAGGAACAGTTGGCTGGCTACCAGTCACTGACAGAGGAATGGAGAGCATGCAGGGGAGAAGGTGTGGCACAGAGGTAACCCCCAAGGGCAACCCGGGACCAGGGGGCCCGTTGCGGAGGGGGGGGGAATTAGCCCTCCGGTGGTGGTGGGGTCAGCCTGCCTGGGGTCGGGGAGGCGCCGCACTGTGTCATCTTGTTACAGTGACGACGAGCCTGGACCTAGTAGGAGGAGAGAGAACTCGCCACCTATACCCCATGCAGGGACGGAACTCCTCCGGGAGGGAAGGCAGATGGTGGCTGATAGGTGGGAAGCAGCGCGACAGGCACAGGGTGGCTCTGGGAGCTACATAGGCGACCAGAGGTCACGGGTGGACCAGGAACCCCATATAGGTGAGGAGTGGGGTGACCCGTGGGGTGAAGAAGGGAGTGGACAGTGGGCCACGGACCCCTATAGAACCCCCCTGGACCCCGTCTATAGGGGTCCACAGGAGGGGGGCATCAAGGCCAGAGGTGGTCGTGCGGGGGAGGCAGCGCCCCAGCGCCAATGCATTCGCACTGAGCTCACTGCGAGGGGTGTGGAGATGGTATGTCCAGGGGTTGTTCAGTGGCGTCCCAGGTATGGGGGGCCCCACGGTGCTGTGGAAACCCGCTCTTGCGGACGTAAGTAGGGGAAATGCCCCCTGTTGGGGGGGGCACACTGATGTGGCGATCCAAAACTCTGCCGCCAAGGTCATTCACTCTGCCCGTCGCTTCGACCATGTGACGCCTCTCCTCCTCTCCCTTCACTGGCTCCCCCTTCCTGAACGTATCCTGTTCAAACTCCTGGTT
>QEPC01014935.1:1892236-1940776 GCA_003113815.1 Sphenodon punctatus
CCTGAATGTTTGTTTGTCTTCTCCCATGTCTCTCCCGCTGTCCCCTCTCCTTGTCTCCCCCTCCTTGTCTTTTAGATTGTAAGCCACAGGTAGGGACCGCAGCTGATTATATGTTCTGTACAGTGCCAGGTTGTTACTGGCGCTTTATAAATGTTTAATAATAATAATAAATGTGTCTGCCACCCTGGGGGAGCATCTGCTCCATTCTACTAAAGAAAAAATATGGAGCAGCGAGTTTATAGACATATTCGCCCTCCTTTTCAGTAACCCGATCCCTGACCCCAATGACAAGAAGGAAAACAAGGAAAAAGAAAGGTTCAAAAGGCCAAAGACGGAGAGGTCATGGTCCAACTGGACAGCGGCCTACACAATTTATATGGGGGTGGGGGCGGGTCACATTGATTAGATTTCCAGACCGGGGCCTGGAGATGCTCAAGTACTCCGACATAGTTCAGAGGGTGTTCAACACAGGGGACCCTGGAGCGTGGCTGCACTACAAGGAGTCTTTTAGGCGTAGGGCAGCCAACAACCCCAGAATGAGGTGGGACATGCACGCCCCCAACATTTGGTTAGAGTGCATTAGCTGCACTAAATATGCCCCCCAATCGGACAGTGGCCACGTCCTCACCATGGTAGGTAACACACAGGCGGGGGAGTGGGCACAGATGGCCCGGGCACAACAGTTCCCAGCAGAACTGACGTGCTGGTACTATAATGACGGGGGCGATGTTTTCGTATTCAGTGCAGGTTAAAACACACGTGCATCCAGTGCGGCGCAGACCATTCCGCCTCCTCATGCTCCCATTTCCGGCAGTATGGAGCCAGGAGCAGGGGGAGGGCAAACACTAGACAAGGTACAGCAGGACAAGGCAGGGCCACGACAACGGTGGGGAAGGGCCGCAACCCCAGTTCAGCATGATGCATTGGCAGCCGCCATCCTGAATTACCCTGATAGAGCAACTGCCGAGTACGTAGTGGAGGGATTCCAGCAGGGTTTCAGGATCCCGACGGTGGGCCCACGTTATCACTTGGGGGCAAGGAATTTGAAATCTGTAGTAGGGAGGGAGGAGCTAGTGCAGCAGAAAATTGATAAAGAAGTTAAAGAGGGTAGAATTCAAGGCCCCTTTGAATCCCTGCCCATAACAATTCTGAGAATATCACCGCTGGGTATAGTGCCAAAGAAGGCCCCGGGGGAATTTCAAATGATTCACCACTTGTCCTACCCCAAGGGTGAGTTGGAGAATGATGCAATCCCCTTGGAACTCTGCTCAGTGCAGTATGCATCATTTGACTCGGTGGTTGAAATGGTGTGTGCTTGTGCGACATTAGCCCTCATCGCGAAGTGTGACATCAAAACGGCATTCCGCCTCCTCCCTGTACACCCCAATGACTTTGAGCTGTTGGGCATGGGGTTCAGGGGCTGTTTTTACTTCGACAAGGCCATGCTCATGGGATATTCAATCTCATGCATGGCCTTCAAGAAGTTTAGTAAAGTGTTGGAGTGGATTACGCGCTGCCACATGGGTGGCGGGCAGATCACGCACTCTCTCTCTACTCCTTCTCACTCTCTCTCTGTTCAAGATTGTCTCATCAACTGTCTCTCTGATATCTCTACCTGGATGTCTCAACGTCAACTCAAACTCAACATGGCTAAAACTGAACTCCTTATCTTCCCCCCTCATCCTTCCTCTCCTTCCTCACTGTCAATAACTATTGATGGAGTCACCATCCTGCCTGTCCCCCAAGCCCGTAGCCTAGGCTTCATCTTTGACTCACCCCTTTCTTTTAAACCCTACATTGACTCTGTTGCTAAATCCTGTCGCTTCTCCCTCCATAACATTGCTAAGATTCGCCCTTTTCTCTCTGTCTCGTCTGCCAAAACTCTTGTTCATGCTCTGGTCATCTCTCGCCTCGATTACTGTAACCTCCTTCTCTCTGGCCTTCCCCGGTCTCACCTTTCTCCCCTCATCTCTGTCCAAAACTCTGCTGCCAGGGTCATCTACCTCGCCAGTCGCTTCGACCATGTGCAGCCCCTCCTCTCTTCGCTTCACTGGCTTCCCCTTCCTGAACGAATCCTGCACAAGCTCCTAGTCTTCACCTATAAAGCTCTTCACAACCTTGCTCCCCCCTACCTCTCTGCACTTATCGCCCTCCATACTCCAGCCCGTGCACTTCGCTCCTCCTCTGTCCCTTCTCTCACCCTTCCACGCCTTCCCTGCTCCCCTAAGCGCCTTCGTCCCTTCTCACTTGCTGCCCCCCATGCCTGGAACTCCCTCCCTGTCCACATCCGCCTTGCCCCCTCCCTTCATACCTTCAAATCTCTCCTTAAAACTCACCTCTTTCGCTCTGCTCTGTCTGACTCTTTATCCTGCTGAGCCACTATTCCTATACCTACGATCGGTTTACCCTTATCCTTGCAACATGGACCTGCCTGCTGTCATTCTCATCGTAACCAAGCCAAGTACGTGCACTTGAGACCTCGCATCTTCATGAATGTTAGACCCCTTGTCTCTCCCTCTGTTCCCCTTCCTAAGTCTCTCCCCCAGCTCCTGTCTCTCAGATTGTAAGCCCTAGGGGCAGGGACCGTGTCTATTTTATTACTTTGTAAAGTGCCAGGTACACTGCTGGTGCTATATAAATGTTTGTTAATAAAATCATAAATAAATAATAATAATAATAATAATAATAATAATCTCAATGATTTCCTCTTCGAAGGAAGGGCAGCAACCACTGAATGTGAGCAGGCAATGCTTGCTTTTCACGAGGTGGTGGCAAAGGTAGGGGTATCGCTCGCGCACGAAAAGATGAAGGGCCCAATGACTAAATTGACCTACCTGAGTATAGAGCTCGACATGGAGCTATCCCAGTCATGCTTCTCAGAGGATAAATTAAGAACACTGAGGGAAGTGGTATCAGTGGTGAGGGGTGCAAAAAAGGTGACAGTCCGGGAATTGCAATCATTCCTAGACAGCCTAAATTTCGCCTGCCGGGTTATCACCCCAAGTAGAGCATTCATGCCTCATTTGTACATTGCAATAGGAAGGAACCATCCCCCGCATCACCACATCAGGGTGACGGCGGAGATGCGGGAGGACTTGGCAACCTGGGGTACTTTCCTCACAGGCTACAATGGTGTCAGTTTCTGGCGGCAGCGACTCCTGGTGAAGGCAGAGCTCCAGATACACTCAGATGCTGCGCGGGGACATGGCTTTGGAGTCTATTTTAGGGGGAAGTGGTGTGCAGCCCCCTGGTCGGCAGCGTGGGTGGAGCAAGGGATAACTAAGGATTTGACATTCATGGAATTCTTTCCCATAGTGGTGGCGGTAGAGTTGTGGAAAGCTGATTTTGCCAAGAGAAGGGACTTGTTCTGGTGTGACAACATGGTGGTTGTCCATGTTGTCAATAAGCTGTTTTCCAAATCGAAAAGGGCATGAGGCTGGAGTGGGCATTTGTCCTCAAATGTTTGAAGGCAAACATCTTATTCATTGCCAAGCATGTGCCGGGGATTCCCAATGGCGTCGCTGATGCCCTTTCTTGATTTCAGGCAGACCACTTTCGCCAGCTGGCCCCCAAGGCCAATGAGGACCCCGACCTTTTCCCGAGGGACATGTGGAGCCTTGGATTCTAGAGCTATACCAGGCAGTGCAGGGATCCCTCGCACTCAGAACCAGGCGGGCGTATGAGAAAGCGTTCAGCAAATTCCAGGAATTCAGGTGTCAAAAAGGGTGGGACATAGGTTTCCCCATTGCAGAGGGGTGTATATTGCAATACGCCATGCAGCTATGGGTGGACGGATTGGCCCCTAGCATGATTGCGGGGAAAATATCGACCATCACCTTTACGAGCCACCTGGCCAGGCACCCCTCCCCGGATAACGTTTTTTTCATGAACCGTTTAAAGGAGAGTTGGTCCCACCAAGCCCCCCCAAGGCGGGATACTCAGGCACCAATCATGCCTCTGATAGTCATAGCACTAACCGAGGCACTTGGAAAGGTTTGTTTTTCTAGTAATGAAAATGTGCTCTTCGCCTCTGTCTTTTGCATTGCATTGTTCGGAGCCTTCAGGATTGGTGAGATGGTAGATGACTCCTAGAACGACAAGTCAGGTCAGGCGCTGTAGTTAAGGGACATGTCGTGGCAGGGAGATACCCTCATCCTACACCTGAGAAGGTCAAAGACCGACCAAAAGGGAAGGGGGCATTGGGTTAGGCTTTGCCCTGTGGGGGATCCCCAAATTTGCTCCGTTGGAGCAATGAGGAATTATTTGGCATCCTGCCCGCTGGACGGGGACCCCGTTTTTATACATAGAAATGGATCCCTGCTGACACGTTATCAGTTTGGGGCAGTCTTGCACAAATGCATGAGAATAACGGGGCTTGAGCAGAGTAGCTACAGCGTGCATTCATTTAGGAGAGGGGCGGCATCAGTCACAGCTGATATGGGGTTATCAGGTGAGCAGATACAGGAGATAGGGAGATAGCACTCGAGTGCCTACTGCTTATATATTAGGGAAACTCGACCATGAGTTAGTAGATGTGGGGCAGAGAAGGCAGGACGATTACTTAACTCTTATATATTTTCCAGACGCACCAGTGAAACACGAGCGGTGGGTTGTGTGGATCGTCGGTCACAGCATTGTCCACTGGGCAGGGAAGAAGGCTGCACACAGTGGGTGGGGTACCCAGCTGGGCCTAAGCGAGCGAGCAAGTATATTTTGGGTCGCAGGAGGGGGATGCTATGGAAGCAACTCCTTCCAACGTTAACAGCAGCTTGCGAAACCTACCCTCCTCCATAGGGGCTGGTGATCCACCTCGGGGAAAACAACCTGCCCAAAGCAACAGGGCTGGGCCTGACAAAAAGGGTAAAGTGGGATTTGAGGATAGTGCAGGACCGGTTTCCCGCATGCATCATAGTGTGGTCCGAGATGCTCCCAAGAAGAGTATGGGCCACGGCGGAGTGCCCATGTTGGGTCGACCGGGCCAGACGAAGAGCCAACACTGAAATTGGGAACTGGCTGTGGCTGAAGGGAGGTCGGGTTATGAAACACGAGGGTATGAGGCACGACAGGGATAAACACTTCAGAGGTGATGGGGTCCACCTATCGGACATGGGGTGTGATTTGTACCTTGGGGTCCTGAAACAACAGTTGCGGCAGATAATCAGTGGTGTTGGAGTGGTGGCAAACCAGCCAAGCAAAGCTGGTGGTTTTAGTGGTGGTGGTGGGCAGAGTTAATCCCAAGGTTGGAAGTTATAACAGTTAGCACAGCATGGGTAGCAGCATCTCCTTAAGAGATGGGAAGGTCCGTGACATAGTCGCCCCCATGCAGCCCACTGTATGGCCAACCCGAAGGAAGAGACGGATGGCCACACCTGCTTGGAGGAGCATCTGCCAACCGGCAGGTAACGGTGTTCTCAACCTTTGCTGAGAAAAACCCCAGAAATGGGGTAGGCACAAACAACCCGCCCAGCCTGGGGAAACCCGGGGACCGAGGCAGGGTGTAAGTTAACAGTTAATAGTAAATATAAGGATCAGGAGGTTCCCCTCTTGATTTAACTGAGATATGGGGAAGAGTTACGCCCAGTGAGATGGAACTGAAATGGGGGTGAGAGGGGACCTCCTGGGGGGGGTTAAATACTAAGGTTAGTTATAGAATAGGACCCCAGTTCAAAGGGGGAAGTGGGAGGGGTGCCCCTTTCCCCCTTTGACAAATTAATAAACAGTGTGGCTGTTTAATCCCATTAATACTTGTCCTCGTCTTTATTTGGGGAGCGCCAACAATCCCCCCTCCATGTTAAACACGGTGGGGGTTTGGCACCGCCCACCCCCTTCCCTGGAGCGGGGAAAGATGGGGACATGGGCGGGATTCTGGCTGCTAGGTCGCAGCAGCAAGGGAAGGGGCCCCCTTGTTGCTGTGCAACGGGGGAGGAGAGCGCCCGGGACCCTCACGAGTCTCCCGAGATCCCGGGCACCATTTTAGATCCCCACTCTGGCACAGAATTCTGTATGGCCAGAGCGTGGGAACAGACGTGCACCCACCCTCCCTCTTTTTAAGGCACCACTCCGAGCTTACAGCCAGATGCCTGTTAGGACCGGAAAGAATTTTCCCTGAGCCCAAATTGGTGAGAAAGGGCAAGGGGGGGGGTTCGCCTTTCCTGGAGTGAACTGCTGATTCAGCCGGAGGAGAGAGGAAGCAATTGAGGGTGGTAGGCTCTAAATGTCGCACTCTGTGGTGGTGGGCGGTGGACAGAGTTAAGCCCAAGGTTGGAAGTTATAACAGTTAGCATAGCATGGGTAGCAGCATTTCCTCAAGAGATGGGAAGGTCCATGGCATAGTCGCCCCCATGTGGCCCACCGTATGGCCAACTCGAAGGGAGAGACGGATGGCTGCACCCGCTGGGAGGAGCATCTGCCAACTGGTGGGTAACGGTGTTCTCAACCTTTGCTGAGAAAAGTCCCAGAGATGGGGTAGGCACGAACAACCTGCTCAGCCTGGGGAAACCCGGGGACCAAGGCAGCGTGTAAGCTAACAGTTAATAGTAATGATAAGGATCAAGAGGTTCCCCTCTCGATTTAACTGAGAGATGGGGAAGAAGTACGCCCAGTGATATGGGACTGAAATGGGGGTGAGAGGGGACCTCCTGGTGTGTGTGTGTTTAAATACTAAGGTTAGTTATAGAATAGGACCCCAGTTCAAAGGGGGAAGTGGGAGGGGTGCCCCTTTCCCCCTTTGACAAATTAATAAAGAGTGCAGCCATTTAATCCCATTAACACGTGTCCTCGTCTTTATTTTGGGGTGCGCCAATAGGACGCAATCTGAAATTGAATGTGCAGGGCAGAAGGCAATGTTATTACCGCATGGTAGCAATGCAAATGATCGCCTACACAAACTTTACTGTTGAATGCTTGTGGAGAAAGTTGTGTGTTCAAAATCATTCATCACACATGAATGCTTGCCTCCAACAACATCAGCCACGAAATATCACAGCCCTCACACATACTTCCAAATCCTAGAATGGAAGTTAATACAACACTCTGTCAGTGCTGAAGACTGGGGTTGGTAAAGATCAGATGTACTGGCCAAAAATGTCTGATATGGCTCCAGTTCCTAAATCACTTCTGAAAATGATTATGGATTGCCTTGTTCAACTATTTGTCATAACTGCCAAGTCATGGATGTGATAATGGTCTGACAGTGGAATATTAAGACAGTGATTGTGATGAATAGGTTTTGCCTGGAAGAAGTTTTATTATTTAAATAATTTAGTTTTATAATATATATTTCATTTTACATTGCTTGCAGTAGTTAAACCTTTAAAATTAATTACTGGCTAATGGAACGCTACCAAAGTGAAAAATAATGGTTTAATGAGAAATGGGACTTAAATAAAAATTAGTATACAGTTACCATTTTGAAACACAAATTTGAGGATGTTCCCATGCTTGGATTTTGTCTGATTTTGCATATGCTAATTAGCTATCTTTTCTGATTAGATATCACTTTCAAACACTTCTGTGGCTGTTTTGCCCAATATCAGTGCCTTTTTAACGTATCTTTCTTGTATTAATGGGTCAGGGAACTAAACTGGACAGCTCCAGTCTCTTTGTGGAGCTTTGTTGCAATCTGAAAACGGGCAAACTACTCCTTCCAATCAGGCCAGTCTGAGGGGCTGTCGAAGCTGAAGCCTTCTGGGGCATGGAACTTCACCATTGTGGCTAAATCTTGTGGGTTTTTCTCTTTTTTTATTTTGAAACCATGTCAGTTTTCATACCAGAGACAGAGAGCGAAGGTGGATGCCAAAAATAACACCACAACTTTATTCTAAGGAATTACTGTCTCCAGCACTCCTCAAAAGTATGCTATGATTTCATATAACTGGGTCCACCTAATGGTTAGGCAACTTGTTGCAATATCAGCTTTCCATCACAGTGTGTGAAAACCATATTTTAGAATTAATTATGTCTGTATATAATTTTTTACAAGGGGCTTCTAAAAGTACACCCATTTCATTGCAAATTGCTAAGCAATGACAATCTGAAAATAGTGTCTATGATACTATCATTATTATTGTTCTTCCTGCAATACCTTGCAGGCGCCAATGTAAGGCAGCTTCAAAACAATGAGTAACAAAAAAAGTGGTTCCTGCTGCAAGGCATTTACATACTAGGCAACCCAAAATAGACATATGAGCATCATGAGTTAAACCTGTGAAATTTTCTGTTAAAAGTGGACATCATAAAAACTCTTACAGGTTTTCTGTTTTAGGGTCAGTTAGAAATAAGCATTTCAATTTTGTATCCAACAACAAAAAATCTGGGGTACCAAAACATTTACTGATCATTCAGGTAAAGCTATGCCAGGTAACGTGCAGATAAAGTTGTGTCGGCAGATTAGCAACAAACAAGCCAACCAAACAAAAACATTCAGGGAAATGCCATTAACGTTTCGACCCAGCAACAAAAACAAACTCAAACGTATTGAACCAGAGCACTAAGCAATCAAAAACCTTTGTTGCTTGAAAGAGAACTGATGATATCTTGTTTACAAACCTATGGACTAGAGAAAGCTATCTACAAAACAAACTATAACAACCGTATGAACTGTCTGCATGAAACACAATTCTCCTCTTTAGTTATTTTGTGTTTTTTTTAATTGTGCTCCCTGGTGTTAAATAAGGGAACTAGAAATCAGGGCAGGCTATTTTTTCTAATACTATATGACACATGACCTTGAAGCAACCACTTAACTCCTCTCTGCCTTCTTATGACCATTTTACAGATGGATAAAGAGCTACTCTTCTGCCTTCAGGTGTTGAGGCTTAATCAATGTTTACAAAGCATGTTGAGAACCTTAGTGAAAAGGTAAAATTTTACGTTAGGTACAAAGTACTGGCAGATAGTTCATGTATATTTATCTCATTACACAAGCAAAACTGATTTAACTTCTTGTTAAACAGTCCATGTGGGACTGGAGTTAGCACCCGTCACTCAAAGCCCTCTACGGGGCTTGCCACCCGGAGGGGCAGATGGGGACCAGGCACATGCACGGCACCAGACTACTGTGCCTTGGGTAGCTTTATCCAGTGGCAGTTCTACTGTATGGGCTGTTGGACAGTGCCCCACAAGTGCTCTGTCCTGCTGCTGCCCAAAATCTTAGGACTCAGGAGGGGTGGGGGGATAAATTCCCCCATGCTGTCTTCCCAGTCGGTGTGTGTGTGTGTGTTTCAGCTCTCTCTCAGGTCAGTCACGTCACTAAACTTCCCGGTTCCCTCCCCCCTGGGGCCATGCCGCTGCCTCAGCCTCTCTCACTGCCCTTTACTGCTGAGTCATCTGTGATGCTTGCAGCAGAAGAATTAAATTCCCCATGTGGCCTGCACAGCCACCTCGGTCGCTCGGAGCGCAGCAGCAAACTCTGAAGCTGCAGCTGCCTGCCTTCTCCCTTTTCCCTCCTGGGTGGGGCTGTTTGTGACTGTCTGGAATCACTCATTGGTTGCTCACAGGGCACAGGCAGCACACCTCTGTGCCTGCGCAACAGCCTCCCCAGTTGCCTCTCCCCGTGTGTTGAGAGAAGGAGACATCCCCCTGCTAGGGGGACAGTATGCGACAAACGTGCACCTGTGTGCATGCTGTGAGGAGGCTTGGGCAGGGGATGATCCACTCCAGTCTGAATCATGTCTGGGGGGGGGGAGGCTTGCTGCATAGGGTGGTGGAGCCAGAAGCACAGTGAGCCCACGTGAAGTCAGCTAAGAGCGGAGCATCTAGGACTGGAGGAATCTGCAGCTGCGCACCCCAGATACTCAGAGGTGCGTTAGGAATTGGAGCCCTTGGGCGGGATGGGGGCTGAACTGGAGGGAGACAGGAGGCAAGTATGAGAAAGTGCTATCCCCCTCTCGCACAATCGCCCAGATGTTTTTCCTCTCGCACATGCTCAGTTGCATTTTGGGGCGGGGAGGGAAGAGGGTCTTTGAGGATTCCTTTAGGAATCCTCCAGCAAATAAAAATAATAACTTTTGGGGCAATGGAGGCATCACCCTGGCAAATCATGGTCAGAAAAAATGGCTAGGGTGGTTTGAGGGGACTCACAGACTGCTCAATTCTAAGGGGAGGAGGCCGGGACTGGGATTCCCAGATGCTGTGCAAAACTGCAAACTGCAAACAGCACGTGGCTGCCTCAGTCTGAAGCTGGCTGAGTGGCACAGACACCAGACCAGACAGCAACTGGGTTGGTTCCTGTCCTAGTTCTTGTCTTTTTTCTGGTCTAGACCTGACCTGGATGGTAGATTGAGACGAGGGAAGAAGGCTTGAGGCCCGGCCCGGGTGAGCAGCTAGTGACTGAGTGAGGAACTTGAGAAAGTTATCAGGCCTGAGAGGGTAGGAAGCTACTGGGCCAGGTAAGAGAAATAAAGGACTATTTATTTATTTATTTATTTATTTATTTCCTTTTTCTTTTAATGAGATTGCAATTTGCCAGTGAGAAGGAGAAATACAAAACCATGCAGGATTTTTCTCCCAAAATCATGACTGGGAGGGATTCAATCTAACCATAAAACCACAGACTATCAAGCATCAAGCTTAAAGATAGAACCCAGAGAAAAAGGCACCCAACTGAGAATTAAAATAATGGACATTGGCAAACTATTTAAGTATAAAATATATACCATGAATGGGATATTACCTTAGTGGCTTCGTGAGAGAAAAATGAAATCATAACTGGTTTGCAATTTTAATTCTTAGTGGGGTGCCTTTGTCTCTGGGCTCTTCTTTCTTCAAGCTTGATAGTCTGTGGTTTTGCAGTTTGAATCCCCAGTCATGATTTTGGAAGAAAAAGCCTGCATGGTTTGCATTTTAATCTTCCTCCTGACACTCAGCACTGGACTAGGGTGTTTTACATACTGTCTTGCTTGTGTGCTGGGAGGGTGGGGGGGACCAGTTAAGATCATGTGAATGAAATGTGGTTTCAGGTTAATTGAATCCCAGTCACAGTTGAATGGGATAAATTCTCCCTTATTTGTTTTCATATTTTCAATCCTTAAATTGATGTAACAAGAACCCTGCTGTGGCTTTGGATTTTAAACCCATTGGTTTAGTGGGACTAATCCTGCATGGTTTACAATGCATTTCAATCTTCCTCACTCAGCAAGCATGCACTGGACTGGTGTGTCTCTCTTACTGCCTGTGTTTTGGGGGTGTTTTAAGCTTGATATGAATGAAAGGTGTGATTTGAATTCCAGTCACGGTAGAATGGGATAAATTCACCCTCGTTTGTTTGCATGTTTTCAATCCTTAATCTGATATAAAATGAATCCTGCTGTGTCTTTGGATTTTAATCCCAATGGTTTAAATCCTGCATAGTTTGCAATGCATTTCAGTCCTCTTCACTGAGCAAGCATGCACTGGACTGGACTGCTGTGTCTATCTTACTGCCTATGTTTTTTGTTTTTGTTTTTAAACTTGATGTGAACTAAACAAATATCTGGTTTGGGGTTTGAATCCCTCCAAGACATGGTTTATTTTATTCATTTATTCTTTTATTTATTTATTTTTCAGGATATTTTATCCTGTACCCTCCTGCTCAATAGCAGCTCGGGGTAGCTCACAACATTTCAATAATTCACAATAAAATCAACAATTAAAATCAAAGCTAAAAAATTAAACACATAAAATTTACTAAAAAAGCAGACCAAAACCCCTCCCCAACTTTCCCCATGACCATCTCCCTCCCCAAAGGCCTGGTGGAACAGCTAGGTCTTGCACTGTCTCCAGAAAGAGGGAAGGTTTGGGGCCAAGCGGGCGTCTGTCAGGAGGGAATTCCAGAGCCTAGTTGCAGCCACCAAGAATGCCCTCCCCAATATTGCCACCCAGGAAACCTGGGAGACCTTAAGTCGGGCATCTCCGACTGACCGCAAAGGCCACTGCGCAGTCCGGGAAGTGAGGTGGTCCTGCACGTAAATGGGGCCCAGGCCCTTTAGGGCTTTACAGGTCATTACCAACACCTTGAATCGAGCCTGGAAGACAATAGGTAGCCAGTGCAGGGAACAAAGCACTGGTGTAATGTGCTCATGATGACCCGTCCCCGTCAGGAGACAGGTCGCCACATTCTGCACCAGCTGCAGCCTCCAGACCATCACCAAGGGTAACCCCACATACAGCACGTTGCAGTAGCCCTATGTAGAGGTAATGAAGGCATGAATGATGGTGGTCAGGTCACAGTCTGAGACATACGGCCATAGCCGTCGCACCAGATACAACTCGCAAAAAGTACTCCTTGCCACAGCCACCACCTGGGAATCCAGAGGGAGCTGTGAATCAAGGAGCACCCCCAGACTACGGGCCTGAGTAGCTAAAGGGAGGCAAACCCTGTCAATGAGAGGAACCACCCCTCCTCAGTTCTACCAACAAGCATCACCTCCGTCTTGTCGGGATTCAACCTCATTGAATGGGATAAATTTGCCCTTGTTTGTTCACATGCTTTCAGTCCTTAATCTGATGTAAAAAGAACCCTGTTGTGTCTTTGGGTTTTAATCCCAGTGGTTTAGTGGGGCTAATCCTGCATGCGATGGTTTGCAATGCATTTCAGTCCTCCTCACTGAGAAAGCATGCACTGCACCGCTGTGCATCTTACTGCCTGTGTTTTAGGGGTGTTTTAAGCTTGATGTGAATGAAATATGTGGTTGGATATTTTTAGTACTATCCTCCTTGAGCCCCCATTCACCTTGGCTTTTTTGCTTGGTTCATGCTTTGACCTGGCCCCTTGCTTGGAGCTCTCTGCATTGACATTTTGGGGCTCTGAATTGTGATCTTTCTGTACTTGTGATGTGAATATTGAATACATCCTCCCCCCTACAATTGATTTTACAGGACAAGGGCAGAGTAGCGAGGTTGAGGACAGCTACCAAAAATGAACACCATAGATGTACTCCTCACAACTCCTTTCTCAAGACTGGATGTGACTGACAAGTGTCATATTAAGAAGCTGGGACCTGATTGTCCTGATCTGAATATTGAGCAACCTGCATGAGAGAAAAGCAAAGATTATACACAAAGGTTTAGCAGAGCATGTTGTGAGTGAAAGGACTGCCTATGTGGCAGTGCTACCAAAATGCATTGTTCCGCTTTCCCTGTTTGTTGTATGGGGGTGAAAAGCCATGGACACAGAGAGGAGTGATGGACATAAAGCATCTCAGTGAAAAGACCAAGAAGCACAAAGAACACAGAAGTCACATTGAGAACTACCTGCAGTTGGCATTATTGGGCAGCACAAACATTGCAGACAGACTAGATTAAGGCTACCATCTGTCTGTAAGAAAGTATAACCTGGAAGCTGAACACAACTGGTACATACTTGGAAAAATAACTGACTCTATACAGTTCTGTGGTGCTTTTGAGTTAACACTGCGAGGACATGATGAAACAGAGGGATCTGTGAATCCAGAGGTGTTTTGAGGCCTGGTGAACCTGGTTGCTACCATAGATTCTGCTATGGAGAAGCATTTGCAGAGTGTGACAGCCTTCAGGGGCCTTTTGAAAACAATACAGAATGAGCTGCTTGACTGCATGCTTACAGCGGCTAGGGATTTTACTATCCAGTAGTTGAAAAGCACTGAATTTGTGGCCATTCAGGCTGATGACACCACAGATGTGTCTACACACATGCAAAGTGTACCTATTTTTCAGGACATTGATGGTAATGGCTCAACTGTTGAACATTTCTACTAGAGGTGGGACCCCGGGGCAATTACCGGATACCGGATTTACCGGTTTTCCGGTTCTCAAAAGAACCGGATTCTCGGGATTAAATCCGGTATCCGGTACCGGTTTTATTCCATTGATTTCAATGGGGCACTGTGTCCCCATTGAAATCAATGGAATACAATTCCTCCCCCCTCCCAGGCTGCGCGGGTGGAAGGGGGGACACCCCCACCCACCCTGTCCAGCCTGGACTCGGGGACGGTTGTTTTTTTTACTTTTTTGGTGGGACTTTTTACATTGCAGCCATTCATTTAAATGGCTGCAATGTAAAAAAATCCGGTACCGGGAATCCGGTAACGGGACCAGATTTCGGGTAATGCCGGTACGCCCAGTACCGGCATTCTCAGATACCGGATTTACCGGTACGCCCACCCCTAGTTTCTACAGATTCATGCAGCTGCCAGGCTCTTCTGCTGAAACAGTTGCTTCAGCTTTGCTTCAGCAACTAGATGCTGTTTTTACAGAGGATGTGGACAAGCAGAAACTCATGGCACAAAGTTATGATGGTGCAAGCATAATGGATGGGCAGCATGGGGGAGTCCAAAAGAGGAGCTTGGACAGAAACCCAAATGCGTATTATGTTCACTGTTATACCCATCAATTAAACTTAGTAATGTAGCAAGCAATGTCACAAATAAAGGCAGTGAAGGTATTTTTTTGCTGATCTGTCTGGTTTCCCAGCTTTCTTCTCACTTTCTCCAAAAAGTACTGAAGTTCTGGATGTAGTGGTAAAAAGAAGGCTCCCCATAGCACCCACAACATCATGGAACTTCAACATTTGGGCAGTGAATGTGGTCTTTGAGTGTCGAGAGGCTCTCAATCAAATGTTTTCAGGAAATAAGATCTTGGAATTTGGATACCAGCATAGTTCGTGAGGCCAAGGGATTTCTTCAGATGCTGGAAGAAGATGGGTAGTTCCTCTATTTCTTGTTTCTATTCCACAGAATAATGCCTCATGTAGATATCCTGTTCAGCGAACTCCAGAAAAGAGGCATTGACTTGGTAGCAATTTGGAGATGTACACCAGACTTTATTAGGCGTATCAATGGAGACAGAGACTCCATTAAAGACCTGTGCTCTGAGTTACCCGAACAATCTCGGCTCTCCAGAGGCAAAACCATAGACGCCTTGGATCAAGTTGCATTTGAAGTCTGTGACATCATCATTTCACATTCCAAAAAACGTTTTCATTCACTAAACAGCTGGTGTCACATTATTACAGTGGACTTTGAAGCGTACAAGCAGACCTTTCCAAAGCAAGCATTAACTGAGGCAGTGGAAGCCTACCCAATGCTTCAGAAAGAAGCATGAGGACAGAAGCATGAAGCAGAAGCATGAAGACTCAGGACAGAACTTTCTATCTTGTATGCTTCCACATTGCTGCACACGCTTCTGTACAAGAACCTGCAGGTTTGCTTTGCAGAAACAGTGAAATTGCTGCAAATTGTTGTGACCACTCCAATGACAACAGTAGAATCTGATACATCATCATCCACTCTACAGAGAATAAAAACTTTCCTGACGGAGGAAAGACTAAAAGTTTTGGCAAAGTTGTTAATAGAAAAGTGAATTATTAAAGACATCCCGAACTTCAATCATAGGACAACTGAACTATTTGCCGCACAAAAAGAGCATTGGGCACACTTTCATTTTAAGCATTAGCCCTTGGTAAACCCTTTCTAGCCTGGAGTCCAAAGGTCTGCTGCCCGGTTCTTGTTCATATATTAATTCCTGCCCCTTTTAACTGTTTTTAGTTGGGTTTAAAACTGATTGGTTTTTATTTTATTGCAGTTTAAACTTTAATGTTTCTCTGAAATGTTGTGTGTGTTACTGGGAGGGAGGGACAGTATTTATAAATATATATATATATAAATAAAGTTATTTTTTGTTCTTATTCAGTGTGGTCTGTCTCTCTTTAATCCATTTGAATAACAATTGAAATGGGGTGGGGTATCTTTTCCCTTGTAGAGATCAATTGAAGCATTTATGGCAGGTGATGATATAAGTGTGCAATGTTAGGGCTGGCCCCACCCACTGTTGGCCCCGCCCACTGCCCCACTGGCTTTATCCTACTTTGGGTAAGACTACGTGTTGCATCCTCTGCCTTTTTCCAAGGACACAGAGCGTATCTGCCAGCTGCCCACCCAGCCATGTGGCAGGGGGGAATATCTGGCAGCTGCCAGGTAAATGATGCACTGCATCATGTGGTTAGGCTGCCTGGAGTGGGGTAAGGCTACCCAAGGCATGGTAAGTGAATAGTGAGGCTGCACCCAGTGAGGTGTGGTTGCTGTCTGTCAAAGTGGGGGGTTAAGTTCCCCACTGCTGGGATGACACTGGCTGGCACTTTCCCAGGCCGAACGGACTGGTTATGGGGCTGCCTTACAAGGAGGGAATATCCATTGGCAAGCAGCTAAGCCATGAACAGCTATCTCTCCTTTGTATGAACTTCCATATCCTATGGCAAGGTGGAAGTAACTGGAAACCAAAATTACCAGCAGGCCTCCCGCAATAACCCCTAATATTTGGTGAATCAGAAAGGGCAGATTTGTATATTGTCTGATATTTTTGTCATTTCATTTCATCAAGAAGTGCCTAAAAATTTAATAAGATACTTTATAAAAAAAAACCCAAACCACACTATCTAAAATACAAGAATTTTTTTCAATCCCAATTTCTTTCCTTCCCTTCAAGCATAATTGCACTAATACGGCTTCTTTCAATCAAGTAAAGTCTATTTTATTTATATAGGATTTTTGTGCATGCATATATACGTACAAAAGTACCATCCTTTTATATATAATATTTGATTTTGCAAAAAGGTGGTACTTTTGTTTAAAAAATCTGGGGATGAATACAAAAATGCATTATAATGCCACATTTTAATGAAATATATAGCTTCTTAAACTATGCCCACTGATTGCATTCTTAATCAAGTTCAATTTTCCTAATTACCTCAAGTTGAAATATTTATAAAGTTATAAGTGAACTAAAATATCACATAAAGGGCATGCTCATTAGTGTATAATTATGACTGGGGATTCTCAGAAAAATTCTAATTATGAGAAAAATGCAAAATACCCTAATGCAGACAGATGTAGTTAATCAATGCTTGGTTATCCAAATGTCTGTTTACAACATTAAAACTATTCCACGTGTTAATATGAAAAGAAAATTTGCAAACTTATTCAGTTCATGTTGTACAAGTTCACATTGAACTACTTATTGAACTATTAACACAGGAACATTACATGTAGGTTCACATCCTAGAAATTCACCCATATATAAACTACCAGGCATCAGATCACACCTTTCTTTTTCTTTTATAACAGTTTGTGTGTGTGTGTGTGTGTGTGTGTGTGTGTGTGTGTGTGTGTGTGTGAGAGAGAGAGAGAGAGAGAAATGTGTTTACAATATTCAAGCTATTCCATGTGTTAATATGAAAAGAAAGTTTGCAGACTTATTCAGTGGACTAATTTTAAATTAGTGAAATAGATTCTGAGCAGATTTATATATGATCTGATTTGCTTAACATTCCACCAGTTCTGCTAGAGCAGAGTGTCATTTTATGGAATGCAGTGTTAATAGCTTTTATGCTGCCAGGTAGGAAACTGCCTGCAGAGGAACTGGAATTTTAATACTCGAGGGAATCAATCTTCTTCCCAGGAGTTACAAGTTGCATGAGGGTGGGGAAGAAAGAGGGTTGGAGTGAAGTGACTGGTTCCAGTAATAATATCTCACTATTTAAAAGAATTGTCAAATGCTCCCAGGCAGTACAATCCTCAAATTTGGCACCATAATTAGGCCTTAGTGCTGGAACAATTCCTATTCACTTTAGTGGGACTTGTGCAGCCCTAGCTTCATCAGTCATAAACAGAGGTTAATGGCTTATAACTAAATATGTTCGAGTTCAACTGGGTGCCTAAATTTCAGAAAGAAGGGATTCAGATAAAAGTGACCAAAAGCCAGCAAGTGTGCACGTGCTATATTTTGCCATCACAAGCCCAAGTTCCCTCACTGTCTGCACCTTCACAGCCAGGCACTTCTCTCCATCAAGTCTTACTACTCCCTTCACTATTTTATTTGTGATTCCCAACATTTTTTTCTTTCATATTTCCTTCAACATTTATGATCTTTCTTCCAAGTTCTTGATTCAATTCTGAAACACTGCCTCAGATTCCCATTGCTCTTAACAATTTTTATTTGTGGGAGAGTGGACACCCATTCTTTTTGAGCTCCATTTTGCCTGACATAATTATGGACTTACATGCATCTGCACAAGTTTATGAGAGACTCCACAGTCATCTTGTTTTCAGTGTTGTTAACACATATATCATACCCTCCAATGTTCGAAGGAAAGAAATAAGTACATTTCATGGTGCCTCTAATTTGCATGTGTTTATGAAAATTTGTAAGAGTCCAGTGACTAATTTTTAGGGATGTGCGAACAGAACAGGGTTCAGATGTTCAGCCGTTCGGTTCAAAAACTGAGTTCGGGTTTGGTCATTCAGTTCGGAAACCGAGTTCGATTTGGTCGACTTCAGAGCTGCTGCAGGACTTGGGGGGCTCCAGGGACCCCCAGGGGTGCCCGTGGCAGCATGGCAGGCCATCACAGACACAGCAGCAGAAGCAGAGACTGGGAAGGCTTGGTGCTTGGCACTCCGGGCAGGCAGGCAGGCTCGGTGCTTGGCCCCCGGGGGTGCCCATGGCACCAGGACTGGCTGGCCGTCTGAGACCCAGTGGCAGCAACAGAAGCCAGGAAGGTTTGGGGCTTGGTGGATGCCTGGCACCCATCCTTGGCCAAGCATTACAGGCTGGCTGGCATCAGTGGAGCAGTGGCAGAGGCCCGGCCAGGGTTGTACTCAATTAATCTCATGGACACCCAGCCCCCACCCACTGGCACACTCATCCAAGCTATGCCCATATACAAGTGTGAGGAGCAAATAGCTGAAGTTCAGTACCAGCAGCAGCAGCAGCGGCCCGGCAAGGCCTGGGTGTCGGGCACCCCTGCTTGGATGGGCGCTGCAGGCTTTCTGGCATGGGTGAGTGACAGAGGCCTGGCCAGGGCTCGATGTCGGACACCCCTGTTTGGCCAGGCATTGCAGGCCAGCTGGCATGAATGGGGGAGCGGCAGAGGCCTGGCTCCCACGTGGAGGGTCCTTATTCACAGCATGGTCCAGGGACAACTGACTCTGCTCCTATTGGAAACAGACACGTATTTTAGAGGAGGTATCCAACATCATCACTGAGGCAGGTGAGGAAACAGCCAAGAGGAGCTTGCTTGCAGGCTGTCTGGCATGGGTGGGGGAGCGGCAGAGGCCCGTCCAGGGCTCGGTGCCAGGCACCCCTGCTTGGCTGGACATTGCAGGCTGTCTGGCATGGGTGGAGGAGCAGCAGAAGCCTTGCCAGGCCTCAGTGCTGGGCACCCCTGCTTGGCCGGGTGTTGCAGGCTGGATGGCATGGGTCAGGGCCGAGGACACTTGCAGACAGGTGGAATAACAGGTCCCGGTGAACAGCGGATGAAGGCCCCAGAACCCTGATGGTGGGTCCTGGGGCTGGAGCGGCTAGCACCCCTGCTTGGTCAGGCATTGCTGGCCGGCATCAGTGGAGTAGTGGCAGAGGCCCGGCCAGGGCTGGGTGGCTGGCACCCCTACTTGGCCGGGCGCTGAAGGCTTGCATCCTAATGTCGAATCTGAACAAGGTATTCTGCCAATTGGGCAAGCCTTGCCCAGTGGTGAATCACATGGCCACCCAGTAGCAGACATGGGATTTCCCAGAGGCAGCATTGGCAACATTGGCACAGCAGGAGCAGACATTGGATTGCCCAGCAGCAGCATTGGCACAGCAGGAGCAGACATTGAATTGCCCAGAGGCAGCATTGGCAACACTGGCACAGCAGGAGCAGACACTGGATTGCCCATAGGCAGCATTGGCACAGCAGGAGCAGACTTTGAATTGCCCAGAGGCAGCATTGGCACAGCAGGAGCAGACACTGGATTGCCTGGGCACAGAACCCATGGCATGGACAGCATAGGCAGCATTGGCAGCAGCAGCAGACATTGGATTGTCCACAGGCAGCATTGGCAGCAGGAGCAGATTTTATAATATTTTTAATTTATTTATTCAAATTTTGAATATAATATATACTACACTAACTCTAACTGCTATTAACTATTCTAAAACCTATGGAACTAAATTGAATATTATCTAATATCTACAAAGGCCTAGTCCTACAAACACACTATAAAATATTAAAACTGAATCACTACACACTATATCTATAACTAAGCTAACTCCTACATCTATCCATCCATCCATCCACAGGGATGGAGGGGGGTGGGGGACACAGACTGCTCACAACAAACAACACAGAGAGGGGTACAAAACTGAAATAAAACCTAAATCAATGTAATCCTACTCTAAATAAATCCAAAAACATGGGAAGGGAATCAGGGATTGAACATATATTATATACAGGGAGGAGGGAAGGATTCAATGGAGGGTAGGGAGAAAGAACACAGGGAGGGTTAAAAAATAAAAATAACACCTAAATCTATCTAATCTAATCTAAATAAATGAAACTGTGAGGTAAATGTGTGGAAATGGGTGAAATAGGAGGAGGATGACAAGGATTAGGAACACAAACTGCTGTGAGAGGGAAACTTCTGAAAATCTCTGCTGACAGGATCAGTGGCTAGCTCAGAAGGAATTGGAAGGGGGGGAGGGCAATAACTTTTGTTACTTGCTGCAACCGCCTTACCACAAGCCCCATTGGCTCTGTGCAGCCTAGCCCCATGCCAGTCGCAGACTGCAAAGCCAGTGGTCTGAGGAAAAGAGGGATGGTGACTGGGCAGGCTGGCTGCTAGTCCAAACCTCTCTCCACCCCTGGCGCCATCAAGGCTGTTCCTCAGGTGCCCCCCCTCCCTGGGCTTGTTTACCCCTTTTTTCCCTGCCCGAACTCATCTGAACAATATCGATCTGTTTGGGGGTTCAAATATTCGGTTTGGACGTTCTGTTTGGTTGTCCGAATGGCCAAGTTTGGCCCAAACACCGAACATCCGAACCGCATTCACACATTCCTACTAATTTGGGGGCTGAGCTAGATAAAAAAGGATGTCTGTTTGAGAGGCTCTGTGTACACATAGGTTTGTATGTGCAGGACTGAGGAGTCAAGTTAAAAATCAGCCTATTAAGTCGTCAGAATGCTCAAATTCTCAATTCTTAGGGACTGTCTCACCCTCCGCGTCCCAGAGCGACCCCTTTGGTCTGCCAGAGTCAACTTCTTGGAGGTCACCCGTGTAAAGCGGGGGGCCACAATGGAGAGGGTGTTCTCAGTGGGTGGGCCGCAACCATGGAACTCCCTCCCGTAGGAAGCTCATCTGACCCCAAGACTGTTTCGCCTTCCGCCGGGCATGTAAAACTTGGCTGTTCTCCCAGGCCTTCAAAGGAGGGGAGGGGGGGTTGGGATAATAGGTTTGGGGGGGTTGTTTTAGGTGGATTTTTAACTGTTTAAATTTTTGTGTTCATTTTCATTTTATCTATGGTTATTTTATGTTGTAAGCCGCACCAAGATGCCATGGGCATGAGGGGGCGGCTAAGAAATGCAAATAAATAAATAAATAAATAAATGGATGTATTGACCTTGGCTCTAAAGTTTTAATTCTAAACTCACTCAGAGGATCGTAGATAGAAGCAGGGACATCCCCTTTCAGCATGTTAAAGAATTATCTCTCAAACAGTCAGACCTATCCAATTTTTTTTTAAAAAGTTTTCACCCAGCTCAAGCCCCAGGTTGTATTGCGGTCGATTGGGCATGGCCGACTTGAAGTCCCCATGGTTTCCCAGGTTTTGACGATGGGGAGGGTGTTCTCGGTGGCCTCTCCTAGGCTGTGGAATACCCTCTCGATGGAGGCCCACCTGGCCCCAGACCTCCCCTCTTTCCGAAGACAGTGTAAGACGTGGCTGTTCTGCCAGGCCTTTGGAGAGGGAGATGGGTTCTGTCCTCCTAGTATATTTTAGTATTTGAATGAATTTTTAAACTGTATATTATCTGCTTGTTTTATTTATTTATTATTATTATATGTTTATATTTTGTGAGGTGTCCTGAGCTGCTCTGTGAGCAGGAGGGTGCGGGGAAGAAAAAAACGAAATGTATAAATAAATAAATAAAAACTTGTTCCCAGGCACACAGCTCCCCCCTACCAGACAGCTACCTTTTATCCTTTGATAGTAGTGCTTACCCTAAAATTGTTAAAGAGAGAAAAGATGCTCCCTTTGTAGCCCCCCCAACACTGAGTAAACAAACAACAGCCTGGACAGTGAGTCAACCAGCTCTTTCTCCAGTTGGATTCCTGAGGTAATAATGGCCTCCTTTGTCTGCCGAACTCTATCTAAAACTTCACACAGCTGGAAACCAGGTACAAAACAACAAAACTCATTACTGTACCAGCTAAAAAGGCACTGTTGAAGGATATGGGTTATTCATAGGATCGTGGTGCACTCTTGTTCTTAAATCCTCATACACTGTCAGATCCTTGCACGTGCTATGTATCATTCATTACACTGACCAATCACTGGTAGAGCATTCATCTCCAAGCACTTGGACAGTGCCATTAAAGAGTATTTGTGGCGGGGATATAAAATTAAGGTCTTGTTACTGTCTTTTCAATTTATAATCCTGTTACATTAAATGTGAAAGAGATTAAGCCAAGTACTCAGCTGCGCCTCCTTTTTGTTGGTTTCATGGGAGGGAGGGGGGCAGAAAAGAATTAAATCAAAGAGGTTGCCAAGAAAAATACCACAGGGTCTGGTGGCTGAGATAGGGCCCTGTGTCACGCTCTAGAGACTGAATTGGATAGAGCTGCATTACATAGACTGGAAATTGTAGTGGCCAAGCATAACTGCTGCCTGCTGAATCCTCCAGGAGGATTGATATTAATGGTGATTCGAGGAAGTTAGCTCAGGTCTACAACTACACCAACATACAATACTTAGTCCTTGGAAAACCCTCTGCCAAACATGAAGAGACCACTCATCAGCCCCATAGCCCTGGGACCCTAAACTGTGACCACTTTTACATGAGACAAAACACACACCATTTACTTCCAGGAAAAGCTCCACGAGGCAAATGCTGCACAGCTTTTGTCATGTGGAAAACAAAGCTGTGCGGCTTTAGCTCTGATCATACAGAGGAAGCAGAGTGGGAAAATCAAGCACTGCATCCTTTGCATGATTGGGGCCAAAGCCATGCCAGCTTTGTTTCCCCCTGTGCAAAAGCCACACAGCATTTGTCTACTGGAGTTTTTCCTAGAGGCAAATGGTGCGTGTATTGTCTCGTGAGAATGTGAATTGCCTGTCAATGCTGCACAGATGGTCTCCACTCCTCCCCTTACAGCTAGCCTACACTACCATTAGTTCTGTACAGTCCTTAAACAATTATATAGGAAGGATCACATTTGGAAATCCCCAATCCAGAACATGCTTCAAGCTTTCAATCCTTGGGTTAGGAAGTGTGAGCCTCCAGTCTGCCCACAAGCAGCTGTCTTGCATCTCCCTTGGAAGACCTAGCATTCCACCTGTACTCTCCAACAGTTTCCTCTGCACTGAGGGTTAGCTCGGCTAAATACTGTCAGTCACAGTCCACAGGTGTTCTTGTTTGGACACTGGCCTCACCCAAAGCAGTGCCTGGCTTCTGTTTCACACCTACAAGACGGTTTACCAACTGCTGTGGGTTCCCTTAAAGTGACAGTGCCCCATTACACAGGGAACTAGAAGTTCCAAGCTATCTTCTAACAGAACTTGCTGGTGTTCCACTAAACTCATTCCCTCCTAGAAAAAGACCCCTGACAGATATGGCTATGTATTCATACTGACTTTGAGTTTGCGTGTGGCACTGGGGAGCAATGAAGACAAAAGCTGGCATAGGTTAGCAGTGCTTTCTCCAGGATTTCTGAATGGAGGAGTTGCCTTTTTATATTTGTTCCTACTCTTCAGGACAACAAGTTTTGTTTACATTTGGTAAATAAAATAATTTACACCAATATATATATATATATATATATATACACACACACACACACTGATGGAGCATTACAGATTTCTCAGCCACCCTATTTTCTACCAAAGGAGCAACAATAATTACTGGAAAGCATGTGTCAAACAAACCCACCTACTGATCAGCATCCAAAAGAGATAAATGATAGGAAGAAGCTGGCTGAAATGCTCCTCAAAACATGGAATATGTATACAGGCCTGACAGTCGATCGTCTGGTTTTCTTGTGAAATGATACCTTGACCATGGCCATTGATGGAGTTGCCCCAGGGCATACTCTCCCTCCGCTGCAGTAGCACAGGTCCCCTGGGTATGCAGAGGGCCTGAGGCAGCTGAAGCAGGAGGGTAGGTGGTTAGAGCGCAGGTGGTGCTCAACTTGTGCTGAAGCTGACTGATTGTGGCATAGATCATTTTTAAAGGACTATGCCGTGGCTGTGATAGTGGTGAAGCTTGTTTCTCCACTGCGAAGTCTCATCTAGCAAAGCTGTTCTGGGTGGTAAGGGGCCTGTTTTATCTGATCTACCTCCGTTCAGAAATGGAGACATCTAATGCCTCCTGTGACATTTTAATTAATTACTTCGCAGAAAAAAATCACTCATTCACCATGACTTGGGTGCTGCCATTTTGCCTGCAGAATCAGAGTTTTTAAAAAAAAATTTTTTATTATGCTTGACCATTGGTCATCGCAAAAGCAAAATACAAAACATCATAATTTCAAATAAAGTAGCTTAACCTAATACAAATTAGGAAAAGGACTAAAATATAAAAACTTTTCCTAGTAACCAGGAGTTTCAGCCCCTAGATTAAATCATTTTAAAACAACCAAGCAAATTTAACAATAAGACTATAAGCAGGATAAACCCCAAACCCATTTTCGGCAACATAACTCGGAACATCTGGCGATTAACCAGTTCCTGGGTTAAACTCACTCGTTTGGAAGTTAACCTTTTCACAAGGTATTATGGGCAAAATTAATTTACTTTATTTATTTCTTTAAATGTATTGGCTGCCCCCTCATGCCTACAGCATCTCGGAGAGGCTTACAACACAAATAAAACAAAAACAATATTCATAAAATCATCAATAATAAAAATATTTTAAAATAACCACCACAACAATTTTTTTTTAACAATCTATAAAATCCCCCATCCCCCCTACCTACCCCACCCTCCCCTCCATAGGCCTGGGCGAACAGCCAGGTTTTGCAAGCTTGACAGAAAGCTAGCAGACCCGGGGCCAGGCGGGTTTCCTCCAGGAGGGAGTTCCAAAGTCACGGCTCGGCCACCAAGAATGCCCTCTCCATTGTGGCCCTCCGTCACACACGGGGGACCTCCCAAAAGGTGCCCCCGGCAGACCGAAGGGTTTGCTCTGAGGCGCGGAGGGGGGCCCAATCCATGTAGGGCTTTATAAATCAATACTAACACCTTGAATCTGGCTCGGTATGGTATAGGCAGCCAGCATAGAGTGCGTAGCACAGGTGTTATGTGCACCCGCCGCCCGGTCCCCATCAGGAGACGGGCCTCTGCATTCTGCACTAGCTGCAGCCTCCGAACCAGAAACAAGGGAAGCTCCACGTAGAGCACGTTGCACTAGTCTAGCCTCGAGGTGATGAAGGCATGAATGAGAGTGGCCAGGTCAGTTCCGGAGATGTATGGACGCAGCCTCCGTACCAGATACAGCTGATGAAAAGTGGCTTTAGCCAGTGCCTCCACTTATCAATCCAGAAGGAGGCCTGAGTCCAAAACCACCCCCAGACTCTGAACCTGCTGGGCTACAGGAGGGCGGACCCCCCCGCCCCACTGGAGGAGCCAGCACCTCCCTCGCCCTTCCCACTACCATCACCTCCATCTTATCAGGATTGAGCTTCAGTCTGCTCTGCCGCATCGAATCCGCCACGGCCTCCAAACATTGGGAGAGTAACGAGACAGCAGGACCTGGATCAGTTGAAAATGAGAGGTACAACTGAGTATCATCAGCATATTGGTGACATCTCACCCCAAACCCTCTCACGATCTCCCCCAGGGGCTGCATATACACATGAAATAATAACGAAGACAGCATCAAACCCTGCAGAACACCATAGGTCAAGGCCCGGGGGCTTGATGTTTCAGCCCCCAGCACCACCTGCTGGTTTCTCCCTGAGAGAAATGAGCGGAACCACCCAAGGACAGTCCCGTCCAGACCCCCCAGGTCTCGCAGCCATCTCAGCAGCAGCCCATGGTCCATGGTATCAAAAGTGGCCGAGAGATCTAGCAGGATCAGAAAAGTTGAACATCCTGCATCTATCTCCTGGCGGAAATCGTCCACCAAGGCCACCAAGGCCGTCTCAGTACCATAGCTGGGGTGGGACTCAGAATGATACTCTCCAGATGCACCTGGAGCTGCAGAGCCACTGCCCATTCAATAACCTTCCATAAAAAGGGAAGATTAGATACAGGATGGTAACTGATGAGTGCGCCCACATCGAAAGATGGCTTCTTCAGCAGGGGGCGCACCACAGCCTCCTTGAGACTGGATGTCAACCTCCTCTGCCAGAGGGACGCGTTGACCACCCTCGCTAGCACCGTCCCCAATCTCCCTGGAGGCTTTCACCAACCAGGATGGGCACGGATCTAATTCACAACTAGTGGCTCTAACAGACCCCAGGACATCCACTGCATCGGCCAGCGTCACTTCCTGAAACTCCTCCCAGAAAGATAGACCAGACGGTGCCTCCATAACCTCGTGGTCTTCACCTACTGCTTCCAACTTGGTGTCAAATTTACTCTGGATCTGAGCGATCTTGTCTGCAAAGTAGTAATAAATAAATTAAATAAATAAATAAATAAATGTTGGATGGGTGGACCTGCAGGTGTCTGTCTTGTCTAAAAACAGCCTTAGGCATATAGGGTCCAAGCCATTTAGGGATTTGTAGGCTATAATCAGCACCTTTAATTGTGCCAGGAACACCATTGGGAGCCAGTGCAGACTCTGGAACACCAGTGTAACATGCTCCTGGCAACCTCTTGAACAGTATAGCATAACATTTGCAACATGCTCCACTGTACAATATCCTTTCAGGGTCAGAACCATGGACCCTAACACTTATCCATGATTCTTTGGACAGTTCATCCCATATGCAAGGACCAGATGTAGGACATCTGATCCCATACATCTGGTCCTTTGGCTTAGGCAATATTTTTTGGACCCTGACCTAGCCACCAGCATCCATGCTTTCATCACCTCAAGACTAGACTATGGGGAACGGTACCTAAATAGTCAAAAGCTGCGTGCAAAAGTTGGTGTGCATGGACATTGTTTCCCCCACTATCTCTGTGAACCATGTTACCATACAGGACCTTGGGGATAGGCATGACTATGAGAGCATGGGAATATGTTTCAATAGCAGAAAATAGCAGCCCAGTGTATGAGCAAGATAAAACATATACTGTGTGTTCCACATATCTCATTACCTTTCTTTTTTATTGAACAATTTTTAATGGCTAAACCCCATCAACAATTTCCTTTACTAACTTTTGAGATTTTGATCTGTCATAGCACAAGTATGTACTTATTCACACCAAGAGTGTGCCCAGAGAACTGCAAGGGTTGTCACCATAATTATTTTTTTTAAAAAAAATTAAGCATCTTTCTTCCCACTCCTTCCACCATTGAAATTAATGAGAACCCTGACACCCATCCAATTTGGAGTAGGACCCAACCCTTAAAACCCTTCCACACTAGAGACTGTCTCTAATTTGGTAGTGTGAGGATGCACCCCTCTGATTAATATCAGTGACTTATCTTGTATGACTTCTCTCCAGGGATAAGCAGCTCGCCCCCAGGGCAGTGATTGTCCATGATAACAGAATGTCCAGGAATGTATGAAATGCAAGGGAGGGGACCTGCCAAATGCTGGGCAAATTCTTAGTGTGGGAGGGTCATTAGTCAACAATGTGTATGCAATGTTTTCAACTAACAAATTCATACTACCCAATTATGCATTATGGCCTGAATTAAAGCCTATGAAAGTCAATGGGAAGTTGACCAGCAATGTCAACAGACTTTTGATCAGGTCCTGATCAAACAAGACTTAACAAGAATCCCAATTTTCAAAAGTAGTGCATAGCCAGCAGTATACATGGACTGCTCTAAAGAGCATATTATTTTGAAAAAAAATAATCTTATAGCCTAAGTATGAACTCAGGAGCTTAATGTTAGTCAAGATGGAACTTATAGAAATGTCCTAGCAGCTGAGATAGTAGTAGTTGGTGGTGAACAAGCATTCCATGGGCTAGAGAAGAGGAATGTCTTGTAATGAACTGATACTGCCTGTAGAAGGCCAATCGTGTTTCGACTATAAGAATTTTGCCCTGTATTATGCTGACAGTGATAAACCAAAGAATTAAATTACAATGAAGAGTATTTACTTTTAAATAAATATGGATAGTACAATGGAGTCAGACGTCTAACATTTTGGATGTATTCCCCTCCAGGCTATAATCAATTTTCAAATGTGAATTATGAAAGTATTATGGATATAATTTGGATTAAAAGCGTGCTCTTGTATGCCTAGTTTTGGAGCCTGAGGCAGAAACAGAAACAATTGCAAAACTGATGGTCAGGAATTTTGTTCCATACAGTGTAATGAATACTGTATATTTTGAAGAAAAATATGTACTGAGTAGTGGTTAAATAAATATGTATTGTTAATGATTTTGTCTTCTGGCAAAATAAAATCCATACTAGCTCTAAGCATGGACAAGATTCTAAAACTGGCTATTAGGATGGATATAGAGAATGGTGGTTTTCTTACCAATCAGCTTCTCCCAATAAAAAAGTGTGCTTAAAAAAAAAAAAAAAAGCTATCCACATAAGTCCTTCCTTTTCAATCAGTTAAATGAAAAAGAAAAAGGCTGAAACAAGAATATGACATTGTTCAGTTTGGATAGCTTCAGATGGAGGAAAACTTTTGCACAAATGTTCAGCGGAGCCAGACACCTACAACTTTCAGTTAATAGTGATGTTAGAGAGACTTATGGAGGTGTTTCACATCTGAAAACTAGACCCAAGTAAATAAAGCAGCAACATGAGTTCATTGGCCAAGAAGAACTTCTCAGTTAAGATAATTTAAATTATAAACACTTTATTTGTCACGTTGTGCCTCAGTTTCCTCAAAAGGAATGTGTGCTTAGTGGTCCAGGCCTGAAATGATCTGGTCTGGATATAGGGCGTTCTTTTCCAATATGTGGAAACTCAGTTTACACTTTGCTAATAAGCCAGCCAGCTCAGCTAAATATAGTAAAGACAATTTATTTATATAAATGAAGCTATGAGACTTAAGGATATTATAAAAAATATGAAGCAATAGTTTACTTAAGTTCAAATAAAGACATAATACAAAAGAAACAGTGTCAGCTAAAAGTACATGACCTAGAAAGACATTTCCTGTTAAAAGAACAGCTCTGTTACAAGTTCAAATATCTTAACATCTATAAGTGTTACTGGGGTAGGGCAAGGGGGGAGTCCACACACACCGCCTTGGTTCAACCCGGTCAGAGCAAGGAACTTGCAGAGACAGAATACCCGTCAGGATAGTGGACTGGGTTGGGTATGGCCCTGATGACCGTTCGTGGGAACTCGCCTCCCATGTGTCGGCCCCTCGGCTTCTCCGTGTGTTCCATCTGAGGCACCCCCTGAAACCAGGCCCACATTGTTTTGGTGGCCGGTGGCCTCAAGGGGGGGTACTGTCAGCAGGGGGCAGGGGCACCGGGCTCCCCTTCCGTCAGGAACACCCCGGCCCCTCCCCCAGCAGCCCCGAGATTCTTCTGGTCCGCCCAACAAGAGCTCTGAGCAGGGATCACCCCCATAAGTGCCACCGGCTTCTGCAGCAGGGCCGTGGGCCATGGCCATGCCCCCGGCAATGACACATCATGTAGAGCTTCCCCCACCCCTGCGGAGCTGCTCAGAGTGGCTGCGGGCACGCACTGGATAATGAAGGCGCCCTCTAAGCAGCTTAGCGTTGAGAATCACACAAACCTCGAATTCGGGGCCGGCGGCCGAATTTCTTACGGGGCCCGGGGGAGCGTCAGATCCCGGTACTTGTGAGGGGACAACTCTTTTCACCAAGGAAATGTGAAAGGTGGGGTGGATTCACACATGGGGTGGTAAGTGCACCTTGTAGGTTACTTCATTTATTTATTTTATTTATTTATTTTATTTATAAAACTTCTACCCCGCCCCTCCTGCACGCAGCTCGGGGCGGCTTCCAACAATCTTTAAAACAATGTAAAAACAATTTAAAACAACCATAAACATTATACATAATTAATATACAGGGCAAAACAAAACACTAAAAATCCAAAAGTAGGTGGGGGAATTAAAACCCACCCTACTCACCTTCCCTCCCAAAGGCCTGGCCGAACAGCCAGGTCTTACAGTTTCGCCGGAATATTAATAGGCTAGGGGCCAGGCGAGCTTCCTCCGGTGATTTACTTGGTGATCAACAGGGAACGGCCCGATGTAACGTGCGTCCAGTTTAGCAGAAGGATGAACGGAGGGGTAAAGATGGCGATCAATCCACACCAAATCTCCCAGCTGCAGTGCGGGTTCTTCTCGACGGTGTTTATCGCTTTGGGTCTTATAACGTTGCCGGGCTTGTTGTAAGACCCGGTGGGCTATTGTTTGAGCTTCATGTATTTGTTGGGTGAGTGTCCCCACTGCAGGGACTACGGCTATGGGGGTATCAATCGTACCTAGTTGCGGATGGAATTCGTAGGTTACATAAAAGGGCAATTTCCCCAGGGACGTATTTGGGGCGTTATTGTAGGTGAATTCGGCCAGGGGGAGCCACGTGTACCAGTCGTCTTGTAAATAGTTCACATAGCATCGCAGATACTGTTCCATGTTCTGGTTCACGCACTCCACCTGGCCATTTGCCTGCGGATGATAGGCTGTAGTAGGTTTTAGGGAAACTTGAAGGGACTGCAAAAAGGGATCTCCAAAATCTAGAGGTAAACTGGGTTCCTCGATCACTGAAGATTTTGCGAGGCCATCCATGCAGCTTGAAGACATGGCGGATACATAGGAGCACTGTTCATTTGGCTGAGGGTAAGCCCTTGCAAGCAATAAAATGGGCCATTTTTGTAAAGTGGCCTACCATGACCAAGACTGTGGTGTACTGATGTGAAGGCAGTAAGTCCACAACAAAATCAAGCCCCATGTGCTGCCATGGCCCAGGGGGTAGTGGAAGGATTTGAAGGAGCCCCGGGGGTGCACGCCGGGGAATCTTTGTCTGAGCACATGTGGCACAGCTGGATACGTGTTGTTGCACATCATGATGTAGGGTTGGCCACCAAAAGGAACCCTGGATCAATTGTTGCATCCTCTCAATTCCGGGGTGCCCTGCCATAGGGGCCTCATGGTGAGCCCAGAGGACCTGAGCTTGACAGGAGGGGGGTACGACAATAATAATATCTATTATATAATATATAATATAATATATAATATAATAAATAATAATAAAAAATAAGCAGGTCCCATGCCATGTAAGGCTTTATAGTTCAAAACCAACACTTTGAATCGAGCCTGGAAGACTATTGGCAACCAGTGCAGAGATTGGAGCACTGGTGTAATGTGCTCCCGGCAACCCAGCCCCACCAAGAGCCGGGCCACCACATTCTGCAGCAGCTGCAGCTTCCAGACCATAGGTAGCCCCATGGAGAGTGCGTTACAGTAATCTAACTGAGAGGTAATAAAAGCATGGATGATTGTGGCCAAGACAGGAGACAAAACCAACAGCTGAAGCTGCCATACCAGATATAAGTGGTGGAAGGCACTCCTCGCCACAGCCTACACCTGGAAATCCAGGCGAAGCTGCGCATTGAGGAGCACCCCCCAGGCTCCGTACCTGGGAAGTCAGTGGAGGGCAAACCCCATCAATCGATGGGGCTGTCAATTCCACCGACTTACCCACTAACATCACCTCCGTCTTGTCAAGATTCAGTCGCAGTCGGTTAGCCCTCATCCAGTCCCTCACAGCTGCCAAACACCAGGTAAGCATCGAGCCTGGGTCGGTCGAAAATGAGAGATACAGTTGGGTGTCATCTGCACACTGATGACACCCCACCCCAAACTCTCTGATCACCTTGCCGAGCAGTTGCATATACACGTTGAACAGGAGAGGGGATAAGACAGAACCCTGAGGAACCCCACACGGGAGGTCCCGGTAAAATGAAAAACAATAACCGAGTACCACCCGCTGAGTTCTTCCGGTCAGGAATGAGCAAAACCATTCCAGAATGATCCCACCCACCCCCGCACTGGCCCACAGGCACATCTCCAACATCTCGTGGTCAACGGTATCAAATGCTGCTGACAGATCTAATAGGACCAGTAGGGTCGATCAACCCTGATCCCTTTTGCAGTGGAGATCATCCACCAAGGCCACAAGTGCTGTCTCGGTGCCATGCCCTGGACAAAAGCTAGACTGAAAAAGGATCAAGATAACCGATGCGGTCCAGGTGCTCGTGGAGCTGCTGAGCCACTACCCATTCAATAACCTTCCCTAAAAAGGGAAGGTTAGAGACAGGCCAATAGCTGAGAGGGGAGTCAGCGTCAAGCGATGGTTTATTGAGCAGAGGCTGCACCATCACCTCCTTGAGACAGCCCGGCACTCTGCCCTCCCATAGGGAGGCGTTGACCACCCCCACCAGCAACTGTCCCATTGTCTCCTGGCAGCTCTTAACCAACCAGGATGGGCACGGATTTAATTCTCAAGAGGTAGCTCGAACCTCCCAAAAAAATCCACCACATCAGCGGGTGTCACTGACTGAAAGTGATCCCACAAAATTGTTCAAGCCGGGGCTTCTGCGACCTCTACTTCTTCTGCTGCATTAAATGCGGCATCAAGGTCCTGGTGAATATGAGTGATTTTCTCAGCAAAATAATCCGCAAAAAGGTCACAGTGGGCGGATGATGACTCAACCCCCGGGTTGAGGGAGGCCAGACTGACCAGCCCTGTACAACCTGGAACAGCTCCGCCGGGCGGGATTTTATGGATGCTATGAGGCCAGTAAAGAACTCCCTCTTTGCTGTCTGCATAGCCACGGCATAGGCTCATAAACTAGCTCTATGTCGCAATCTATCGGCTTCAGCATGAGAAAGACGCCACCGTCGCCCCTCTTGCTTCAGCACCTGCAGTTCCTTGGAGAACCAAGGAGGCCTGTGGGGCTTCCACTTGGGCAATGGACACCTAGGAGCCATTGGATTGATAGCCCCCATCAGCAAGGTGTTCCATAGCTTGATTAGGTCGTTGATGAGACGGTCGTCGAGGTCAGAGGGTAACTCCCCCAGAGCTTCAGCACCTGCTTCAGTCCCTCTTGCTTCAGCACCTGCAGTTCCTCAAAGAATCAAGAAGGCCTGCGGGGCCTCTGCCTGGGCAGCGGATGCCTAGGAGCCATTTGATTGATAGCCTCCGTCAGCAAGGTGTTCCATAACTTGATGAGGTCGTTGATGAGACGGTCATCGAGGTCAGAGGGTAACTCCCCCAGAGCGCCTCGAAACTGCATCGGGTCCAACAGCCTCCAGGGGCGGACAATCCTAATAGGCCGCACCCCATCGGGGGCTGGCGTGCGCTAGAAGGGAGACCTGCAGGAGGTAATGATCCATCCATGACAAGGGCACAGTTGATAGCTCCCTCATAAACGGAGCACCTGCCTCAAGGCCAGTGCAAAACATGAGGTCCAAGGTATGTCTTCCAAAATATGTTGGGCTGTTGACCCTCTGGGACAAGCCCATGGTTGCCATGGCGGCCATGAACTCATGCTCGGCTTCCCCCAGAACCGTGTCGGCGTGAATGTTGAGGTCCCCAAAGACTGGAGGACAGCAACACCACCTCCGACACAGCCTCTGCCAGAGCATGCAGGGAGGCTGCCGTACTAGTAGGTGCATGGTATATCAGCAGCACTCCCAACCTGTCCCCTGCCAAATCAAACACAAATCAAACTTCAATATCAACTGAGACTCGCACTGGATACCTCCTCACAGACCAAATCTCTTTAAAAATCATAGCTCCCCCATCCCTCCAGCCGTGGCTGCTGCTGCACAGAATACCCGGCTGAAACAAGATCAGCCAAAATAGGCCCCAATTCATTGTCCAGCCAGGTTTCTGTGATACACGTGAGATCGGCGGCACAGTCCAGGATCACTTCTTCCACCAGGGGGTTGCACAGTACCCTGGAAATTGTACAAAAAATTTAACCCTCCTGCCAGAGGCAGTTTGCGGCCTGAACGTTTCAGCTTCCGCCCTCATCAGCAGCTCAGTTGAGGGTGGAAGCCGAAACATTCAGCTAATCAATAAATCTCTGTTTACAGTCATTTTCTCTTAATAATTCCTATATATTGTTAATGACTGGCAGCATCCTACTAGGATCCACAGCTTTCTTGAGTGTATCTTAATGTGGTGGGTAGGGGTGATATAAGTCAATGCTAATATTAATACTAATTGGGGAAGGTCAAAACAAAAATATACAAAATCCCAACCACCCTAACTCCCAGCCTTCCTACAGCCAGTGTCATCGAAAGGAAGAGAGGTCCGGGGCCACCTGGGCCTCTGCCGGAAAGAGTTCCACAGCCTAGGTGTGGTCACCAAGAACACCTCTCCATTGTCATCCTCCCTGGTATATATGGGGGACTTTGAGACGGGTGCTCCCGGTCAACCACAGGGGTCGATCCACAGCCCAGGGAGTGAGGCAGTTCTGCAGGTAGGTAGGACCTAGGCCGTGTAGGATTTTTTGGTAAGCACCAACACCTTGAATCGGGCTTGGAAGACAATAAGGAGCCAGTGTAGAGGACGGAGCACTAGTGTAATGTGCTTACAGCAACCTGTCCCCATGAGGAGGCGGACCACCGCATTGTGCATCAGCTGCAGTTTCCAAACTGTCACTATGGGTAGCCTCACGTAGAGTGCGTTACAATAGTCCAGTCCAGAGGTGATGAAAGCATGGATAGAGGCCAGGTTGGAGTCCAAGATGTACAGCCAAAGCAATTGTACAGATGTAACTGGCAAAATGCACTCCTTGTCACAGCCCCTACCTGGGCATCCAGGTGGAGCTGGGAATCAAGGAGTACTCCCAGACTCTGAACCTGAGGGACAAACCAACGGGGGGCAAACACCATCAATGATGGGGGATGCCACTCCTACCACCTTACCCACCAACATAACCTCCGTCTTGTCAGGATTCAGATTCAGTCAGCTTGCCCTCATCCAGTCCCCCACAGCCAACAGACACCAAGTAAGCACTGAGACTGCCGGGTCTGGGTCAGATGAAAGAAAGAGGTAGAGTTGGGTGCCATCAGCATATGGAAGAAAGCAAACATCAAGTCTTCTCACGACCTCACCCAGAGGCTGCATATACACACTGAACAGGAGAGGGGACAGAATAGAACCTTGTGGGACTCCACATGAGAGGTCGCAGGGAGATGATGAGCAGTCCCCGAGCACCACCCGCTGAGTTCTCCTGGCCAGGAAGTAGCGGAACAATTCTAGAACAATCCTGCCCACTCCGGAAAGTGGGTCACCAACATCTCACGGTCAATGGTATCAAATTCAGCTGACAGATCTAACAGAATCAGCAGGGTCGAGCAACCCTGATCCAATTCACGGTGAAGGTTGTCTACCAAAGCCACAAGCAGAATCTCGGTGCCGTAACCCAGATGAAAGTCAGACTGTGAGAGATCTAAAAACCCGACATGGTCCAGATGTCCTGTAGCTGCCAAGCCACTACCTGCTCAATAACCTTTCCTAAAAAGGGAAGGCTAGAGACCGGCCAATAACTGGAAAGTGAATCAATGTCAAGTGATGGCTGCCTTTTTGAGCAGAGGCTGCACCACCGCCTCTTTAAGGCAGGTTTGCATTCTTCTCTCCATACGAGAGGTATTGACCATCCCAGCGAGCAATGGCCCCAGCGTCTCCCACCTGGCCTTAATTAGGCCAGGTGGGACGGGCATGGATAGCCAGGATGGGCACGTCTTTATAAAACATCTTTAGCAAATTTGTACCACTTCATATTCCATGTATTCCTCAAGGATAATGGGGTCTGTTTTGTTCCACTAGTTCATCCCGCTCCCATGCCCCCAGTTGTAGTTTTTTAAAATTATTAATTTATTTTTATTATTATTATTATTATTTATTATTATTATTAGTTTAAAAAATGAACAGTGAATGCTAGCACATGTTGGGAGTATGACTGACCCCCCCATTGGAATGAATGGGAAAATGGAAGCACTATACGCCCAGGCTTGTGGGGTTATATTCACCCCAAACACAATGCACAATTTTGACTGTTTTCATAATATGCAATTTTCTGTGTGTACAGAAAAATTCCAATACAAGTGCATCGATGGGTGGGGGTTGGTTTAATTACACCACTAGTAAAAAACTGTGGTTATCAACTTACAGTTTTGCTTTATCTTTAGTTTCTTTAAACCACAGTTAACCCTTTCACAGTGTGAAGCTTCAATTATATATTCTTACTTACAAGGTTGTATTGAAAAACACAACCTTATTAAGCTGAATGGCTCATTTCAACCCCTCCATTAGTTACTATGGCAGCCACCTATTAAAATCGAGCTCCTAATAGCTCAGGCACTTAAAATGCAGGCAACCTGTCTGCATGGTGAGTTATTGCCCACTTTATCTGTTTACTTATTGATGGTGAGAACATTGGAATGTTAACACCTGCTATCACCAAGAAGTTATCTTGTTTGCATATGAATGTGCTGTTCCTGTCCCAAGGAAATCTATTCAAGCCTATTAATTCCTTTTTAATGTTCAATACTTAGGCCCTTTTCACACACTCTAACAGTAATAACATGGCTGCTACACTTGGGTGTTACATTTTATTATACATGTTGCAGGACACCCATAGAGCACACTTGCAGCCCTGCAACATGTATAATAAAATGTAACACCCATTTTATCAGTCTTAGAGTGTCTGTGTGAAAAGGCTCAGTGGAAAATGTTTTTCCTTTTTCTTTTTCTGTAAATCTTAAGTTTCCAAAAATGGGGTGGGGGGCTGTCAAGTCAACCAGTACCATTAATGGTGGAATTTTACTAGTAATAGTGGGTATATCTAGTAACCCCATAGACTTTCATGTTGGCAATATATTTTTGTACCAAACACAATGTTAAACTGGAGTCATTTTCAAATCAATCATATTTATACTTTTCAACTGTTAAGTAATTGGGGTGTATCATACCACATAAGCTGATTAATACAGAAGGTTTTTAGGGCAGAGCAGGTTTAAGCAGATGGGATTCAATTAGTTTAACATTTACAATAGGGTGCACCAAAAAACAAAAAACAAACAAAATTATTGTTATTTCTAAAGTCTTTTTCAAATAAGCTTCCATTGACTCCCACCTCAAACACTCATGGGTCTGGCTATACAACATAATAAAAAAATTATTTCAAAGACATACTTGAAGTATAATAAAAATAGTACTTTTCTTACAATGACAACAAAGACGTGTGAGGAGGTGGTACAAGGATAAATATGTAGGAAGTTAGAATCATGTGCATTCCTAAACAGAGTGAAGTTTATAAAATGAAAAAACAAAATATTGGCTTAGCTCCAACCAGATAATACCCACCTCATTAGTAAAAAGGTTAAAAAAGTTCTTACTGCTAAATGCTTTGTCAGGAAATACCTGCCTACAGCCAGTAACTGCCAGATACGCTGTGAATAAAACATACATTTCCATCAAAAAGAGAGTTTAAAAAATGTGGTAACATTCATTATTATGTTAAAACGAGGTGTTGGCCTTTGTGTCGATGGCATGCATGCAACCAGTGATCATCTCCTGCATAAGGAATATGATGTGCATGCCTTGAAATCAATGGGAGCTCTTACACTATGGGCTACCCTGCGCGTGTGCACTATTTGTGCACACACAATTACAATTTTGGTCTGTGTGTGCACCAGAGGCATGTGTGTGGACCTTGGATTGGGGTCTTTGGCTTTCAATTATGATATTACTGTAGTATTTAATTGAATGAACTATCCCGTAGATTATGTATACCTTTATGCATGAGATGTGTTAAATGAAATTGACTAGAAGCCAATTGCTATTACACTCTTGTTGTCCATGATATGAGAAATACACACCGTAAACAGAATAAAAAATGGAAAATAAAAATAGGAATAAAGCAGTGTCTATATGAGAATAATTTAAAGGGACAGTATAATTCTATTACAAAGGAGGTGTACGAACGTTAGTGTAGTTTAAAGGAAAGAAGACTATGCAAGGAAGTGAGTGCAATGTCTTCTTAAATTGAATTCATTCTTCTTGGTTACCGATCCCTTAATTTTGAGCCTTACGTTTTTTGGATCAGAAGGTATGTTTAGAGATTTTACAAATATGTAGTTCAAGCAGAAAATATGCTATGGGTTTAACCAGAGAGAAAGGGAGACATGATATTCTCAAACAATGTCTATTGGGAAATTATACCACTGCAACACTTAGTTCTATAAACACTGATACTGTTTTATTGGCTTGCATTCTAAAAATGTATTGAACTATTCTCAGCAGTCATTGACAAAAAATACCTTCCTAGTGAAAATGGGGCTGCTGTATTGCACAACAATACTAAACTCTTACTGGAGATTGATGACACAATCACAATAATCACTGCCTAGAGCAAACCACCACCACAAATATTAATATTTTTATGCCATTTAAAGGCTGATTGCTTATCCAAACATGGGCCTTTATTTGCTACTCAAATATTATGGAGGTTGAGTGGATGCACAACATTTAAAAGCTTTTTAAAGATTTAAAAGCAAATATTTGTACACAATTATGGATCTGCTTCTAGGCTTCAAACAAGCAATCTCAGTGAATGCTGTTTCTATTGGAAACAGGTCATTTGCACAATGAGGAAACTTACTGCCTTTGTGCTGTTTTTTGCTAATTGAAGAAACATGAACATGTTACTAACTATGCTTGGCAGCTTATGCTTTATATACCAGCTAAATGGCACAAAAATGCCAAAACTGATGGAAAAGCAGTCTTGAAAAGTCTTGAAAATCACAGACTGTGATGGAAATGACGTAAAATTGCCAGCACAGATCTAGCAATGGCAGAAGCATGGAATGGCTGATACCAATGAATACCAATGAATGGTCACAAGGGCCCTGAAAGGGAGGCATTTCCCAATGGGAAGGGAACATTTTATCTCGTCTCAGTACTATCTGCTACAGTGCTTTGTAAGAAGGTACTGGACTGGTACTCAGTAAAGCTGGCGTTAATTCCACATTTTGCCGGTTGCGTGGGTTTGTATACTCCAGACACGCTTCTGTTTCCCACCTTAAAATGGGGATAATGATGGCCTCCTTTGAAAAGTGCTTTGGCATCCATTGGTTAACAGGATTATAAAAAAGCTTGGCAGCATTCATTATCACTGCAATTTTTATTACTATTCAGACCTAAAAAGTTTTCCCACATTGTGTGCATATCAGAAACTTACTTTCACTAATAGGAAGAAAAAGCCAATAGAGATGGCAGTAGCAACCATGCAGACAAGTTATACAGCTCCAGTTCCAGCAATAGAGATGTTTCCTTTTCAGATGGAGATGGAGGAGGAGGAGGAGTGGTGGCTGTGACGAAAGCATGGAGGCATGTTAGGCTTGTTGGCTCCTGTCTGGGTACAGAAGTCTTGGATGTTGTGAGTCAGCCAGCCAGCCAGGGTGTTGTCCCAGTGTAGTAAGGGAGCCTGGCCTTTTATGAAGGTTAGCACCAGCCAATGTTAACACGTGCTGGTACTGTGATGGCACAGGACAGTGCCTAATGGACCACAACCGGACTGACCCTCATGACTGGCCTAACCAATGGGCTGATTAGGAGCCAGCTGAGCTGGATGTGGCGTGGCCATCCCAGAGCTCAGGAAGCTGAGGCCTGAGAGTCAGAGGGAGAAATTTTAGCAAGGAAACAGGAGTAAGAACACTCTCTCTCAGGGATCCAGAGAATAGTGAGCTCAGGAAGGCTCTGCCTCTGGGTTAAGCTGGCTTCAGGAGGGTCTGTGTCGGGCCAACAGTGGTCAGGGGAAGACTCTGAGCCCTATAAAGAGTAGGAAGCAGGAGCCAAGAGGCAAGCTGTGCTAGAGGACTGCTGCTAAGTGGCTGACAGGGAACCATGGAGAATATAGGAGGAAGATGCCTGGCTGTGGGGTACGAGGGGTGTTGAGCCTCAAGGCAAAAACTGGTATGGTAGCAGGCTCTCAAGGCAATAGGCCTCTAATGGGACCCATGGCAGGGTGAGACCTCCGGTGGGAAGGCCTAGCTGGTTATGTGGGTGGACAAGAGCTGCAGGGCCTAGGCTGGGAAGATCCTGGAGGAGGGGGGGGGGCTTAATTTCCCTGCCCACCCAGGTGCCTGTGAGTTGGGGGGCTATGAGCTCTCATGTAGGCTTCGGACTACAGGCCACAAAGGGAGGCATGGCAGAGTGAGGACTCCGATGGGAGGGAGTAGCTGGCTATGTGGGTTGACCAGGGCATGTAGGACCAGAGCTTGGAAAAATCCTGGGGGATTAATGACTTACCAGCCTGAGACCCTAAAGGTCAGGGACCCTGAGACAGCCAAACCAAATTCTTTTCCTGGAATAAAAATTCCAGTCAATAGTAGAGCACCATGGGCAGAGGCCAGTGGCAGCACAAGAACAAGAGCCAGCCACTTTGGCAAAAAGTCAGAACTATAGACTGAGCAAATGCAGGAGAGGAATATATATGAGGGAGCTGCCAAGTGCTTGCCATATATATAGGTCTCATTTATTTTAGCATTTGAGTTATTGGTTTCCCCTCACTGTATTTAAATATTTGATACGCTAAGGACACCTTTAGTGAGCTCCCCTCCTAACTGATTGTTACTGTACTTTTTATTATATTACAGGATCAAAAAACCTTCAGTTTGAGAGGAGCTCTTCCAAATTAAATCGTGCTCCAAAAAGCATGGAAATTGTAAGCTAAAGCTTCCACCTTAACTTATGTGCCACGTAAGCACTAAATATGTTGCACAGTCTCACATATTATGCCCGCTTACAGCTTAGACTCCATGCATCCACACTTTGCCTTGGTCTTTCAGCCCCAATCCTCTTCCTCTGCAACTTGGAGGCAGAAAGCTCCTCCTTGCCCCACTATTATGGACTTGATCCCTGTCTTCACAATTTCTCCATCATTTATAGTGCCTGTCTGGCTAAATGCAGAGCAGGCTGCAAATCAGTCCACATTTCACAGAGATCCATATTGGCTGCACATGCCTAAAATGCAGCATCCTTCTTTCAGAACTTCACAAGGTGTTCCTCTACTGTTTACCGTCTCTGGCAGAACTCTATGTGGCATTCTGAAAATGCAGCAAATCTCTGTAAAGAGGATAGGGCTGATTCAGTTCAGTCCTAAAGGGAGTTACCTCTTCAAAAAGCTTACAATCTAAAAGACATTCTAGCTGACCAAGACTCTGATCCTGAGAACTTATGCCTGTCTGCATTATCAACACTGGGAACATTGTTTTCATCGCCATTAACGCCAACATTTTTTTCATGGGTTCTTATTTTGTGTGGCTTAAGAGTTTACAGCAAGAGTGTATAATAATGTATATGAGTTTTCAGGATCAGGCCTTAAAATACAGGATGGTTATATACTGCACAAGTAAACACACATGTAAATTATCACCAAAATAAAACTGTGATTAATGAGCAAAATACATACATTGCCTTTCTTGTGTTTCTTAAAAATTCTTTGCGTTAACAAACAAGATGATAGCCCCCTGGAGTCTGGGTTTGGTCTGTGTAGTCCCCACTCACATGTTTAGCATGTAGTGCCTAATAAAAATGGGCAGCTCCCTGCGTGTATTTCTTGTGCGTTTGGGCAGCCTCCATTTGCAGGTTTAGCATGACAAGCCTAATAAACAGGCAGGCATTCTTCTCCACTGTACTCTGCCCACCAATCTCAAGATCCAGCCCTGTCACAACTCGCAGCCATGTCAACTCATGGGAATAAACTGTACCAGCTGTTTCTTTCTCCTGGGCTATTATCACTCCAGGAAGCAGTCAAGTGCCTGCTATCCCCATCCACTCACAAAGGTTCATACCTGGGTTTATACCTGCCAGCACATGATGACTGGAAATAACCTTTTGTTATGCACATAATGCTGAGTTTATTGGGCAAATCACATACTTTGAGTGTGTCTAGTGAAAACTGAAAACAATCAGTCTTTGCATGTTGTCAACCTGGTTTGTCACATCCATGATTCACAGCAATGTACTGGCAGGTAGCAGCAGGCAATTGTATTGGGGTCTCACTCACTGTGGCACTGGAAATCACTCGAGGTTTGAATAAAACTCATGTTAAAACACGTGCCTCTATAATATTTTTCATTATTATAAAGCTGGGGAAGAAAATACTTCAGCTTCTGATGGTGCTCTGCACTTCGCCCATGTCCAAACCTTATATAGGGCAAGAAGCTTGTTGCCTGGATTCTTGAGTTAATAGGTTCAGGCTTCTGAAGCCCAAATAATGGTTTACATAGTTACTCATATTTACTCATATATTCATTTACTTATTTAAAGTGCATAAATAGTAGAAATAGTTATTAGAATAGAAATAGAGTTTATATAGCTTGGAATGGAGTTATTTTAATGTGTCAGAGAACAAAACACAGCCAGGTTATTCTAAGGTTGTTGTAGATGGTTAAAAGATTAGCATTAAGGAACTATATTGTGAACAACAGGAAAAGAGCTGAGGCCTTGATGGAAAGAGGTACCATTAATTAAGAAATATCGGCAGACCTTTTTATGATGATAAGAGAGTAGCAAGAAAGTAGCTCACCGCAGAATGTAGTAATGTTTTAGTAACTTTCCGTGTCAACCTTGTTGGTTTGAAAAGTTACTGCTTTATGATTGGTTAAAGTTATTAGATTGTTATTGGAACACGTAGGTTTCCTGGGTGGATAATGGGAGGAGATCAAAGGTAATAAATATAGTGGACCAAATGGCGGAGAGCACTTTTTACTTCTTCTCTGCACCTTTCTACTTTTTGAACTTCCTCTTCTTGGTCTGGATCGATTGACTTCCCTATTCACTTCAGAAGCTGGTCTGCTGAAGGATAGGTAATTATAAGTAGCTTTAAGAGATGCGCAGGAATTCTAGTATCGTGTATAAGCCAGAAACAGACAATCTGCAGGAATACTTTGGACAATTGTATGAGAAATATTGGGCATTGAGACTGTATGTTCTTTTTGCATGTGTCTCCATTGTGTTTATATTTGCATATGCAGTAGTTGAATATTCATGAGGACTTTATTTGATGCTTACTTCCAATAAAACAGTTGATTATTCAAACAAATCAGATTCATTCAATGTCTCTAAATTAAATTAGTTGTTACCAACAGGAGAACCCAGTATTAATAACTAAACGAGTTTCTAAAGACACACATATAATTAGAGCCTCCATAAATAATTAATAATCATTAATCAATAGTCCTGTTGGCAAGAAATTGGTGGCAGCGGTGGGATCTCCCTAAGAAAAATTCTTTTTTTTTTCTTGAGAGATTCACATCAGAGACATTAAGAAATTTCAAATGCATCTCACATCAGTCCCAGTTTTGGTATTATTACTCACAATACTTGGTCTTTCTATGGTCTCAGTAGTTCTAGTTTGCATTGTGTATGTGCTTTTAAAGAGAGTTCATCCAGCTGGAACCCCTCGGATCCAGATAGCTCCACCTTCCTTTGTAGGGCGTAGGAGGCGCTTTTGAACTTTTTGCACAGTACAGAGCAGTCGGAACAACTTTTCTTTTCATGTTTGTGTTTATTTAAGCAATTGCCAGGGGATTTCAATAACAGGGAAACAGAAGTCCGTGACCGCGCGTCAGGCAGCCCAACTATTGCATTTTAATTTTGACTTTAAAAACTGTTCCTTTTTGGATCCAAAAGGAACACGGGAGTAGGTTCGCCCAAAGTTGACCTCAGATTGGAGGAAATTCATTCACGCAGAATTTTCAAGACTGCGGTAGTCATTCATTGATTAAAAGTAATTCATTCATTGATTAAAAGTCATTGATTAAAAATAATTGATCTTAGATAGGATTTCTAAAGATTAAACTCTCCCAGGCTGATTGAAAAAGACTGTTGTCTTGAAATTTCTCAGTTTAGGGGAGAGAATTTACTGACAGGTGCTGCAGTCAGTGAAAAAGAGGAAGTAACCTCTGACATAGATAAGAAATTTTCTTGGACAGCTCCCAAGCTGAGTGAGACAAGGACATTTTCTTTGGAGAGCTCCTAAGAGTGTGTCAGTATGGCAATTAAAATGAATGCCAAGACACAGCAGTGGGAGGTTCCAGAAACTGTTGCCTTGTTTGAATATTGTGAAACATTAATTAAGAAAAAGGGACCATTTTTCTCTGCAATGGGGGGTCTAGAAACACAAGAGGATCCTCAATCCATTGTCAGCGCCGTTTTTGCGACGGGCACTAAAAATCAATCTGATTCTGTAAAAACCTTAATGGCCATGGAGTGCCTTTAGCGGTGTAACCGGGCATTTAGGCAGAAATTAGTAGCAAAAATTAAAGCCCTGGAAGATTTGACAAAAGAGTTGACAGGGAAATGTGAGGAAGTTCAGGAATTAACATCTTTGAATGCTGAGCTTCAAGAGGGAAATAAAGGAATGAAGGAGACTTTAATAAGTCTAATTCGCTGTGGTCAGCAAGCTCGAAAGGAAGCAAATTTCTTAAAGCGACAGTTTCAACCCTGGATGGGAAAAGCACATAAATTCCGTGCTTTGTATGCCAGTATAAAAGAACAGTATAAGGAAATAGTTCAAATCCTTAAGAGTATGACTGGACAGGAAGGAAAAGCTTCAGAAGGGAGTAGTAGTGAAGAATTCAGCACTTTGCACCTGGAAAGCTTTGAGGCAGAACTTTCCCAGAGATTCAGGGAGCTAGATGCTTCAGAAGCTCCAGAAGATTCTGAAATTGAGAATGAACAAAAAAGTGAGGGACAAATAGCTGTAATTAATCCACCAAAACCTGTAGAAAGGGTTAAGTTGCCCAGAGTATGTAAGATGACTACATCCCTTGCACTGCCAGAGGAAATAGATAAGAGAGAGCCAGAAAAAGAAAAAGAACAGGAAGCAATTTTAGATTCTGCTTCATCCACTCTGCCTACTGCAAATCAGCTAGGAGAAGGTTTGTCTGAGTGTGTAGGGGGGGTGAGACCCAAGACCCCCATTATTCATAGAAACTGGCAAGTTCCATCGGAAACCCAGGAACCATATCACTTGGACCTAGCTATGTCTTTCGGCTTCGCTTTGCAGGAGTTAGACAGCAGAGCTGGCAGACGCAGAAGTATGAGCTTGTTCTCAGGTTCTCCGAGAGCACCGGATATCTTTCAGGTAGAGGAGGAAGAGAGCTGGCTAGAAGCAGAAATTGCTGACAGCCAATGGAGAGCAGAGAGTGTAGATTTGGGGGTAGATTTAGAAAGCGAGATACAGGTAGACTTGGGTGTAGGTTTAGACAGCGAGGTACAGACTAGTGATGTAGAAACTACCGGGGGACATAATAGTTATGTAGACAGTGATGTTTTGGATGAGATAGCTGCAATATCTGATAATAAAACTTTATGCTCCTATGCAAGTTGGATTGGAAAAATGGAAAAGGGGGTTCCTATTAACTTACACGTGGACAAGGTGGTGACAGCCATGCAATACTATAATGCAAAACCTGAGGATATACTACCTGTATTCCTCTATACATTAGAGCCCACCTTGCTGCAAGAACTTCCAGAGGAGTTTAGGGATCCTGCCACACAAAAAACCTTAGAGGAGGTGGTAGGAGAAATAGCTAAATTGCAAACATGAGGTCAGGGTATCAAATCTGTCACAAACTATTTGCAAAGGGACAGTCAAGCACCCAGAGATTTTCATCTTCAATTGTATGCTAAATTGAAGACTTTAGGTCTGGGAGCAGACTCAAAATACATCCAATTGCTTGTAAACAATTCCCTGTCAGACGTAAAGAATGCTGTCCATATGCATGTCAAAGATGATACTACTATTCCTCAGGTACTGGAGTTATTAACAAAAGTCTATTTTAACCGCTCACCCAAAGCGGCCAGATCACCAAATTCACCAAAGTCACCCAGATCGGGTCAACAGTCACCTAAGCAAGTTAAAAAGGCAAAATTTAAAGCCAAGCCACGTGGAATGGTGTCGGCCTTACAGAGTGCTGACCAGCCAGGATGTTCTAATGTTACTAGGGTAGAAGGTCCACCTTTTCCCCCACAGGGAGCCCAGGATAGTAACCAAGGACAGAGAGGTAATTTTTGCTTTAGAGGTAGATACCCCGGAGAGGGAACGAATAGAGGAAGTTACCAACAGGGTAGGGCTTTCTCCAGACCATGCTATAATGACTACAATTATAGGCAGTCATTTGCAAGGCCTATGACAGGATACTATCCACCCTATCGTGATCCAAATGATTTTCGTTATCAGACTTCCTTTTTGGGAATGGGAGCATGTATAGGACGCATAGAAAATGCCCTACGTGAAGTACAGACAGCTCTTCAAATAAGACCAATATCTGTTGGGAATAGACCACCACCACCACAGGTTGCAACCTTATCCCCAGATAGGGACTGTGAAATGTTTTCAGGAAGATTTGATGATAATAGCTATGAGGGCTGGCGTCAGGAACAGGACGAGGAAATGTTCCCTGATTACTGTTTTGAGGAAGAGTGGTTTCTGCCACATGACAAGCATTACAGAATGACGCCAGAAAACCCCCTCTTGTAAAGTTGTTTTGGAATTCACAGTTGATGATGGACGACCCTGGTTAAATGCATTGGTTGGGGGTCACCAAATTCATTTTCTAGTTGATACAGGAGCAACTTTTAGTTTAATTCATGAAGTTAACCCTGCAATGTCAGATTTTTCTTCAGGGAAACCAAAAAGTGTAAATGCAGTTGGGGGACAAAAACTTGTTGGGTATCTTTCTATTCCTCTACTTGTCAATATAGGTGAAGGAAGATTGAAAGCCACACATCAGTTCATGTTAGTCAATCTTTCCAGATCTCAAAGTCTTTTGGGAAGTGATTTCTTGGCTACAAACGGCTGCATAATTGATATGAAAAATAATTTGCTTTATGTAACAACTGCAAAAGATGCCCCAGTTCAAATCGCTGCTTTTGAAGTAGCAGAAATTTCAGTTCCTTCTGATCAGAAATATACTCTGTCAGTTATTTATGAGAACCATGCATATCAAGCAGAATTGCAGGCCCTGGTGGTAAAACACAGTAAAGTGTTTGCCACACATAAAAATGACTGTGGACAAATGGCTGAGCTAGTTGAGATACAGGGACCTGATCCAACTCCTCAGAGACAATATCCCATTCCAGATGTTTCTAAACCATATGTCAAGGACACTATTGACACCTTGTGTACATTAGGTGTACTTCGAGAATGTACTTCCACTGTAAATAGTCCAATTTGGTCTGTTAAAAAGCCAAATGGTGAGTGGAGACTCACTGTGGATTACAGAAGACTAAACAAAACAATTCGCACTTGTGCTCCAACTGTTCCAAAAACACCTGATTTGGTAAAAGCTTTTGATTACAGAGCACAGTGGTACAGCACAATTGATCTGTCCAATGCATTCTTTTCAGTTCAACTTACTCCAGAATGCCAATACAAAACAGTTTTACGTTTGATGGAATACAGTACTGTTTTACAGTCCTTCCACAAGGATTATCCATTAGTCCATCAATATTCCACCATCACATAACAAAGGCTCTAGAAGCCTTTTCAAACCATTCAGTTCTTTTTGTGTATATAGATGACATCTGCTTGACAACAGTCACGAAGGAGGAACATCTGCAATGGCTGGATGAGATTTTCCAGCTACTGCACCAGGCTGGATTGAAAGTTAACCCTACTAAATTACATTTTTTACAGGCAAAAGTGACCTTCTTAGGAATTACTCTAGGAAAAGATGGACGTAGCCCAGATAAACAGAAGGTGGAAACCATACAGCACCTACCTTTACCTACTAATGTTCCTTCTCTCCGAAATTTATTAGGAAGCCTGGGATACCATCGAAGCCACTTTCCTAACTTTGCTTCTATTTCATAACCACTTTACAGGTTACTTAAGAAGGATGTCCCATGGAACTGGACTGAGGAAAAAACAGAGGCAGTCACTATACTGAAACAAGCACTCATATCAGCCCCAGTGCTGATCAATCCAGACAAACAATCACCATTTCATCTTGAGGTGGCAGCCCAGAACACAAGTATGGCAGCTGTTCTTTCACAGGAACGACAGGATAGACTAAGACCAGTTGCCTATGCCTCTAAACGTTTAAGTACAGTAGAGGAAAGATTCACAGTTTGTATGAAGCATTTACTTGCTATCAGCTGGGCGTTGCAGACATTCGCATACATTATAGGCTTAGATCCTATAATTTTACATACAGAACACACCCCCCATTCGATATCTCCTTTCTGATAAGATCAAAGGGGGGGAGGTTTCAAACACTCGACTGGCACATTGGACTTTGCTTTTGCAAGGGTGTGACATCACTGTTCAGCCACTCAAACGCCCATCCCCTTTACCAGCAGGTTTGCTGTATGAAGGTGTGCCTCATGATTGTCCATGCCCTTCATTGTCCCCTTCATCACTGACTCCAGTTTTTGTTCTTCAAAAATTAGGGGGGGGGGGGGG
>QEPC01014935.1:1941708-1985742 GCA_003113815.1 Sphenodon punctatus
TGATTTTGTAGGACCTCTTCCTTATACCGCTAGAGGCAATCAATATCTTCTTGTGATTATCGATTTGTTCAGCAAATGGACGGAGGCCTTTCCGGTTAAACACAACACTGCCCAGGCCACCGCCAAGACTCTAGTGGCACAAGTCTTCTCTCGTTGGGGACTCCCAGCTCACATCGAATGTGACCAAGGTTCACATTTTACGGGTAAGCTAATGAGATCTTGCTTGACACTGTTGGGAGTAAAGCAACATCTACACATTCCATACGGACCACAATCTTCAGGGGGTGTAGAAAGATGTAATCGAACTATCAAACTGATGCTGAAGAAACTGGTTGAGGTCAATGGCAAGAATTTGGACATTTTGATCCCATACATCTTAATGGCCCTGAGAGCAACTCCTTCGGGGGTTACAGGTCTGTCATCTTTTGAAATCATGACTAGAAGGCGCATGCGTCTGCCTGAACATTTGTTATGGCAAACCAGTGGCATTCAGACTGAAATTATCAGACTGGATCGCTATTTGCAGGAGCTAAAAGAGCACCTTAGGCAAACACACCTGCAAGTAGCAGAAAAATTGGGGAAATCACAAAGAAAGGCAATTGCCTACTTTGAGCAGAAACAGCGAGAGAATACATGGAAGGAAGGTGACAAGGTTGTGATACTTAAGTTTGCTTTTCCTGATCACAATTTATGTAGAAAATGGTGTGGCCCATATCGCATAATGGACAGAATTAGTCCTGCAGTATATAAGATTAGAATTCCAGGAAAGAGAGGACCTGTAGACAAAGTCTATCATGCTAACCAGTTGAAATTGTATCAAAGAGTTCATTCACAGGTTCCGCAAAAGAAGCATAACGTTCCAGATTTTAATCCAGATTTGATTGGCCCAGATGATGGTCCCAAACCAGAGCCAGTGGAAGTTCAAGATGAGCCTGTTGCAGATTCTGCGTATCCTGTCAATAATTTTGTCGCAGCTGCAAATCTTGCTTGTCCTGTCTCATCTGTATGCATGCCAGAATAATGTCACCAAACTTGCTCATGTTACAGATGAGGACATTGAACTAAACATTCATCAAAATGTGTTAATACCAAAGAACTTGGGAGATGGACAATTGATTTTCATTGATTGGTATGTACTTTGGCCACAAGGAACTAATTGGACAGCTCCACAACACATGGCGACTTGGACTTTAAATGGACTGGATAAATCTAATCCATGTGTTGTAAATGATTCACCACCAAATCCTAAATTGTTATTTACTTGTACTTACTTCCCTCCTAAATTGATTGTACATCATATAGGAGTAATCCCAGTAAGATTTGAAATTCGTATCCGTCTTATGCATCAGTATAGACAGGAGAAACTGTTGTATAGGGAGACTTTGGAAATTCAAAAAGCCAATATTCGATTAGAAAACCCACCTATTGGAAGATTAATATGGATTATGTCACAAGATGCAATTCAGGCCCAAATTTCATGTGGGGATAAATTGTATGAAGTAATGGAAGGTGGGAAGGTAAATTTCTCATTTTTCATGGCACACTCCACCACACTGCCAGCTATACAATGGGCAAAGATAGATTCCAAAATTAATCCCTTGGGAGACCATATTGGAATAGTGTGTCATACAGTTAATGGAGAATTAGTTCGACAACTGAATAGAGGAGATCTTCCTTTCGTTGATATTAGGAACAGAGCTGAGTGTAAACAGAATATGACTGACCATTATGTCATGCATAACCTGGCCATACATCAGGTAACCAAGGAAGACACAGGGATGTATGAGGCAACCATCACATATGCTCCAGGAGATATGCTTAACCCAGGAAAGATCTTTAATTGCTATTATCAGTTAATAGTATGGAAACACATTGACTTTAATTTACGATCAAATGAAGTTAATAACACTGATGTTTGTCCTACTCTCTTCCCTAGGGAACGGACTGGTTTGATTGCATCTCCATCAAATGAAATTCTGATCAGTGATGTTTCGTATATTCATGTTCCAATTATATTAAATTTTTCTCAGTGGAATATGGAAGAATTTAGATACTGCAAACATACCAAAATTGCCCATTTTTATTCGGTTTTATTGACTGATGAGATAGTTACTCACCAGCAATACATGTATGATAAATATAGGTTATACCAAAAGTCAGCTCGTAAACCTACCCAAAGACAAAAGAGAAGTGCCACAGACATTCTCTCATGGATGGGAGCTGGTTCAGGAGCAATTGGTACAGGTTTAGGTATATGGAATAAATGGGACATTGACACATTATGAAAACACATAGATTTTATTGTATGGGAAGAAGCACACTCAAATTTTCAACCTACCTTTCAGGGATTGGAAGGATTAGCCAGAGAAGGAAAATTTACAGTGTATAACATGCACGAGGTTGCAAATTTATTAAATTTGACTGAAACAAAATTGAACCAATTGATTCAGGAAAATAATGAATTATTTCAGAGCAGCAGCACAGGTAAGGAAATTGTGTGTAACGCATTTGGACAACACATGACACAAAATTTGGCTGGAATGTTGCAAACTGTTCGTGATAATCACTTGCCAGAAGTGTTCAGTGATGAACAGCTGAAAATATGGTACTGTTCTGCTTGTTTTGAGCAAACTCATTTGAAAAACTTTCAAGAGGCCCAATTGTCTAATTGTTTGAGGAATTGTTACAAAATACCTCGTGCCTTGATTCAGGAGTTGAGTATTGTTACTCCTCATCCAACTATATCTCCTTGCAGAAAAGACAAGACTTGTACCTTTAACAATACCTTATGGGTATCATTTTCTGTTTCACTGCCTGTTTTTGATCCAGAAAGAAATGTTTTTACTAATCTCATGGACATGCATTCTTTGGGCTATCTAGACGATAAGATTCATATTGAAAAAGTAAATATTCCACGATTGATGGTGTACGAATGCAAAGCCTGGATAATCCCAAACACTGAATATTGTGTTTTACATGGACTTAATAATATCTGTAGAGAACAGGTGTTCGAAGTGGGCACTCCGATATGTGGATGGAAGGATAATATCACTAGATATGGACATCGTATAGCTCATGCCCATTTCAGTTGAAGGTTTGGAACTTACCACAGCAAGAAGTGGTTCCTGCAGGCAATGGCAATTATTGTGTAACAACTAACAGACCATCTTATATGCATGGAGATAGAGTTTGTACAATTACAAATCCAAATTTTTGTTTTTCTCCAACTTTACCTTTTTCATTTGGAACCACAATAACATTTCCCGTACATGATCAAGATAATATCTCTGTCACTGATGTTTTTCCAGATCACCAGAATTTGCTTAATAATTTTGACAGATTTTTCCATTATATCCCTTTATTATCTTTGGACTTGCGAAACTTAATGACCAGAACTGATCTTGATTTGGTCAATGTTGAAACTAAGGTGAAGGATGCTCAAATCAATCTGAACCATAAAATTGGTAATTTAGTTGCTGCAAACCCACAGAATGAAACACAATTAGAAGTTTCCATAAACACGATTTTGTTATGGTTGGCTGTTGTGGTTAACCATATTAGTATGGTTAATCTGCTTATCCTGTAAGGGGTGTGGAGTAAATGAAAGAGAAAGAATTCCTGTCCTTATTCCTCCACCACCTCCATTACCATCACCTACCCAAACGCAAACTGTAACCATTCCATACATACCAAATGTAATTGGCATGTCACCTTATGTTGAGGCCCGTCTTCCACAAGTTCAAGCTCAAGCACATCATCAGGAGCCAACTGCACCATTACAACCTCTTACACAAGTATATTCCCCAAGAGTTAGAGAGGAAAGAGAGGAAAGAGTTTATGAGGAGTTAAGGCCGGTTTATGATAACTGTGAGTATTGATGGGATTCAAAGTATTCACCCGTCAAAGGGGGGGATCTGTTGCCTGGATTCTTGAGCTAATAGGTTCAGGCTTCTGAGGCCCAGATAATGGTTTACATATTTACTCATATTTATTCATATATTCATTTACTTATTTGAAGTGCATAAATAGTAGAAATAGAGTTATTAGAATAGAAATAGAGTTTATATAGCTTGGAGTGGAGTTATTTTAGTGTGTCAGAGAGCAAAACACAGCCAGGTTATTCTAAAGTTGCTGTAGAATTAAGGAACTATATTGTGAACAACAGGAAAAGAGCTGATGCCTTGATGGAAAGAGGTACCGTTAATTAAGAAATATCGGCAGACCTTTTTATGATGATAAGAGAGTAACAAGAAAGTAGCTCACCGCAGAATGTAGTAATGTTTTAGTAACTTTCCGTGTCAACCTTGTTGGTTTGAAAAGTTACTGCTTTATGATTGGTTAAAGTTATTAGATTGTTATTGGAACACGTAGGTTTCCTGGGTGGATAATGGGAGGAGATCAAAGGTAATAAATATAGTGGACCAAATGGCGGAGAGCACTTTTTACTTCTTCTCTGCACCTTTCTACTTTTTGAACTTCCTCTTCTTGGTCTGGATCGATTGACTTCCCTATTCACTTCAGAAGCTGGTCTGCTGAAGGATAGGTAATTATAAGTAGCTTTAAGAGATGCGCAGGAATTCTAGTATCGTGTATAAGCCAGAAACAGACAATCTGCAGGAATACTTTGGACAATTGTATGAGAAATATTGGGCATTGAGACTGTATGTTCTTTTTGCATGTGTCTCCATTGTGTTTATATTTGCATATGCAGTAGTTGAATATTCTTGGGGACTTTATTTGATGCTTACTTCCAATAAAACAGTTGATTATTCAAACAAATCTGATTCATTCAATGTCTCTAAATTAAATTAGTTGTTACCAACAGGAGAACCCAGTATTAATAACTAAACGAGCTTCTAAGGACACACATATAATTAGAGCCTCCATAAATAATCAATAATCATTAATCAATAGTCCTGTTGGCAACAAGCTCTCCTTCCATTGGCTCATGTTCCCTGTAAACCAAGCCACTTGCTTCCCCAAAGAGGATAGCTCTGCTATCTGATCGAGGAACTCCCAGTGGCCCCGTGGTTATTCACTTGCTGTCATCAGGGCAATGATGAGGAAAAAAATGGCAGTGCACAAACATCCAGAAAAGTTGTGATTATGTTCGCATCCCACTCTTTCATTTTGTCTGGGGTTCCTCCCACTCTTCCATTCTGCTGGACTTGGACCTGCAGCAGGGTGGTGCAGTGTCTGCACTCCATTATGCATACATAGAACCCAATTGTGTGCATTTGTCACCATATGAGTGCATAGGCCGTCTCAGAGGATGGGTCTGATAGTTCTCTCTGTACATCAGGCCTCACCCAAACGTCAGCAAAGACCAGGGAATCCATCACACACAACACCTCTGGGCCCTGTACCTCAGGTGGCCATTGCACCCACAGACAAAAGTCAAAGCCATTGAGCTTTCCTGGGCACACACACACCCCTTCAGTAATAACTTTCTAAGTCATTATGACCCTTCATGCTAGCTGCAAGCAAAAATAGTTACTTTGAAAAGAAATGATGAGTAACGTTTAACTAATTTTCAGACCTTCGCTGCCTTGCAGACCCTCCACTTGCTGATTTCTTAACATTCAGTGGTTTCCTCACCCACCCCAATTTTTAAAAATCTATTATTCCATGGTGCTAACATCTGTAAAACTTTTAGATGGGTTGGTGTGTGTGCTGACATATTTGTGACAGAAATGTCTATGCAGTTTAATAGTCACATCTGGATTGTCAGTGACAGTGTAGTCCCCCCCCACCCCACACACACTCCATAAGCTTTCCCAAAAACATTTCAACCAATAGCAGGCAACAGCAGCTCACACTTGGTGCACAGCCGGTCCTGTAAGGACACATAACCAATAGCAACCAATAGCTGCTCATATGCGGTGCTCAGCCAATCTGAGCTAGGCAGCTGCCCAGCTCTCTAAGCTGTTCAAAACATCTGGAATGTGATCCAGCTCCATACAAGTCAATGGTAGTTTAGCCATTTACTTCAATGGGAGCTAGATCGCACTCCTAGTGTGTGGGCTGGCAAGTTCAGGGACGCTGGAGCCACAGCCATGGAGGTGCATGCCAAGAACCTCCTTGTGCTTGTTATACCACCTGGTTTTCCTTTCTGCTGCTGAGCAGAAATTGCAAGGGATCCAACAGATTCAAGCCTTATGCTGTCATTGGTGCAATGTGATGTCAAGGCACAGAAAAACAGCCAGTGATCTGTGGTTGGGCTAGTGAGGTGCACCACACCGCAGAGACGGCTTCTGCTTTGGCACCATGCACTTGTCTACCTCCAGTGACAATGAACCATGCTGGGGAGGATCACAGTAATAGAAGGGCAGTTGCTGCATGCAAAGAGGTACCTATTTATCTTATTTTCTGTAAAGTGTCAGGTACATCGCTGGTGCTATATAAATGCTAATAAATAAATAATAAATAATAATAATAATAATATTAATAATAATAAGAGACGAGGCTTCAATTACTGATGCCATGTGTAGGGCTGTACCAACTGAGAGGCAAGTCTGGGTGAAGGAGCACAGACTGGTGGGAGAATGTGCTGTCTTTGTGGGGAGACACTAAGTGGGTTGCGAACTGCCCTGTTGCCTCATCCTACAGATAGCAGAGATCCTCAGGCCTTGACTGGACAAACAAAGCAGAGTGATGTGGTTGCCCATCCCTGTGGAGAAGCATGTGGCCATTGCCATCTGAAAGCTTGCCACTCCAGAAGCCTTCCACTCTATCATCCATCAATTTGGTGTTAGAACCTCCACAGTGGACCATACTCATGGAGGCTTGCACAGCAATTTCAGAAGTGCTGCTGGACTGGGTGGTGCAGTTAGCTGACTCAGCGGAGGTAATGGTGAGCTTTTGGCAGGAGAGAATCCAGAACTGTATAGGAGTGATTGATAGAAACCATATTGCCATTGCCTGCCCACTCCATATCAAGGGTGACTAGCCGAATAGAAAAGGTTTTTTCTCAGTGGCTCTCCAAGCCATAGTGGGCCACCATGCCCAGTTTGTGAATGTGCTGGTCAGTTAGTCTGGAAGAACCACAATGCCTGCATCTTCCTTCAGTCCCCCTTCTTTGGTCACTTTTACACAGGAGACTTTGGACACTCCACTGAAAAATGCATTGACGGGTTACTCATGAGACCCGTTTTTCTCAGGCACCCTCTCTATTCCCTGAAACCCTGGCTCATAAAGGCATACAGCATTGTCCACACCCTGGAGCAGAGCAAAGGTACTTTAACTGGCAGCTCAGTGCTACCCTATCTGTTGTGGAGAGAGCTTCTGGGCTATTAAAGCAGTGCTGGAGGTCAATTGTAGCAAGAATTGCAGACCACTCCACTTCTAGCTACCACCACCTATGTTCTCCATAACGACTGTGTGAAACTGGTAGTGCTGGCTTGGCAAATCCCCTGCCAGATAGCTCCAGCCAGCCAGTACCTGTGTTCTGGAACCAGCTGAGCTAAGCAGAGCAGCACATAGCTGGAGAGATTCAGGACACCTTGTGTCAGCACATCAACCAGAATGCTAGACAAAACACATTTAATGAACATCAGTGAACTCTTTCAAATTATCTGTGTTATCAACAACGTCTTAATAAATATTTCCTGGGTCACTATGTTTTCCTCTGGCTCATCCAACCCCCCAGTCCCACACACAGCCTACTTTCCCTCCTTGCTCCTCCCATGCTATTTCCCACCATGTGGCCTTTTCCTGTGTGTTCCCTATTGGCATTTGCAGGTTAAACGGCTGTAGGCTTGAACCACCACCATGTTTTCCTATTATCATTCACAGGTTAACCAGATCTGGGAATGGCAATAGGAAGTGCAGAGGTACAGACATGCAGCCAGCTGCTATGCACACCCCCCACCCTCAAGTGCATTAGACAAGCCCCATTCCCTTCCACTGCCATGCTCCAAACCAGGTTATCACTATTCCAAACCACATTCTATACGCTCCCCCCTCCCCTAAAACTTCCCTCCTTTCCCAGAAGAAGCAAGGAAACCATGGATTATGAAAAATTAAAGAACTTTAATTTTAAAAAATGTTTTAAAAAAAATAAAGAACTTTAAAAAAAAAAAAAAAACTCTTAATTTTTGTGCCTGCTCCTTTGGGGGGCAGCTGGGTGCACTTGCTTAGGTGGTTGAACTGGAGGAGGGATATTTTTCTGATCTTCCTCCTACAGATCTGGCTGTGTAGGAGTGGGGGTGTGGGGGGAGTGTGCCTGTCCCAAGAACTGTTCCCTGGACTGAGCGGGTGATTTCCCTGGTAGGTGGATTTCTGGGAGAACCAGGGTGGGCAGGCAGGTTCCATGTAAGAGGACGTGAACAGCTGATAGGTGTTAGAAAATGGTGCCTGCTCCTGAGTGACACTGCTCGCAGTTGCAGCAGTAAGATGCTTGAATTCTGGAGCTGAATGGACTGGGACAGGCTGCTTTGCAACTGTACCCACATCTCACTCATCGCTTGCTTGCTTTCTCTATCATACTGTCTGACTGCTCCCAGAGTCGGGCCCAGTGATTGCCCTCCTGCCGGCAGTCCAGGTGGGCCTCAGCAGCAAAGGTCTTGTATTCTGTGGCATTCTGCCTCACACCAGCTGCCTATGCATCCTGGCCAAGCCTGTAGTTAGCTTGTTTATTAGGATACTAGCTTTCGCCATGATCCAACAGACACATAAATACAAATGCAATATAAAAATAAGAATATAAGAATATAAAAGTAAGAATAAAATAAAACAGGAATAAAAATAAGCATATAATCTCAACTAGCTTCCATGCTGGTCTTGTCCTTTGTAAATCTGATGGCAATAACTTTGCCATGGCCCAGGACAGAATAGTAAAGCCAGCAAAAAACCATGCAATCAGTACAGACAGCATTGCCTAATGATAACAATTTAAGCGATATAGATAAGACCAGTACTGACCTTGGACAATCATAATAATAAGCAGACTGAGTCAGTTGGATGGCATCTTATCTAAATCCACCGATACTACCATCCTGCTAAACTCCATACCTATAATTATTGGTCTACTCGACTAATTTGTCCTTCAGAATGCCGCCTCCCAGATCTTTACTGCTAGATATGTGAAGGAGGCTACCAAGTTAATTCTCTTTTCTACCTCGCTGAATAAGAGAAATTGGATTTGCAAGTGGGGGGAAAAGACATCCCTTCCCAATAAACAGTGGATCTATCCAAAGCACCCTAATATCCTTATACAGGGGCCAGTGGAATAAAACATGAGACGGATCTTCCACAGCCGCGACTGAAAAAATGCAGAGTCACTCTGCAAAAGGTTGGGCAGCATATCTGCCCAGCAAGATTGCTGAGCGGAACTGCTGCAGTCGTAGACATACAAAACTCCTACGCAAAGCAGGGGCCCTGAGTTGGTCCAAATAGGCCTCAAACTTATGGATTCCTTTGGAACGAGAATACCAGGGTGCTACCTTCCAGTCTGCTACCACAGCCAGCTCATCCTGATGGGCAATATCGGCTGCTCTCATATGAATCATCTTTTTAAGTTGGAAAGAGTCAATTCCCCAAAAACTTGCAAAAGAGAAACCCAGGCTTTCCAGATTAGAGAACAAATGGATGAGCCAGGGATACTGTTTGATTCCATCACAATGGAACTCCTCGTACAGACATTGTGATGACAGAGAGCCCTCATCGTAAGTACGCAACTTCACCCAATAATTTATATTTGCCTGCTTCCCAATACATGCTATAGAGATGATCTCTGATCTCACTATCGCTCCTGGAGTGCTTTGGGAGATTCTCAGCAGTTGTCTCAAAAACTTATTTTGTACTGCTTCAAGCTCGGGGGAATTGTCCATGCGTATTACTGTTGCACCAAAAATGAGCATTGGCTGGACTTTAGCCCTGAAAACGTTTAAGATTGATGAAAATAGAATAGGTGAATATTTTACCGACAATTTTAGTATCCCCTTAGCTACAGCATTTACTTTAATCACAACCTGTTTCTTATGTCGCTTCCACAGGCCGTTACTGGCAAAAGTTAGACCCAGATAACAATAGAAGTCTGTTTGTTGAAATTCTTTGCCAGCAATCTTCCAGGTCACTCTCTTGAGTTTTTCCACCCGGCACCATAATACAGGATTTGGTATAATCGATCTCAAGTTCATTTTTGGAAAAATATTCCATCAATAACCAGCCCCTTTTTTGCTTGGGATAGCAGGACGATGTCATCCGCATACATCAATGCTGTTAATTTCCTATCCCTGATTTTTTAGGGGATGGCCTTCAATGCTTAATAACAGAGGGATAAGATCCCCTATAAAGATATTAAACAGTATCGGGGCAAGGACACATCCTTGCCTAACCCCCCTTTGGACTGGTATAGGTCTTGAGAGAGGCACCTAAACCCCTAACCTGATCCTGGCTTTGTTCCCCTTATGCACCTGTATTAGAAGGGATAGTAAGTCCCTACTTATCCCCAAACCGGCTAATTTGCTCCAGAGTATATGCCTTGAGACCATATCGAAAGCCTTTTTCAGGTCAATAAAGGCCAGGAATAGTTTCCCAGTCTCTGATCTTAGTATACTTTGTAATAAGATGTAGTAATACAAAGCAATTATCAGCCATGAAGTGATTCTTCCTGAACCCACCCTGCTCATCTGGGATCAATTCGGAGGCAGAAGCCCATCTCTCCAAGTTCTTAAGCAAGATCCTGGCATAGACTTTCCCAACCACTGGGAGAAGACTAATAGGCCGATAACAGGATGGATCCCTAGGGTAGCCCTTCTTAAATATGGGGATAATGGTACTGGATCCCCAAGTCTCTGGAACTGTCTTAGTCCTGCTAATCAGTGTAAAATATTTGGCCAGAACGGGAGACCACCAGTCCAAGCCTGCCTGCAATATCTCAGCGATCATAAAATCCGGGCCTGGGGCTTTGTCGCGCTTCAGTGTGGAAATCACTTCAGTCACCTCATCAGCACCGACATGAGGATCAAAGTTCATCATGGCAGCAGTCTGATCAGAGTTTTGGAAGAGATCCGACTCCCCTACTCCTCGGTCAGTGTCAGTTTCTCTATATAATTGACCGTAGTAATTTACCCATTCTTCTTCAGTTACGAGAGGAGCCGGGCTGCTTTTAGTACGGTAAATTCCCTGGTTAACAATGTGCCAGAATTTCCTAGAGTCATTAGTAAGTGAGGCAACCTCAAGCTTAGCCCAAATTAAATCTGAGTGCTGCAATTTTTTAGACTGAATTAAAGACTTGTATTTTCGCCATTCATCCAGGTACAGAATCAACCGAGAATCTGAAGGATTCCTGACCCAATGACTCCTGGCTTTATTCAGCCTTTCCTTTGCTGTTCTGCAATTTTTATCGTACCATGCACACCCCTGATTTGACAAATTGCTAGGCCCTTTGGAGAGGATATTAAAATCCAGAATAGAGATTATCTCTTCGAAAGCTCTATGCGGAATTTCCGTATCTTCTTCCTCCCCTTCTAGTAAGAAAGCTCTTAAATCAAGAAAGTGGCTTTACCACAAGATATCTATAAGTGGCCATTAAAGAAGAGTGAGATCATCTAATCACAGATCTAGGTAGCTCCGTTGGGTGCCCCCCTTTTGTGGCACTGGGCTTAGAGATCTTCATGTCCACACACAAGACCAAATGATCACTCTCAGATCTAGTAATTAGTCTAAACCCAGTAAAAAGGCCCCAGTGATGCATAGGTACCACTATGTAGTCAATGATGCTAGACCCTGAGAGGCTGACAAAAGTGACACCACCAACTAAGTCAAGATCCCCTCTCCAGTTTAATATTACTAGCCTGTTCCTCTGCACAAGATCTAACATGAGTTTCCTGGATGGGTTCTGTATTACATCCCTGTCAGACGCCGCCCGGTTCGCAGGGCAGAGAAAGGATCAGCGGGTGCTCCATACAGCATATAGGTAGCTGCAGAAGCCAGCAGAGGGATGGCTGTTGCAGCCAGGGGGTGGAGCCACGCTCCATTCAGGGCTCAGGGAGTGAGCACGCCCCACAGCAATCTCCAGAAGGCGGAACAGCTGGGAGCTCTGACCCCGCCCCATAGGCAGCAGCATGATTGGAAAAGAGGCCTATATAAGATAACAGCAGGGGTAATCGTTGGTAAGAGACCGGCCCCTGGTTTTGCTTGCAGCTTGGATCATTACGTGGAGTGAGAGAGAGAAAGAGAGAGAGCTTGTGCTTTGGAGTGTCTGGAGTCCTGTGTTTGTCTTACCTTTTCCCCCCTTCCCGAGTGAATCTGTGGTGAGCGTGGGTGAGTAAGTGTTTCCTTTATCTCTGTAGTTGTCCTGTCTTGTGGTACGAAAGATATATATAGCCCCTTGAAATTCCTTGCCGTTATTCCTTGTTCCCTTCATTGGCCCTTGTGGTGAAGCCCTTGCATACCTTGACTGAGTGCCCTTCCCATACCCCACTGGTATTCCTATTTCCCTTTGACTCCCTTCCCCTTCCTCTGGATCCTTCCCCCTTTTCCCCCATAGCACGTCACGGTGTCCTGGGCCCAGAGTACCCCCACGAGCATTTGGAACTCTGGTGTGTGTCTTCCTTTTCATTGGGGCAATTGGCTCACTGTCTCAGTCCCTATGATGAAAAGGGTTGCCCTCTAAGTCAGAGGGAAAGCCCACCTAACAACCTGAGGGACCATTTTTCCTTCTTAAGGAGACTTGTCCTAGAGACTGAGCCGCCTCTCCTCCTGGTACCCCTAACCCCTAGTGTGTGCTCCCCTTCTTTGTTCCGCATCCTTCTACTCCCTTTCCCTTCCCCTCCTCACCGTGACAGAATTACCAGCACCCCCTTGATTCCCCCATTTATAATGGCCTCAGAGGAACAAATTCAAAAGCTGTTGCTCGCTGTACAATCCTTAACCATGGAAGTAAAGGATTTGAAGGAAGAAAATGAGTAACTGAGGGTGAGGTATAGGGTCTTGCAGGAGACCATGGAACAAACTCCCTCTTCTCCCATGGAGGAAGAAGGGGAGTCTAGTGGTGCGGCAGCCCCTGTACCCGCACTTCCTGCTCCTCCGGCCCCTTTCCCTAGAGAACCAAAAGCCCCGCGGCCTGATAAGTTCTATGGGCACCGGAAGGCCTGTCAGGGATTTCTAGCCCTATGTAATCTCACTTTCCAGACACAGCCACTTACCTATAACTCAGATCAGGCAAAAGTGGCATACATTGTGGGATTATTGGGAGGGGTAGCCCTGGATTGGGCTACACCCCTGTTGGCAGCAGATGATGTACGGTTACGTGATTATAAGGGGTTTTTGAAGCAATTTTGTTTCTTATTTGATTACCCCCACAGAGTCAGAGATGCAGAGCAAGCTATCTTACATCTCCGACAAGGGAAAACACCCCTGCTAGATTACATCACGCAGTTTAGAAAATTGGCTTTTGATTTGGGATGGAATGATTCTGCTCTTCGGGCTATGTTCTGACAAGGCCTTACTGATGAAATTAAAGATCAGTTAACCTGTATTACCACCACCCCTGTAACGCTAGAGGAAATGGTCATGGTTTCCCTACAGATAGATGAGCGCCTTACAGAACGCAAATGAGAAAGGTGCTGAGATCAAGGTAAAGGGATGGGAGTTTGGGTGCCCCGGGAATTTGAGAGTTCTTCCCCTCAAACCCCGGGTCCGGGAACTCCGGAACCCATGCAAATAGGGGCAATCCGAGGTCCCCTCACCCCTGAAGAGTGAGAACGACGACGCTTATTACGTTTCTGTTTTTATTGTGGTGCCGGAAATCATTTCTTGCGAGAATGTCCTTCTAAACCTACCCGGTCTGGAGGGTCAGGAAACGCCAGGGACCGGGAGGCAGGGGGTACCTCTCGGTAAATTGTTGTAAGCCCCCTTTAATCCTAGGAGAATTAAGTCTAAAAACACCACATTTCAAGATACCCCTTACCTTGCAATGGTCTCCCCCTCGCTCGTTAGTAATTAAAGCCTTGATAGACTCCGGAGCTTCCGGGAATTTTATGGATGCCTCGTTTGCCTCCTTTTTTAACATCCCTCGTCAGACTCGCCCTTCTATAGAATTAGTTCAAACCATAGATGGATCCCCCCTTACCTCTGGACCAGTGTTGAAATGTTCTATCCCATTGCAATGTACTACTGGATCCCATACAGAAATGCTTCAATTTGATATTATCTCCTCCCCGCTTTTTCCCCTTGTCCTTGGGTTACCCTGGTTACAGATACATAACCCCGAGATTAATTGGGAGGCAAAGACTCTTCGATTCACTTCCCCTTCTTGTGATCCCCATCTTATCCCTTCCCCTCCTCACCAGGTAGCTACTTCAGCAGCCTTTTCCTCCTCGATGGATAAACCAGTACCCCCCCAATACCTTGATCTAGCTCTAGTATTTAGCAAATGTGAAGCAGATGAATTACCTCCCCACAGGCCATATGATTGTCCCATTGAACTGATCCCTGGAACAGAACCTCCATATGGGCGGATTTATAACCTATCCCCCAAGGAGACCGAGACCCTCCGAACATACATTAAGGAAAGCCTAGCAAAAGGTTTTATCCGTCACTCTACTTCCCCTGCAGGGGCCCCTCTTTTTTTTGTCCCTAAAAAAGAGGGGGACTTAAGGCCTTGTATTGATTACCGAGGCCTTAACCAAATTACAGTAAAAAATAGATATCCTCTCCCCCTTATACCAGAACTCCTTGGCAAACTTCAAGGAGCAACTATATTTACCAAACTTGACTTGAGGGGCGCCTATAATCTGGTACGAATCAAGGAGGGGGATGAATGGAAAACGGCATTTCGTACGAGGTTCGGACATTTTGAGTATTGCGTGATGCCCTATGGACTCGTGAATGCTCCAGCCACCTTTCAGCATCTTATCAATGATATACTCCGGGACTTACTGGATATATATGTCATAGCTTATTTAGATGATATCCTTATTTTTTCCACCTCTTTTACAAAGCATGTGCAACATGTTCCAACTGTCTTGAAACGCCTTTTGGATAACCGATTATATTGTAAAATTGAAAAGTGCGTTTTTCATGCCTCTTCTGTACCTTTTCTAGGATTTATTATTTCCTCGACAGGGATTCATATGGACCCTAGCAAGTTGGAGGCAATTAATCAATGGCCAGCACCTACAACGGTAAAGGCATTGCAGAGATTTTTAGGAAGTATAAATTACTACCGACAGTACATTCCCCGCTATGCGGATCTCACGAAACCCCTTACTACCCTTCTGAAAAAAGGGGTAAGCTTCAAATGGGAAAAACCCCAAAATGAGGCCTTTAGTTATCTAAAACAAGCCTTCATGTCTGCCCCCTTACTACAGCACCCCGAGGTTACCCAACCATTTATCGTGGAAGCTGATGCCTCAAATGTGGCAATAGGGGCGGTATTAACTCAAGTACATGGTCCCACAGGATCCCGCCTTCCCTGCGCCTTTTATTCCCGCCAACTTACCCCTGCCGAACGAAACTATCCCATCTTGGACAAAGAATTATTGGCAATAAAATCAGCTTTCAAAGCTTGGCGGCATTTTTTGGAAGGGGGTCCCCATCCCATATTGGTATATACTGATCATAAGAATTTAGTTTACCTACAATCAGCTCGTATCAATAACGCTCGCCACGCAAGGTGGGCCCTTTTCTTTGCACGTTTTTGTTTTTCAGTCCAGGTTCACAGAATACTATGGCTGACGCCTTATCACGATATTATCCTTCAACAGACAATGACGAAGATCTTCAAGGGCCTATCTTGCCTCCCCGGGTATTTCCTGCTACCTTCCCTACCTTGTTGCAACTACGAACGGTGAGCCAACAGGAGAATCCACGTTCTAACTTTCACCAGAGACACGGGTTGCATTACCACAAGGGGGAGGTAGTTATCCCTCCTAAATTTAGACCTCAAGTGCTGTGGGCCCACCATGACTCCCCCCTTGCGGGACATCCTGGGCGCCAACGTATCTTTTTGCTGATCAACCGAACATTCTGGTTGCCTACGCTCCGTAAGGATGTAGACCGATATGTCCAAGGTTGCCCAACCTGTGCCCGTACCAAGACTGCCCGAACCCTACCTGTAGGGTTGTTGCAACTCACTAAGTGCACCCAAGGTCCTTGGCAGAGGGTCGCGATAGACTTTATAGTAGGACTTCCTAAATCAGCAGGCCACGATACCATTTTAGTCGTGGTTGATTATTTTACGAAGATGGGACATTTTATTCCCTGTAAGGGACTGCCTTCGGCCCCAGCTACTGCACGTCTATTACTTCGGGAGGTAATACGACTTCATGGTCTGCCTAGAGAACTTGTGTCTGATAGAGGTCCACAATTCATTTAACGTGTTTGGAAAGCCTTTTTTCTCTCCTGCGAGTGAAACTCTGCCCTACTACTGCGTATCACCCCCAAGCTAATGGTCAAGTCAAACGTACCAATCAACATATTGAACATTATTTACGATGTTTTTGTGCTTACCTCCAGGACGATTGGGTCGAACATTTACCCTTAGCTGAATTTACGTATAATAATGGACCGAATGCCACTCTGGGAAATTCTCCCTTTTACATGGCCTACAGCTTTCATCCTCCCCTTTGCTTCCCAGAGGCGCCCCTCATGTCTGTTCCCGCTGCTGGAGCATTGGTTCGTGTTATTCGATGGGTACAACAGGTGGCTTTGGGCCATTTGAAGGAGTCCCGTTCCCAATATAAGGCCGCGGCCGATAAAAAGAGGCTCCCAGAACCCTCCTTGCAAATCGGGGATCTAGTGTGGGTAAAACGACGTAATTACCCCTCCCTTTGTCCATCGGCCAAACTAGACGATGCCTACATGGGTCCTTTCCCTATCACCCAGAAGTTGAATAAAGTTACCTATACAGTAGGGCTTCCTGCTCATATGCGCATCCACCCTTCCTTTCATATATCCCTTTTGAAAAAAGCCCAAACTCCTGCATTTGCCATCCAACGAACTACCCCTGTTCCCCCCACCCTACTCCCCACTGGCCCGGAGTATGAAGTACGGGCAATTTTGGACTCCCGTATATCTGGTAACCAACTTTATTATTTCATAGACTGGAAACATTATGGACCCACTGAGCGTTCCTGGGAACCAGCGTGTAACGTTCATGCCCCTCGTCTTATTCGTTGCTTCCATTTCCTCCACCCCTCTAAACCAGGCCTTTGCACCCGGGTGGTGGTGGGAGGAAGGGGGCTTGGATGAGGGGGTACTGTCAGACGCCGCCCGGTTCGCAGGGCAGAGAAAGGATCAGCGGGGGGAGGGGGGTCCGTACAGCATATAGGCAGCTGCAGAAGCCAGCAGAGGGATGGCTGTTGCAGCCAGGGGGTGGAGCCACGCTCCATTCAGGGCTCAGGGAGTGAACACGCCCCACAGCAATCTCCAGAAGGCGGAACAGCTGGGAGCTCTGACCCCGCCCCATATGCAGCAGCATGATTGGAAAAGAGGCCTATATAAGATAACAGCGGGGCCTGTAGACCCTGCTGGTAATCGTTGGTGAGAGACCAGCCCCTGGTTTTGCTTGCAGCTTGGATCATTACGTGGAGTGAGAGAGAGAAAGAGAGAGAGCTTGTGTTTTGGAGTGTCTGAAGTCCTGTGTTTGTCCTACCTTTTCCCCCCTTCCCGAATGAGTCTGTGGTGAGCGTGGGTGAGTAAGTGTTTCCTTTATCTCTGTAGTTGTCCTGTCTTGTGGTATGAAAGATATATATAGCCCCTTGAAATTCCTTGCCGTTATTCCTTGTTCCCTTCATTGGCCCTTGTGGTGAAGCCCTTGCATACCTTGACTGAGTGCCCTTCCCATACCCCACTGGCATTCCTATTTCCCTTTGACTCCCTTCCCCTTCCCCTGGATCCTTCCCCCTTTTCCCCCACAGCACGTCACGGTGTCCTGGGCCCAGAGTACCCCCCCGAGCGTTTGGAACTCTGGTGTGTGTCTTCCTTTAATTGGGGCAATTGGCTCACTGTCTCAGTCCCTATGAGGAAAAGGGTTGCCCTCTAAGTCAGAGGGAAAGCCCACCTAACAACCTGAGGGACCATTTTTCCTTCTTAAGGAGACTTGTCCTAGAGACTGAGCCGCCTCTCCTCCTGGTATCCCTAAACCTTAGTGTGTGCTCCCCTTCTTTGTTCCGCATCCTTCTACTCCCTTTCCCTTCCCCTCCTCACCGTGACAATCCCTACTTTTCCTTTCAGGAATGGGGTCCAAACTTGATCTAACTGGATCAGCTCCGGTGTTACCGGTTCTGGCATTCCAGTCCCCTGTAATCATCAAGATTGCTTTAGGATACAGACTATCTAGGTGAGTTATCAACCACTCTAAGTTCTCCCAAATATCGGCATTGTAGTATGGAGAGGAACTGGGGTGGGGGTGGGGAATATAAACATTCAGCATCAAAAGCTGCCCTGCCCCGGGTATTTCCCATAGTTCTAATTGGAGTTCTTGTTGTTTGGTTGGGAGTGACTTACATAAATCAGGATGCCTATCTGCAAACAAAATCGCTAGACCACCCGAGGGTCGGCCTTTAGAGCATAGTTTCATACCAGGAGAGAGGTAGGTTCGAAAGACAGGTATGTCAAGGCTTTCCCCCTGCAGAAGCCAGGTTTCCTACAGCAAGACCACATCGAACTCTGTCAAGAACTTCACCCAGTCAGAGTCCATGACTTTAGATTTACTGCCAGTGATGTTCCATGAGGAGAATGCTAAGGAACCTTCCTACTCTGGGTCTTCCCCATCTACTGGAGATTCTAAAGGGCCCGTTAATCTGTCCCTGCCTGGTACTGCCTGACTACAATCACATCAATTTTATTTTGAGAACCTCCCTTTTTTTTGGAGCACCAGTTGGTTCCATATGTGCTGGGTGGCATAAACGCAGACAGTGCATTCTCCTCAGCTCCGTTATTTTGTGAACTCAAAAGACTCTGTAACCGTGTTGGGGGTCAGGGCCTTGTTCCTGAGAGCGGGACTTACTGTTAATCTGAGGGAATTCCTTTGGCAAAAGTCCAAAGAAGAAGTGGGAAGAAAACAGCACAACACTAGAATCCAAAACAAACAAAGATGCTGTGTAGAGAATGGATGAATATAAAGAAATGTTTATATAATAAACCAACAAATTACAAATAAATAAAACTTCAATACAATCATAAAAACAATCTACAACCCGACGTGTTTTGGGTTCAAAAAACCCTTCTTCAGGGGTGTAGAAACAGATTTGACAATCAAGTATCTGGAACTAACTCCTGTTAGCCAATAGTATCCCCAAAGGCTCTTGATGTTAACAAACATCTAAATAAACGGCTCACACTGGCTCCACTGCCTAGTGACTCCACAATATCTTGCAAGCCTGGGCTAACAGGAGTTAATTCCAGATACTTGATTGTCAAATCTGTTTCTACACCCCTGAAGAAGGGTTTTTTGAACCCAAAACATGTCGGGTTGTAGATTGTTTTTATGATTGTATTGAAGTTTTTATTTATTTGTAATTTGTTGGTTTATTATATAAACATTTCTTTATATTCATCCATTCTCTACACAGCATCTTTGTTTGTTTTGGAATTCCTTTGGCCCTTGCACTGTGTCTTTAACTTTCGCCTTTGATGGCGGGGATAATGGACAGTCCTCTAGATGCCCCTGAGAAGTATGGATCATCAAAGGCGCAAAAGAAATTGCACCAGTATCATTGGCAGGAGGAAATATCAAAGCCTGACCCTCAATCAGTTGTGCCATTACATGGATGGCAATATCGGCCAGTTCTCACTGCTCCAGATATCGGAGTGCTTTGAGGGCTTCTGGATTGTGCACAGGGTGCTGAGGACTTCCCTGTCCCAATGTCTTTGCGTGATGGTCAAGTGAAGAACAGGGAAGAGCTTTTCAGATAGCATCCAGCTTCTGGATCACTATATCTTGATCTAAGACAGAGAGCGTATCAAACTCATCTAGTGGGGGGATAATATCCACACACCCGTCATTTACTTCCAAGAAGGATTTAATCCACCCAGCCACTGTCTGGAGACTCGAATGGCCATCCTCCTGCCCACTAACTGAACCCTGGCCCAGATCCAGGATAATAGCCTCATTTGTTGCTTTTTTAGCTTGAGTCTCAGAGAGGGACGTGAGCTGATTATCCCTCACCTCCATTGGGGATTCAGTTTCGGGTAGCCGTCAGTGAGGTTGATCTCTTTGCAAGTTTGATGGGGATAATTGCAAGTTCTTAGTTCTATCTATAGTCTCTCCTCTCAGGACAGAATCCTTTCTTCTAGATACAATCAGATTATAACCAGCCTCAGTATCTGGCTGGAGAAGTTCTATTTTCCCTGAAACCTCCGCTAGTTGAGTTCTAACCCAGAGTAGGTATTTCCCCATATCCGAGACACTAGAAAAGAGTAAAGCAATAGTCTTTGATATTAGGTGGCAGCACTGGGCTTTCAGCGTCTCGCCAACAGAGTCACTCTGTGTCGACTGAGGAGAACATTTCTCCTGCCAACGAACTTCTTGGTCTGGGTATCCCCCAGCAACAGATCGCTCACAGTCTGATGTTGTCAGGGGATGTGTCTGACAAACCTCTACGGGGATCCTTCCCTCTTCTCCCACACTCCAGAGTGGAGAAAACCTATTTGATAAAACCAACGGGAAGGGCAGTCCCCCACACCCCATCATATCTAATTTAGGCCAATTAAGCCTCGGGGAACAGGTAGGGCCAAGCGAGGAACTCGACAGTCTTAGCCTTTTTTCACCTATTATCCCGACAATCAGCTGCTGTCTAATCTGAAGGAGGAAACCCCTTCCGGCTTCAGGAGATTCCTCAAGGGTGGCAACACTGTCTGAATAGAGTTCGAGGATAGATGTTTCGGCCTGCACTCAGACCTCGCCTAAGGCTGCACGCACAATTTATATTCCCACTCCAGTGGGAGCCTAGACCTGGTGCACTGCAGGGACCTTCGATCAGCTGGTCAAATTGAGGTGACTTATTCTGCTCAAGGGTTGTGCTCACCAGCCAGCCCGCGCTGTCCAAATATATTCCCCAGGAGGGTGTCCCTCTCAGCACTGAGATTCTGCTTCCTTTCAAGGGAGTCATAGGCAGCTGCCGCAATTTATATTCCTGCTCCAGCGGGAGCCTCGACCTGGTGCACGTCAGGGACCTTCGATCAGCTGGTCAGACTGGGCCGATGGCGAAAGCTCAGGCCGCAATAAACCAATACAATTTGAATACAATACAATTTGGTCAGACTGGGGAGACTTATTCCGCTCAAGGGGAGTGCTCACCAGCCAGCCCGTGCTGTCCAAATATATTCCCCGGGAGGGTGTCCCTCTCAGCACTGAGATTCTGCTTCCTTTCAAGGGAGTCATAGGCAGCTGCCGCAATTTATATTCCTGCTCCAGCGGGAGCCTCGACCTGGTGCGCGTCAGGGACCTTCAATCAGCTGGTCAGACTGGGCCGACGGTGAAAGCTCGGGCCGCAATAAACAAATACAATTTGAATACAATACAATTTGGTCAGACTGGGGCGACTTATTCCGCTCAGGAGGAGTGCTCATCAGCCAGCCCGCGCTGTCCAAATATATTCCCTGGGAGGGTGTCCCTCTCAGTGCCGAGATACTGCTTCCTTTCCTTGCTTTAGATAGTACAACTTGCTGCAGGTCTCACAGCTCCTCAGCGGCTGTGGGTGGGCAGGCTCATTTTTTGACCCTGCAGGGCTCTGGCTCTGTCCCCGAGCTCGCACTCCCACAGCCAGCAGGTGTGTCCCAGTAGCCCCAAATCAGCAACACCAACACTCGCTGCAGGTCTCACAGCTCCTCGGCGGCCATATGCGAGCAGGCAACTTTTCTATCCCCACAGGGTTCCAGTGGTGAAGTTATGCCGACCAAGGGAGGGATGCCAATGCCAATGCATCCCCACGAACGGCCCCACCAATGGGCGACACCCTTTGGTGTCGCCCTTTGGCTGGCGCCCAAAGGGCACCTGGCCCTGGTTATATACCTGAGTGGGAGGGAGGGAACTCCAGTGAGTGTCAGGCTGTCCCAGCAAGACAGACAGGCAGCCCCTCCAATCCCTGCCACTTCCATGCTCCAAACCCTCCACAAGCAGGTCCCAAAGGGCACCTGGCCCTGGTTATATACCTGAGTCAGAGGGAGGGAACTCCAATGAGTGCCAAGCCTGTAATGGTGTCCCAGATCTCGTCTTCCCACCACATGGTGTCCCCAAGCATTTCCTTCCCAAATCCTTCTGTACGGCTGGTTCTGCTGGGCACTTGTGGCAGGGGGTTCAGTCCACACCTATTGCATTGGCAGATCTGTAGGAAGGCATCAAGGAAAGCCATTAGTTCAGACCACCTGAAGCACCTTCCTACTCCTGTATTTCAGTCCCCTTTATGCCCAATTTTCAGCTCTCCACTTGCCCAAAGGGAAGTGGGGATGAGTACCTGTCCTATGCTGCTGCTTGGGCATGTTGCTGTAACAGGATCCCAGCGCCACGTAGTTCTCCTTCTGCGATCGCTGAAGAGGAGTGAAGAACATACAGAAATCAACCATTGCCATTTCTGCCCTTTCTCCCTGCCACCATTTTGGCTGCTCCCCCTGCCCTGTGGTCCTGCCATGGCACCTTCCCACCCACATCCAGCACCTACTGTTTCCATCCTGTGGAGCTGTTTCTCAGCGATTTTTCTGATGCTCCTCTGAATTCTCCTGGCCACCTGCCAACACAGTAAACAACCACCAACATAATTAGATAATAAACAGAAGCCTTTATCATGAAGGTGTGTAAACACAACCCCCTCCCGGGTGCATTAACTTACCATTCTACTCTAACTCCACTGCTTTCTCTACAAAGATGGCATCCAGGTCCTCCATGCCCTTGACCAGAACCTCAGGTGGTTCCTTGAATAAGGACTGGCTCTCGAGCTCGAGGGGATATGCTGTGAGTCACAGTGTCTGTGTCCACATTGACCCGTGCTGGCTCCAGGGTGGGGATGGGCATGGAGGGATGTCCACCAGCAGTTGCACCTTCAGTGATTGGACTGGGAGAAGTTACAGTGGGATCAGGCAGTGGGGAACCATATCCACCTACTTTTGGCCCCTTGTGAAGGTGTAGCCCTACAGGCTGGAAGTAACAATGGCACCATCTATGTTGAGGAACTGGTCAGGGAGCTCTTAATAGGGTGATGTTTTTTTCCCAAGTCTGGAGGCAAAGTTATTGTCTCTGATCTCTTTGTATCCACACCTCAAGTCCTTGGTCCACTGCCGGCACTGTTTCTTGTCCCAGGTGTAGCCCTGCTGTGCCATTTTGACTGCGATCTCTTGGAACACCACTTCATTCCTGTAGCTCTTCAACAGCGGATACTGGACCTTCTGCTCCCCCCATAGAGCAATGGAAACCTTGCTCTCTTCTTCAGTCCAGGGAATGCTTAATTAGCAGGTGGATCTGTGGGCAGCAAGTGGCTGTGATTGAATAGTGGAGGTAACGGTGCTGGTTGTTGCCTGCTTGTCTGTATTAGATATGGCCCTAGTGATGGACAAGTCATTCCTAAGAATGCATTGCCTTGGAAAACAGCAAGAGTGTGGCACATACTGACAACCAGGATGAGCTGGGAGAATGCATGTTTGAAATGAAACGGTGGAAATGGTGGGCTTTTAAGGTGGATATTACTTGCATGCCAGAGAGAGTGGAGAGAGGGGATGGAAGTGGTTGCTTCTCAGAGTGTTCTAGGCTCCTCACCTGTGACTCTATTTTACACGTGGAGATGATGCATGCAATCTAATTGATGGTATGCAGACGCATAGGTGGACATTAGTCAGCTAGTGGGAAAAACACCTAATGAACAGGCAAGTGGACACCCACCTGGCGTGAGCTACTATCTCATTAACATCCTTAATTCTTTGGATCATTGAGCTGAACAGTACTCCTGTTCTCCCCTTCCACAATTTTTCTTAGACTAGCTTAATTATTCACAGGATACTCTCACCTCAGCTTCCAAAATGTAAAATTCAAACTACGCCCATGGCTATAACATGTGTATGTGACATCAGCCTCAGTAACTGTATCTCAAAAAGCTATCAGTACATCTTTGAGTATGCACACCATGAACTACATATTCCGCCTATGTGAAAAAAGTTCTCTCTCACTCACTAATATTTATTTATTTTAACAAATTTTGTTACCCCGTCCCTCTTGCTCCAGGCAGCTTGGGGCAGCTTACATATAAAAACAATAAAACAACAAGCTAAAACAACACAATAAAAGACAAGACAAAAAGAGTATATCTCCCTCCCCCCTCCCTAGCCCCCCACCCACCCTAAACCCCATCTCCTCCACCAAATGCCTGACGGAACAGCCAGGTCTTAGTTATACAGTGGGCGGAAAGGAGGTCCAGGGCCATCAGGGCCTCCACCAGGAGGGAATTCCACAGCCGCGGTGTGGCCACCAAGAATGCCCTCTTCATAGCGGCCCTCCAAGGCCACACAGGGGATCTCGAGGAAGGTGCTACCGGCTAGGGTTGGATGCAGCAGCATCTGTTACCATGCCGTGATTCCATTCCGCCATTTTGGAATTGCCCGCACCACACCTCGACTTTTATGCGGACATTCCGCTAATTCCGCCGGCATTCTGCAAATTGCGGAATTGTGGAAAAATTGCGGAAACTGTTGGAAAACCGCTGTTTTGCTATTTTGTGGCGCTGGCGGAATGGCGGAAGTAGCAAAAATGTCATGTTTCCGCTATTTTGCGAAGCCTGTGGAAGTAGCGGAATGAAATTAGCGGAACTGCGGAAGTAGCAGAATGAAACTAGCAGAATGAAAGCCTCTGCCATGCCATACCACTAATTGCAGAAACGCTGTTTCTGGTGGAAATAGCTACTGCTGCGACATTCCGCTACAGTCCTACTCCCAGCTGCACCACAGGGGTCACTCCAGAGCATGGAGAGTGAGGCAATCCCACAGGTAAATTGGGTCAAAGTCATATAGGGGTTTATAGATCAACACTAGAGCACTGGTGTAATGTGCTCTCAGCGGCCCGGCCCAGTAAGGAGACAGGCCACCGCATTCTGAACTAGCTGCCATCTCCAGACTGTCACAATGGGTAGCCCCACATAGAGTGCATCAAAATAGTCCAATCTCGAGGTAATGAAAGCATGGATGGTGGCCAGGTCGCTATCTGAAACCTACGGCCGAAATACGCACCAGATGTAACTGGTGAAACACACTCCTCGCCACCGACCCCACCTGGAAATCCATGTGGAGTTGTGGGTCAAGGAGCACACCCAGACTGCAAACTTTGGGAATCAGCAAAGGGAAAACCCCATCAATGATGGGGGCCACCACATCCGCTACCTTACCCACCAACATCACCTCCATCTTATTGGGATTCAACTTCAGTCGGCTCACTCTCATCCAGTCCGCCACAGCCGCCAGACACTGGGTAAGCACTGAGACTGCTGAGTCTGGGTCAGATGAAAAAGGGAGGTTGAGTTGGGTGTCATCAGCATATTGATGACACTGAAACCCGAACCTTCTCACGACCTCACCCAGTGGCTGTATATACACATTGAACAGGAGAGGGGACAGAATAGAACCACCCAGAATTCCACAAAAGAGTTCCTGGGGAGATGACGAGCAGTTCCTAAGCACCACCTGCTGACTTCTTCCAACCTGGAAAGAGCGGAACCACTCAAGGATGATCCTGCCCACCCTGGCTTGGTCCCTCAGGCGAGTCACCAACATCTCATGGTCAACGGTATCAAAAGCAGCCGACAGATCTAACAGAATTTGTAGGGTTGAACGATACATGTGTCCTTAATTGTGATCTCTGTCATATTGCCCAAAAGATTTAACAATCTTAAAATTAGTTCCAAGATATAGGCCCCAGCCCTGACCCTGAATGGGAGGCTTGTTAGCTTCTGTTCCCATCCTGCTTCCTCCTGTAATTATTTTTCCCCGCCTGCTCCATCCCACAAAATCCTGCTAGAGGGGCAGTGGGGGGCTTACTATTCCACATTCATCAGCTTAGTGGTGAGCACATTAGTCCCACCATCCTCCCAGTGCTGCATATAGAAGGAGATATCTTGCTTGGTGCCAAATAGTTGATTGGAGAGGAGCAAGCCAGATTGACCACCCTGAAGCTGGACACAATTCTACTTAGATAAAATACCATGGGATCACACTTCTGTCTTCCCGACCCTGTCCACAGAAAGGAGGAATTATTCCACCCCCTACAAAGTGGAGTTTTACTGCAGAATTCTAATTTGGACTTTGTACAGATTTGCACAATTATCTAACACTAGCAGAAATCAGAAGAATCAAGCAGAAATCAGAATTGATTTACATATCTGTTTTTTGTACACACACACAGATATAATACATATACATATATGCATGCACATATCTGTTGCTATATACAATACCCATAAGTTAAATGCCTGCTGTATTAAGGACAGTAATTGACTATAGAGAGCCACCAGATTGTGCTGCTATGTTTATGTGTACAAGGAAGGGAGATGGGGTTTTGAAGTTCAATTCCTTTGTGTAACCACTCCTTCTTCCCTTCTCTCTCATTGTCTCAGTCTCCATTTTGTCTTCTTACTAGTTAGATGCAACTAAGGATCTGTGCCTGAGAAAGCTTAAGTAAAGTTCTGTTTTAAACCTTCAGCTGCATTTGCCCTTACTGATTGTGAATCGGTTATTACTCTGCAACAATATCCACATATCCACACACATACACATATGCACATATATACACATACATTACGCACACACACAAAAACCCAGATAAGTTAATAAAGTTTAACTTCTGTTAGTGTAACTGTGCAAATCTGTACAAAGTCCAAATCAGAAGTTATGCTGGACACTGCAGTGAGCAAATGTGGGCTGAAGTACTTCCAATATGCCAGTGGCATATGTCTTCATATCTCCATCTTGTCCATTCTGGAAAATTAGGTCTAGTGTTTTCATCATTTGGGTGAGACCAAGGTGTAGAGGAATTTGAGGTAGTGAAGACCATACCAAGTTAAAGTAAAGCAATTAAGATGGGTTGGAAGAAGAAACCAGAGTGTTTGGCTGCAATAATGTTAGCCCTGGTCCCACAAGGGAACATGCCCATGGTCAGACTTCTAGCTCTAGTGATCTTCTGGATGCAGATCTTATTGATACTGTAATCCACACCTTTGCTATGTCACTTTGAGATTAGAAATCTGCAGTGTGCTGTGTTGAGAAATGGAAGTTAGTGCAGAATTAGACGACTTGTTTGTTGCCTGAAGAATCTTGCGATGACCATGGTACCTATGTTCAAGGACCTGCAAACGCTACCTGTTGCTTCCTAAGTAGAACTGAAATAATTAGCTTACTACCTAAATGAGCACTTTTCTTCCCACGCTATCCTGACACAGTGGCAACGGGGTTCATCCTGAAACTATTTTAAGAAAGGCACTGCAAAGGGGTGTCAATTCCTTGGTGCTGGACTTTATTTCTTACAGGCCAGTATCTTGTTGAGCACTGGAGAATGCTGTAAAACCCATCTTTTCGTATGGCCATTTTGGGAGGGATAAACTGAGGAATTTCCTCTGGAAATCGGAGGTTAAGGTTTTTTTATGTTTTTCTTGATCTAGCCATTTTTTTATGGCATGGAATTTCTGCTCTTTCATTCTTCCTATATGTTGTGTGTATGTTACTATATAATATTTTTAGTACCCATCAGCCTCAGATATGCCTCCGATGTTTCTTTCCCTTTGGGGTACATTTGAATCGCAATGCAGATTCAGCCAACAATGAAAATTTATTTCAAAACTAGTAATTTTTTTAAAAATGTAACACAAAAATGTTCAAACAACATTAACTAGATTTTTGAAATCAGTGTGTTTGCAAACTGGCAGCAATTTTGAAAAAATGTACTCCTGGAATGTAATCATTTGCAATTCAAAAGAGACAATTTTAGACCATTGAAAGGAATCTCAGTCATGATCACCTAAAGGAATATAAAGTACAAATATATTCTACAAGACAAACACAGCCAGTGGAATAACAGTGTGTAAGACTGTCTCTCTGCCGGGGATGGGTTTGTGGGTGTGGCTTCTGTTGTAACCTGTAAATTGATTGGAGTGGAGAAGATGCAGAGGGGAAAGGTTTGTGTGTGTACTGTAATGCATACTGGCTTCTGTTGTCATATAAAATGAGAACTGATTGGGGTCCATTTATCCCCATAGTAATATTACCCGGGGTACAAATGTACCCCATATAGAAATTTCTAATGTGTTTCGGGTACAAAACAGACTCCAGAGCCTTTTTTCATTCACAAGAAAGAAACGGTCAATGGTATCCTACTGTCCTTTGGATACGTTGCACTCCTGGGAGCAGGCGACAATGGGGCCGATCCCATGCCCCATGCATGCATGCAAAGTGCACACATATCCATAAAAATTGCACTGTGCTGCGTGGGACCCACGCGGATCCCACTTTAGTTAGCGGTCAATGTCCTAAAAGGTCCAAGCCAGTGAGCCACTAACTTGTGAGTAATTGCAGTAGATGTGCATCTAGGTTACAAAATTACCCCAGAAGTCTGCATGAGGGTTCAAATCTTTATTATTAATTATTATTATTATTATGACACAAGTGATGTACCTGGTACTGTAGAATCAATAGTTACGCACAGGTCCCTACCCCCAAGGGCTTACAATCTAAGATACAAGGGAGGGAACGACAAGGGATAGGAGAACATCAGGAAAGACAAGAGTACATTCATGAGGTTGAGAAATTGCAGGTACATGTACTTCACTTAATTAATTACAGGGAACTATATTCTGAGTGAAGGGGAGAGGACGCAGTTTCACTCATGACAAGCTAGGGAAGGCCTGATGGAAGTGGTGGGTCTTCAAAAGGGATTTGAAAGTTGGGAGGGAGGGAGCAGAGCAAACGTATCAAGGAAGGGAGTTTCAGGCATGGGCGGAAGCAAGGGAAAAGGAGTACAGATGTTTGAAGGAGAAAGGGGGTCATGAGCAGACAAAGGTGGGGGCAGAGGAGGAGAGAAGCTCCCAGGCAGGAGTGTGTCAGGATACAAGAGTGCAGAGATATAGGGAAGCAAGGCCATGAAGAGTCTTGAAGGTGAAGACCAGGAGCTTGTGCTGAATGCGTTCACATAGGGTGATTTCAGACATTACGTTGTCTGAAATCACCTCAGTCAACCGCGGGGAAGGGGGGTGAACAGAGGTGAACGTCTCTTTGAGCGCATCCAGATGTTCACCTCAGTCAACCACCATCTGCGGTGAACCTAACCATGCTTTGTTCTCCCACACCACGGCGGCGAACAAAGTGTGGTTAGGGGGTATCTGGAAAGCGGTGAAGGAAAAGTAATATCTGTTACCTTACTGTCACCGCATTCCAGAGTCCTGGTGGCAGGCGGCGGGAGCAGCCAGATAGGCCACTGTGGCTGCCTGTCTCTGGGAGGGCGGGCAGCCGGGGAGCGCAGGGGGTGGGGCTGTGTGGCCGCATGCTGCATCGCACGGCCCCTCCCCCTCCAGGAGGGGGGGTTGCCCGACACACATTATGGCTGGCAGCATTGACCCTGGGCCATGGTTCGGTGGTCCCCACGGCCGGGGGCAAAGGGGCGAACATCTGTTGGCGCACCCCTTCACCCCCACCCGTGGTCCGAACCACCCCACGGCCCGGGGTCAATGCTGCCGGCCATCACGTCTGAAATCACCCATAGAGAGAGCTAGTGTAGGGTGGAGAGGAGAGGCTGAACATGGTCAAAGCGATGGGCAAGGAGGATTATTTTGGCTGAAGAGCACTGAACGGAGGTGAGGAAGGCGAGATCAGAGCAGGGGAGGCCAGTAAGGCAGTTTAACAGTGATGATGAGCTAACTGTCAGTAGCAATACATGAATAACTCAATTCTTTTTGCAGTTCTTACCTGAGAAGAATAAGCATGGCCATCTGTTCCACAAACAGGTTTGGTATACGCTACTGGACACTGCTTGCAGTTCGATGAAATAGGAATACCTCTCCATTGTTTTTGACCTAACCCAGCCTCTTTCATACTGTAAGTAAACAAAAAAAGGACATGACGTGATAAGCAATAGTAAAATTCATTTAAACCATAAACCCTTGGGTCCTTTCATATATTTACGATTGCAGTTTACTGTTGGAAAGACACGTCTCATATGAGTTTCATCATACATTAATTTTCCATCAAGTGCAGAAAACCTGCTTGCTGTTTGGTCAAATAATTTGAATACCTTTTGCATGCTTCATCTGTCTTGCTTTTTACATCATCCTCATCACAATGGTATTTAAGCAATTCCATAGTATCAGAATACCTAACTTCACCATAAAGAAAATAGATATTCATAAGATTCAATTAGCTTAAGAATTGAAATATTTGTTTTTAAGAAGTGAATTCTTACAGAGCCATTATTAATAGCAGCTTTTAAAGTCAGCTACAAAATAGGAATCTTTAGAATAATATACCAAATACCCTAAAACTTGCTATTTGGGGTGATTCAAAATATGGGTTATATCAGGTTATATCCGCTTCCCCCCATTTTTGTCTGGTAGTGTTTTTTTAGTCTATATCATCCAACTATGACTCTCCTAAAGGGCCAAGTCTGTAAATACTTGGAGAGGCAAAATCTATCATGGCAATTCATTGGAAAAGATGGATGAGATCTTTGCGTGGACCCTGCAACAAAAGGCATGCTGTTACAAATACACCTATGCTCTGAAGGAAACATGGTTTATTTTATCTACATTAATCCGTGCAAAATCTTAATTACAAACATAGTTTAAAAAAATTCTAAAACTTCTCAGCCCACTGGAATACATTAAAAGTAACTTATTTAATTATGATGCATCAGTTGATGTAAATCATCAGTAAGGAATTAAACAACCTCTAATGTCAGCCTAACTAACTCGTCAGCATTTCACTGCTTGGATTTACCAGGTAACTGCTGGTTAATGGTGTTCACAGACCACAGCTTGAATATTATTTTTCTTTTGGCATGCTGGAAAAATAAATCAGACAATGGGCTTCTTCCTGGTATTGACAACTTTTAAGATATATGTGAAAGAAAAAGGTAGTAAGCACTTTATAATTCCTTATCTAGCTCACCATCAGGATCCCAGAGTGGTGATATCGGGCCACAGGGACAGGTCAAACAGGACCTAGGGTCAGAGGTATCCTTCAGATTAGGGATCTGGTACATGAGAATAAGGGAGAAGCATCATCTAATACCCAGGCAAGGGCCAAAGGCCAGAGGATAAGTCCTAGCAGGTTATGGAGGGCAGCAAGAGCAGTTGTGGCACAGCAGGTGAGATGAAAAGCCAGATCCTGATCTGGTTGCTCAGAACAAGGGCTTGCCCTGATTCAGAAAGCTGTAAAGGAGTCATTGGTAAATCAAGATAGGAATAATTGATAGTCATCCAGCTTGCAAAATTCATATAGTGGATAAGGTCTGGTGAGTTTGCAGTTCATCTGCATACTCTCCAAGCTGCCTCAGCTGTCATCGCCTGAGGACGCCGCAACATTCCTGGGGTTGGCCTCTCTCCCTCCCCCAGCGCTGTCCACCAGCGCCATCGACCACACTCCTGCAAGTTCCATCCACAATTGCAAGATCCATCCCACCTTCCCACCTCTGTAACCAAACCACCAAGATGCCTGTCCTTATCTCTCACCCCCTCTCTCACCTCTCTCCTTCCCTCTCACCTGCTCCTCCCTCTACTTCTCTCCACATCTGCTCCTGCCTCCCACTAAACCTGTCATCGGTCTCCAACGTCCCCCCCACTCCTCCCCCCCCACCTCTTTCCCTCTGCCCCAATGCTTGTCGATCCCATCGCCCACCTTCCCCTAATCTTATCCCCATTCCCTGCCACCCCCCAACCAACTCCATTCTCCTGTTCCCTCTGGAACTGTTTCTCCTCTGCTAATAAAGCCCCCTATATCCATGATCTTTTCTTCTCTCGCTCCTTCATCTTCTCACCCTTACTGAAACCTAGATCTCCCCCACTGATTGTCACCCCTGCCATCCTCTCCTTTGGAGGGCTTTCCTTCTCCCACCAGCCCCGCTTCTTCAGATTGAAATTCCACACACTATGTTGGGGTTTCTCTCTCACCACCATCTTGGCAGAAAAAGGGAAGAACTGGAAAGAATGTAATGTATTATTCTTGATATCTTTGAGCCAATGAATTGAGCACATGTTAAGCTTTTAGAAGCTTTTTTCTTAAAATAGAAATGTTTTAAGATCATGTAACTTTGATTGGCTATCAATACCATTCTATATAAGCTACTGATATTTTCTATTTAAATTTAAGTAAACTATGCATATATTTTTATTATATTCGGAGTCTCATGTTCCATTTATTTATAAGTATATTGTCATTTTATAATACTTGATTTGCTAGCATGGCATCAAAGTAAAGTGTAAACTCATTTTATACAACTTGGAGAAGAGCGACCAGATCTGCTGGGCAACATAGTCCTCTTTCCTTTTGTAAAAAAGAGGCACGCAGTGCGTCACCTCTCCTCCTTTCTCTCCGAGTTCGAGTCCTGGCTCACCTCATTCCTCTCTGATGACATCCCCACACTCATCCTTGGCGACTTCAATATTCATGTTGATGCACCCTCTCAGCCTTGTATTGCTCGCTTCCTCTCCTTAGCCTCCTCCTTTAAGGCTCCTGCTTAGCCTCTCCTGTGGGGGAACTAGACCTCTGGACTAGCTCCCACACCCACACTGATGGTACTCTCTTGATCTCGTGTTCTCTAGGAACTGGTCTGTCTCCGATCTCTCCTTCGAGCCCCATCCCATATCTGACCACTTCCTTGCCTCCTTCAACCTCTCCCACTGCTTCCCCTCCTCTTCCCCATCTCCCCATCACTTCTGTGATCTGCAGGCCAGTGTGACCCAGGACTTGGTCTCCTCCCTCTCTCCTCTTCTTCCCTCAGTCTTCTCCTCCTCCTCCCCTGATTCTGCCATCTCCACCTTCAACTCCTCTCTCGCCTCTACCCTCAACTTCCTTGCCCCCCTCTCCTCCCACCCAGCTCAGTCCCGTAACACTCGCCCTTGGCTCACCCCCACCATTCACGATCTCTGCTCCTCAACCCAGGCTGCTGAACGCCTCTGGCGCAAATCCAACTACCACGCTGACTTCCGCCACTTCAAATTCTGCCTCTCATCGCTCAATTCTGCTATCTCCCTCACTAGACAGCAGTACTATGCCTCCCACATTGAGTCCTGCTCCCGGGACCCTCGCCACCTCTTTTCCACCTTTGACTTCCTTCTCAAACCCCCCTGTCCTCCCCCTCCCTCTTCTCTCTCCACTCAGGATCTTGCTCACTTTTTCACCTCTAAGATCGACAAGATCTGCCTGGAAATCGCTTCCAAGTCCTCTCCCCCTACTACTCCCTCCCCTCTCCCTCATCCCCCCACCTCTTTCCTGTCCTCCTTTCCTCCTGCCTCCCTTGAGGAAATCTCCTCCCTGGTCTCCTCCTCCAACCCCTCCACTTCCTCCCTGGACCCCATTCCTTCCTGCCTCCTGACCTCCATTGTTTCTACCATCGCCCCTCCCCTCCTGCACATCATCAACCTCTCCTTCTCTAACAGCTCCTTTCCCTCCGCCTTTAAACACGCCACTGTCTCCCCCATCCTCAAAAAGTCCACTCTGGATCCTCTAATTACTGTCCTGTCTCACTTCTCCCTTTTGCTTCCAAGCTCCCTGAATGGGTTGTCTACTCCCATTGCCTCAACCTCCTCTCCGCCAACTCCTCCCTTGACCCCTTCTCCAATCTGGCTTCCGCCCCCTTCACTCCACTGAAACCGCTCTTGTTAAGATCACCAACGATCTTCTTGTGGCTAAATCCAACCACCTTTACTCTATTCTTGTCCTCCTTGATCTCTCTGCTGCCTTCGACACCGTTGACCACTCACTCCTGCTTGAATCGCTTCAATCTCTTGGATTCCAGGACTCGGTCCTCAACTGGTTTTCCTCCTACCTCTCTGACTGCTCCTTCAATTTATCTCTTCCTAACTCCTCCTCCTTCTCCCTACCCCTCTCGGTCGGGGTTCCCCAAGGCTCTGTCCTTGGCCCTCTCCTCCATCTACACCCTATTGCCTCCCACGGTTTCCAAAACCACCTATACGCTGATGACACCCAACACTATATCTCCACCCCTTCCCTCTCCCCCTCTGTTCAAGTGCGTCTCACCAACTGTCTCTCTGATATCTCCGCTTGAATGTCTCAACACCAACTCAAACTGAACATGGTGAAAACTGAACTCCTTATCTTCCCTCCCAATCCTTCCTCTCCCAATTCCCTGTCAATTGTCATTGGCAGGGTCTCCATCCTCCCTCTCCCCCAAGCCTGTAGCTAGGGCTTCATCTTTGACTTGCACCTTACCTTCAAACCCTACATTGACTCAGTTGCCAAATCCTGCCGTTTCTCCCTCCACAACATTGCTAAGATCCGCCCTTTTCTGTCTGTCTCCTCTGCCAAAACTCTCATCCATGCCCTAAGTCATCTCACACCTCAACTATTGTAACCTCCTCCTCGCTGGCCTTTCCCATTCTCACCTTTCTTCCCTCATCTCTGTTCAAAACTGCTGCCAGGATCATCCACCTAGCCCGTCATTTTGACCATGTGCAGCTTCTCCTCTTCTCTCCCCACTGGCTCCCTCTTCCTGAGCATATTCTGTACAAGCTCCTTGTCTTCACTTACAAAGCCCTTCACAACCTCACTCCCCCCTACCTCTCTGCCCTGATCTCCCTCCGGACCCCTGTTCGAGCACTCCACTCCTTTTCTATCCCCTCCCTCACCTCCCCTGCTCCCCCAGCTGCCTTCTTCCCCTCTCCCTTGCTTCCCCGTATGCCTGGAACTCCCTCCCTGCCCTCATCTGCCTTGCCCCCACCCTACACACCTTCAAGTACTTCCTCAAAATCCACCTCTTCTGCTCCGCCCTTCCCAACTCCTGCTAATCATCCCCACCCAGGTTTATCCCCCACCTGCTATCTGTATACTCCCAATTTACAGTAACCAAGCCAAGAACGGGAACCTGAATTCTCACACTCTCATGAATGTCACATTACTTGTCTCTCCCTTTGTTCCCCCTTCCCTGTCTCCAGATTGTAAGCTCTCTTGTTTTCTGTAAAGCACCAGGGACATCGCTTCTGCTATATAAATGCTAATAATAATAATAATAATAAATAAGGTGATGGACTTGGTCCTGAGAAGCCAGGGTTCAAATCCTGCTTTAGCCAAGAACTCACTGGGTGGTCTTGGGCAAGTCACAACCTCTCAGCCTCAGTTCCCCATCTGTAAATGAGAATGTCTGTCTTTCCCTATGTTCCCCTCACCCTTGTCCATGTTAGATTTTAATACCACTGGGCAGGGACCTATCTCCAAAATCTTTGACTGTAAAGTGCTGCATACTCATAGTAGTAGTCATTGTCATCCACGGGACTGTGGTTCTACTGCTTCACCAGAGCAACATGATGGAAGTGCAGATCCTAATTGTGCTTGTGAAGCTGGAGAACCAGAGTTTGAGGGGCCCACATTTTCCTTGGGTCCTGACATTCACCCTTACAACAACCCTGTCAGGTGAGTCCATTTTTATTCCCACTTTACAGACAGGGAATGGGGGCTGAAAGATAGTGGCTTGCCTAAGGCTACCCAAGGTTTGCTTAAGACTCACTAAGCTCATGGATCAGATGGACTTGTAACTGAGGAACCAGGATTCAGATATTAACATCTCATCCACTAGGCAACACTGTAAAATGCCTCTTACATTTGCCAACTGCTAAATGCTGCTGCCCAAAATTCAATGTGCATTGCAAAGTGGGCTTTATTCCACTTTTACATTGCTAAAGAGATGCAAAGGGGGCAGGTTCATCGTATATAAAACAGTCCTGGGGTAATTTCTAAGTCAACTGCAAGTTAAATTATTCACAGTATAAACTCAGTTCACAGAAATTAAAACTGGTCCAGAAAAGGGTGGTGTGTGCTAGAAACAAATATACAGGACTATGAATACAGATTTTAACATACAGGCCCAATTCAGGACTGTCATTTATCTCTGTAGATGTAACTCAGTCTTGATCTTCTACATCCTTGCCATTCTCTCTTGAATAGAGGGTTTTAGTTATTACACATTTTGCTAAACTGCATAATGCTTTTTGGACAAGTAGACTAGCACCTCCTCAAGACTACATTGATGTTGCTGATCTCATGTCATCTGTAACCAAGGCACACTTAAGGAATGTCTCTAGATAAGGTCTGCCTTTCACAAATAGACTATGACAACCACTTTCTCCAATGACTTCTCTACAAGTTTCAAGCTTCTATTTGTACACAAGAACAACATCTTCATACGCCAGTCATACAATAACCATTACCCAGTTGCATGTACAAGAGAAAAATAGTTTTGCATAAATATGTTGATGTCAGTGTTGTTGGTTACTTCTATTAGAAAAAGCAATTCAAATGTGTAGTAAGAAATAAGAACCTTATTTTAGTGATCATACAGGATAGTGATATGTATCATGTATTGTGTCCTAATAAAATTTATCTAGCGTCTTGCCTTTTCAGTTTGATTTTTAAAATGAAATATTGACCTGTGAAATTTTAAAAGCAAAACTAAAACAAGTTTTTTTTCCAAAGAAACAAGACAAGTGAATAAATAAATGTTTTCTGTTAAATATTATCATGTGTTCAGTTTAGGAGAAGATAACAAATATTTGAAATATGATATTGTTTTTTTAGTAATCTAAACATGTTTATTATTATTTCCATATTTATATTTCCTCAAGATATGTAACTTTCACTCCATGAATGACAATGTTTGGGACACTTTGGAATTTTAGATATTGCAAAATCAAAACACTATAAACAAAACTGAACTCTAACCAATCCAGAAAATTCAATACTTCCCACAAGTTCAAATAGGCTGCTTTCATATGTGACAACACCATGGACTGTTCTGGGCTGTGGCGGGAGCCATCACTCTGGCCAGGAATTGGCCTGTCTGCCGAACAAATGTTACAGTGGCCGGATCGGGGGGGGGGGGGGGGACGGGGAGATGAACGTCCCTGACTCCACACTGCATGTAGCACACTGTCCCTCTGGCTGATGGGTGGCCATGGCAACCAATGGATGGCCACCAGGGTGCCCAGACCCTGCCGCCACTCTGGACCTCGATAAGTAAAGCAGGCTATCAGATGCAATAGCTCACGTAACTCCAGGTCCAGTGGCTGGCTCCTGACCATGGTGGAGCTTTGCCCGGGCTGTGACTCAGGGATTTCCCCAAGTCACAGCCAGGCTAAACTCCACCATGATCGGGAGCCAGACCGTGGTAACATCTGGTAGCTGCTTTCAAACATGATGGTGACACTTGGATTAATCCGCACTAAAGCAGATTAATTAATGCCACCTTCAGGTCTGAAAACACCCATAATGTGAATGATATAAATCCTGATATATATTCTTACTGTCCAACAAATATTGAGGAAACAACCAGAAGTTTGAAATTTTAACTTGATAAAGAATTTTTATTTTGAGGAAGAAAATTTATTCCCTGTACCAACAGGCAAAAGAGAGAAAATGCCCATTATTGGAATTTAAAACAGACAGAAATCCATTATTCATTTTTTCCACTCAATGTTGTCTAATACTTCACACAGTGCCTGGAGCCATACAATGGAGCTTGTCTGGGATCCCACACAAAAGGTGTTCTATAATGGATGATATGTATTTTGACTGCAGTTGTTACACATGTACAATATTTATTTATTTACAATAGCAATGATATTTCTGAAATGAAATAATTGAAATACCTAAGTTCTTATCAGCAAAAATGGAAATGAATAGAGGTTATTATCCTTTTCTGAACTGAAATGAATAGAATGAGTTGATGGAAATATTTGTTTAAGTGTCAGATCCATACACTGGGGGCATCCAAGGGTGCAGAAGATCATTCCCTCAAGACAAACTGAGTTACAATTGGCCAGCCTTAAGAGTGCATCTGCCAATAGATGCTCACCCACTTACTCTTATTTTTAAGTCCAGGACTTATCAAAACCCTTTGCTCTCATTCATACTCTCATGTAAGCATTGTCTGCTGTCCACTGTTCCACCACAAGCAAGAAAGATGCCCCCCCCTTTTTTTTAAACCAATACAGGTTCCCTCCTTCTCCTCCATATGCTAACTTCCCCTCTCCTTCCTGTCTTACCTTAACTGGAAGAAGGGGCTGGAGTTGGGGAAGGTACTAATCCCTTAGACCCTCTAAGCATTCCTGCAGCGAGCACACCATCTTATCATCCACATGGGTGGCCAAGATGCCTGGTCATAGGATGCTTTCCCTTCGGTATATTTGTATAACTTTATTTATTTAGCCAATTAGTCAGTAAGGTAGTAGCTAGTGGTGAATTGTGCAATTGAAGTGAAAACTATTTCTGTCAGCTATAGACCATTCGCCTGTGCTCACGCAATGAAGCTTACTGTATTTTTCACTATTTTCACTAGTAATTTGGTAATTGCCATTGTTAGGTACTGCTAATAAGTCTTCCAAGGCAGAAGCAGCCACACGCTATGTAATGTTCCTAACATCTGCTTATGTTTGCTCAAGAAAACATTCTTACTTTGTTTTGTTTCTGCCTTGCAATTATCTTTGCCTTGCCTACTCTCTCTTTTTCTGTATCCGCCTCTTGTCTTGTCTCTGCCACTCTTGCCTGCTCATCTCTTGGTCCTCACATCACAAGTCCATTATGTAACTTTCATCATTTCCTTTATTGGTTCCTGTTTTGGCTCCTTGTAAACTGTGTTTTGATTGGTGTATTTCAAGGGGTGAAAACAGACATGACGCTAAACACCTTTAACCACCCTTGGTGGTTATTTATGCATGTTGCAGTGCTGCATAGGGCATCAAACCACCAAGGGTGGTTAAAGGGTGGTTAGCGTCATGTCTGTTTTCACCCAAGGACTACCCCTTTTTTCAGCATTCTGATGTTGGAAACTATCTTAAATGCTGGAAACTGATGAAAATACCAGAAACTAACTGGCGGGAAAATATTGGAAATTACCAAAAATACTGCATACACCAAAAATTATAGTAAATTAACAAAAAATAACAACCACAGGTGCAAATCTTGACAACAGAGGAAGCATGGATGCAATAGATAGTGAGGAAATACTAAGAGTGGCCAACACTCCTGAAAGGTATATATTTTCTGACAGTATGTGAAGAGACATTCTTGTCTCTACTCTACTAGTAGCCAAATAGCTAGCAGGCACCAGACTGTCCAGCCATTCTGCCTCTCTAGGGGTGCAGGGTAGACTAAATAGGGATGTGCGAATGCAGTTCGGAGTTTGGACCCAACTCAAATAGTTCGGTCGACTGAACTGAACTTTCGAACCGAATTTCCTAACTCAGTTCTGTTTGCACATCCCTAAGACTAAATACTCTTGGCTACATACTCCTGGAACAACTGTCAGGCCCCAGCCTTGAACTCCCATCCTCAGGGTTTCTGGATCAGTGCCAGATAAGCCAGCCTGGCAGCACCACCACTTCAGCCAGCCCCTGGACCAGTCACTCTTCCATGTTCTCTCCCTGCCTTGGCCTGACCCCACCCCATCTCCTGTCCATCTTGTCCTGTCCATGCCCAACCTCGTGGCTTCCTAGCTGGCTGCCAGCAATCATGGTGATAGAACCAGGAACTGGGCAGAACCACATTCTCACTTTGAGTTTTTAAATTATTTATTTATTATTTATTTCGATTTCTACCCTGCCCTTCCCAGAAGGCTCAGGGTGTCTTACAAAACAAATAAACATAATACATATAAAACAACATAAAAACCCAAACCTTTCCCCTCCCCGCTCCCCAACACCACAACAAACCCTCCCCAAACACCCACCAAACCCCCCAATCCCTGTCTGTCAAATGCCTTAACAAAAAGAAAGGACTTACACTGTTAGAAGTTGGACCGGCTTGGGCTCATACGAACCTCTGTGGGAAAGGAGTTCCATAGCATTGGAGCAGTAACAGAGAACGTCCCTCTGTGAGTCCTCACTGTGCAAACAAGACTAACAGATGGTACCCACAGGGAGGTGCTCCTGGCCAATCGCAGGGGCCACAGTGAAGCATGAAAGGACAGGTGGTCTCTCAGATGTGTGGGGCACAGAGCATTTAGGAATTTAATGGTGAAATCCAGCACCTTGAATTGTGCCCAGAAAGCTATAGGGAGCCAGTGCAGACTTTGGAGCACTGGTGTAATGTGCTCCCAGCACCTTATCCCCGAAAAAAGGTGAGACGCCACATTTTGCACCAGCTGCAGCTTCCGAACAGCCAACAAGGGCAGCCCCAGGTAGAGTGCGCTGCAGTAATCTAGCCTTGAGGTGATGCAAGCATGGATGACAGTGACCAGATCTGAATCAGTAAGAAAAGGCTGCAGCCTGCTCACCAGATGGAGTTGTTGAAAAGTGCTCCTGGTCACCGCAGCAACCTGGGGACCAGAAGCACTCCAATGCTGTGAACCTGACTGACCAGAGGGGGCCAGACTCCATCAGTAAGAGATGTCCCAGTCCTCTCTAGGTCACAAGGCTGACCAACCATCATCATCTCAATCGCGCCTGGATTCAGCTTCAAATCGGCTCATCTCATCCAGTCCCTGACAGCAGCCAAGCATTGCGTAAGCACCAAGACTGTAAGGCCTGGGTCAAATGAAAAAGAGAGGTAGAGCACACTGTCATCAACATACTGATGGCACCTCACCCAGCGGCCTCATGTACATGTTGAACAAGAGGGGAGACAGAATGGAACCCTGTGGAACTCCACAGGGTAGGTCCCAAGAGGATGACGAGCAATCACCCATCCCCACTCTCTGGGACCTCCCCAGGAGGAAGGAACGGAACCACACAGAAGCAGTCCTGCGCACCACCGCCAGGTTCCACAGTCGTGTCAACGACACCTTGTGGTCAACTGTGTCAAAGGCCGCTGAAAGATCTAACAGGATCAACAGGGTAGAATTCCCCGTCGGTCTCTCTCCATGTGCAGGTCACCAACCAAGGCCACAAGCGCAGTTTCCATATCATACCCAGGATGGACTGAAATGGGTCCAGGAATCAGATCGCGTCGAGATAAGCCTAGAGCTGCCAGGCAACCACCAGTTCAATAATCTTCAGTTAGAGACAGGTCGATAGCTGGCCAGGGAGTCAGCATCGAAAGATGGCTTCTTTAGCAAGGGCTGAACAACCACTTAGAAGTGACAGCGGAGTGCTGATGTCATAACACGATCTGAACTAGAAAGCCGCTGGCATCACAGTCAGGATCAGGTTCGGCCAGGCAGCACACACGCCGGTGACTAGGCTGCAAGAGACAGGAAGTCACAAGAACATGTGGCTGGCCCTGCCCGTATGCTGTGCCCAGCACCCTCCCCCCTACCATGATGATCAGCCATGGCGGACCTAATCCAGACCAGGCCAAAACAGGTTCTAGCAAACGTTATACCCCACTTTGGTCCGACTGGGCAGATGGCAGTCCAGGCTGTGACCCCAGAGGTGTCTGGAATCACAGCCCTGGCTAGTCGCTAACATGCTCGGAAGCAATCCTGGGCAAACATCTGGTAGGGCTCCAACAAATGTGACGGTGGCGTGTAGACCACAGTGGGCTGCCATCACGATTGTTAACACCTTTTGCATTCCTTGTCTTTGCTTTGTGTGCTCTATCTTGTTTTGTTCCTGTCTCTTGCCTTGTCCCCGTCACTCTTGACTTGTTCCCAGTTCTCTCCTGCTCCCCTCTTGGCCCTTGTCTTGTTTCCCTCTCCAGTAATGCTTTGTTTCATTGTGTCTTGTTTCTCTTCTGGTTTTGTGCCTTCCTTGTCTTATTCCTTGCCCCATCATGCCTCCCAGATAGGATCCTGACCCTCTTCACCCTCAAACTCCACGTCCACCCATGTCCTAAATGCCTCTCACCCTGTATCACTTAGTTTGTTCCCCCACAACCGCTCTGGTGATGCACCCAATTTCCTCCAATTTTTCACTTTCTCCCCAGTTGTACACTTTCCTCCTCTTTTGCCATGTTTCTTGTCTAGCCTTTATTCTTTTTCTCTGTCTATCCTCTAGTCCTGCACTCCCTGTTTCTGCTTACCCCACACTTGATGTATTTCCTTGGTCTGATTGGGCTGTGCATGATCTGACCCCTTGACCCTGCTGGAACTCTACCTGACCTGATTCTGCCTAGATCCGATTCTTCACTCCCTTTGGACCCTGACAGCACCACAAGAAAGGTTGGGGTGGCACTCTGGCCACACTTCTTTGCTTCACTGGTGAGGAGAGAGCTGGGAGGCAAGAGTCTCTACCTGCCCACAACTGCTTCCCCTAAAAACTCTTGCCACTGCTTGTACACGCTATGCCTGGTCTGTTCACAGGCTGAACAGGTTTAAGAAAACCTCCACTGAAGCCACCTGAGGTGCTGTGCAGCGTATAAGGGAGCTGCACTGCCTGTTGCTACTCTGAGTGGGTGTTTTTAGACACCCCTCTCCACCCATTGTGCATGCTGCAGGGCCGCATTGGTGCCCTATGCAGTCCTGCAACATGCATGATGGGTGAGTGATGTGTGGGGAGGCTCTTGTCTAAAAACACCCATTGACAGAAGTGACGGAAAGAGATTGAATCATCCCCGGAGCACACTTCAGCCAAGCCACAACCTGCCCAGAACCACCACAATTATGTCCACTCTTGTCTAAGCCTTTAAGATGTTATAAATATTTATTGGGGGAAATGAGGAACAAATCAGTGAATGCAATACATGAGTCATTAACATTCATGCCCTTATCGCTTTATCATTCTTGGAATTTCTAAATAGCAATGGAATGGGCAAAAGATGCACAGATGTGCACATTCCTTAATGGAGTAGCTTTTTGCTCCTTCCTTTCCCCATTTCCATTTTACTGTTATGCCATCCTCATTTGTTCATATCATGTCTGAGGCACAGATTTTGAATACTTCAAGACTTGTCCCATATTTCTCTATTATTAAACAATATTTATTAATTTTTTAAAATTATTATTATTAGTGTCAGCAATATACCTGTCACTGTATGTCTCCTGTGAAGGACCTTGTGATGGATGAGTTGCTGTACAACCAGGGCCCATGATGGTGTGATGCCAGTCACAAATGTATGTGTTACCAGCTTCTATTACAGAATTCTTTTATTTACAGTGCCTTTTTATATAGTACCTGTTCTGTATTGTTACAGAGGGTAGGACCAAAAATAATGGGCTCAAATTACAGGAAGGTAGATTTCAGTACGATATCACAGTAACAGTAAAAGTAAGAGCTGATTGGCAATGGAACAGGTTGACTATGGAGGAAATAGGCTCTCCATCACTGGAAGTCTTAGAAAAAAGGCTGGACAGACATTTGCTGAGCATACTGTAGTCATCCTGTATCCAAGAGGGTCCATTATCCTTGAAATTCCTTCTAACTAGGACGTTCTATGATTCTGTATGCACAAAATCATACATGTATAGGAACCAATTAGCCAATAATGGAAATTCTTGTTTGCAGGCATAACTGATGTGGTCCACTAAAAAATTGATCTATTTTTCTTAACAGACACAGTTACCTAAAGTTCTTTATTCAATGTTCAACTAAACTAAAATGCACAGGAAAAAAACAAACATGTTTGGGCTACACAAAGATTTGTGTTGGAGAATCTTTGTTTAAACATCAGAAGAAGCAGAATCCTCAGACTACAAAGTTACTTTAAAAAAAAACTAGAGCTGAAACTCAGTCCTCAGAAAACTTTGGAATCCACTGGGGATTCTGGTACTCAGTTCCTAATTTCTGAAGTCCAAATTTCCGAGTGCAAAGGCAGGTCCTCAAAAAACTTTGAGTGCTGACAACATTGCACGTGTGACTGGAGTGATCCAGGCGGTTCATCCCCTAGCTTCTGTGAGTTAGGAAATTATTATTATTATTATTAACAAACATTTATATAGTGCCAGCAGTGTACCTGGCACTTTACAAAGTAATAAAATAGACACGGTCCCTGCCCCTAGGGCTTACAATCTGAGAGACAGGAGCTGGG
>QEPC01014935.1:1988797-2006243 GCA_003113815.1 Sphenodon punctatus
CAGGGAGCACATGACACCTGTGCTCCGGGCTCTGCACTGGCTGCCTATAAAGCACCGGGCTAGGTTCAAGGTGCTGGTTTTGACCTTTAAAGCCCTTCACGGCCTGGGCCCTGCCTATCTGCGGGATCACCTCACTCCCCATGTGCCCGTGCGAGCCCTGAGATCATCTGTGGGGGCCTTTTTGGAGGTTCCCTGGGCAAGATGGGTGGCCACTGATGTGAGATCTTTTTTGGTGGCTGCCCCCGTGCTGTGGAATTCGTTCCCGGAGGAGGCTCGGTTGGCCCCCACCCTCCTGTTGTTTCGATGTTTGTGTAAAACCTGGCTGTTTCGCCAGGCTTTTGGCGAGGTGTAGGGGTAGGGTGGGGCTGTAGGGTTTGGGAGGGAGGGTGAGTTTTATGATTTGTTTTAAAATTTGTTGATTTGTTTTTAAATGTCTTATTGTTAAATCTTTTGTATTGTTCACCACCCCGAGATGCCTTTGAGCAGGAGGGGTGAGATACAAGTTTTAAATAAACAAACAAAAAATAAAAGAACTTATTAAATAAACAAGAAAACGACAATTAAAACCCCACAATAAAAACCAGTTACCCCCTACCACTCCCTAATCCACCCCACCCACCCCATCTCCCTCAGGAAAGGCATGGCAGAACTGTCAGGTTTTACATTGTCTATGAAAAAAGGGGAGGTTGGTGGCCAAGCGGACCTCCAGTGGGAGGGAGTTGCATAGCCACAGCGTGGCCACAGAGAATGCCATCTGCAAGGTTGATACCCGAGAAACCCGGGGAACCCGAGGAGGGCACCCCCGGCCGACTGCAGGGGCCAATCCAGGATCCGGAGGGTGAGGCGGTCCCACAGGTAGGCAGTGCCAAGGCCATTTAGGGTTTTAAAGGTCAACACCAACACCTTGAATTGGGCCTGGAAGATTATAGGCAGTCAGTGCAGAGAGCACAGCACCGTTGTAATGTGCTCGCATCAGCCCATCCCCATTAGGAGACGAGACGCTGCGTTCTGCACCAGCTGCAGTCTCCGAACCAGCACCAAGGGTAACCCCACGTAGAGTGCATTATAGTAGTCCAGTCTTGAGGTAATAAAAGCATGGACGATCGTGGCCAGATCAGAGTCCGAGACACATGGCCGAAGCTAGCGTACCAGATGTAACTGACAAAATGCCCTCTTCGCCACAGCCGCCACCTGGACATCCAGGTGGAGCTGCAGGTCCAGGAGCACCTCCAGACACTGAACCTGAGATACCAGGGCAGGATGGACCCCATAAATTATGGGCGTCACCACTCCCCCAGCCTTCCCCACCACCATAACCTCCGTCTTATCGGGATTTAATTTCAAGCAGCTCACCCTCATCCAATCCCCCACAGCTGACAAATACCACCAATATGGTGTGTCGGGAGGGGGCTTGCCTTCCATAGGTGGGTACTGGGCAGGCACAATGGAGGTTTTTGTGTGGGTGTGTGGATGAATGCCTGGTTTCTTTCTTGTGGGTGTTGTTATTATGTCTGCTGGGCCGGGCTTTTTTGGTTTCTGCCCACAGTTGCACTTTTGTGGGTTTGTCTTTTTGAGCGATTGTCCCACTTTTCCAAGGCTGCTTTTCTGGACACTGCTTGTTTGGCATAATGATTTTAAACTGGTTGATGGTGAACCATGTTGTGGGTACTGCTGGTTTGTTTAGTTTTGTTTGGCTTTCTACACACAGTTGCACTATTTGGGATTGTCTTCTTGAGTGATTGTCTCACTCTTCCTTGCCTGTTTTTCTGGGCACTGCTTGGTTGGCATCGTGATTTTAAAGTGGGTTCACTGCTGATGGTGGATCGTGTTGTAGGTACTGATGGCTTTTTGGGGATTTCTGCATGCAGTTGCACTATTTGATTTTGTCTTCTTGAGTGATTGTCTCACTCTTCCTAGCCTGTTTTTCTGGGCACTGCTTGGTTGGCATAGTGATTTTAAAGTGGGTTCACTGCTGATGGTGGATCGTGTTGTGGGTACTGATGGCTTTTTGGGGATTTCTGCATGCAGTTGCACTATTTGATTTTGTCTTCTTGAGTGATTGTCTCACTCTTCCTTACCTGTTTTTCTGGGCACAGCTTGGTTGGCATAGTCATTTTAATGTGGGCACACTTTAAAATCATTAAAGGAAAGAGGTTCAAAGTTCCATGGATTTCAGAGGTCTGGAACTCCAAGTTCCGAATTCTGGGTCCTTCTCGGACAAAGTTCCAATGTTCGGCTGATTACCCAAACTGGGTACTCAAAACTTTAGAACTCAAACCAAGCACTTGGATAGCCTATTTGGTGCAGCTCTAATGTGAATCTTAAAAATGGATTCAAGCAACATGTACAATACTTTCGCTACTGTCATGCTGCTAAAGGATATTAAATATGTTGCTATTTAGAGAATGTCTGATTGTGTACCAGCATGGAACTTTGAAAGGACTTCAGGATGGGCAGTATCATTAACATAATTGGAACAAAGACCTGCATGTGTTAATCAAATTGTTTTCATTGGGGCTAATTTTTTTCACCTTGGAGTGCTATTTCTGTCTGGAGCTTCCTTGGATCTGCAATGAGGAATGAAATCTAACTTCCACTGTACTGCTGAGTACTCTGTGTGAGAGAATCAAGTAAAACACTGTTGTGCAAAGTTTGCTGAATTGTGATGGCCTGACTCAGCACCCAGGTAAATAGTAGAAAATATCATAAAAAGGAGAGAATAATTAACAACCAAAATCAAAATATCAGTTCGTTTCAGAAAAGCATCTCTTTAGGTAGCAGGGTGCACAGAAGACAAGCCATTTTAATTTAGGTATTGTTATGAAAAGAGTAGCAAATGTAAATATAGCAACTACCATAAACGTTTACACGTTGTCCTGAAGACTTTTGTTGAGACTGCAGCATACTTTCTTCCTAGTGCAGTCTCAAAAGTTAGGTATCTGGGAACATCAGCTCCTGTGAAAATATTTTGAAAAGGCCTACAATGCCTACTCTAAAAACTTGTGAAAATGCCTACTCCATGTGAAAATGCCTACTCTAAAAACAAAACTTCAGAAGTATTTCCATGAACCTTAACAATAAGGTAACTTTTCTGTCAATTTTCTGGGGACATTTTAAACAAGAATTCATCTGAACATCATTGAGTAAGCTCTTTATAGATATCACTAAATAGACATCACTTCATAGGCCCTTTTTACATGAGATGCCCCACCCCATGCCCACTCAGATCCGCTGCATGGGCATGGGGGGGCACCCATCTGACTGCCACAGCCAGTAAGTGGGGGATGGGGTGCTCCTCTCATCGACCATGCACAGAGCAACTGGCAACAACAGTAGTTGTTCCATGTGTGGAGAAAGGTGGAGGTGGGTTGAGATGGGTGTATGCACATGTAGCGGTCCCGCCTCCACCGCGGTGCACAGCCATTCCCCCAACCACGGCCCATGTGAAAAGGGCCATAGACATCACTAAAAATATATATCATAAGAACCTGTCTACTGCCAAGTTCAAAAAGTAGAAAGCCATGCTTCTGTCTGTAGCTAAAGAGAAGATGGGAAATGGTTTATTAAATCATATCAGACATACCAAAACTCTCATTACTTAAAAATTATTCATTTTCATTAATTTTTGTGGAGACAAAAATCAAGTACTTTCTACTGAGTTGCTAAATTGCTCTATTGTTCACTTAAGCACTGATCAGCATCTGAATTGTTCTGGGCAATAATGCGGAAATATAATTAATGACATCATAATACCACGTGAATATAAATTTAGCAGTGCCATTAAGGAATTCCATGGAAAGGAGGTTAACAAAACCCTGAAAAGCTAGCCTACTGCATCAGACAGAGAGGCTGCAGCTCAGTCTCCATGGGCACCTCTTCAATGTTACTCAAATTGTTTCATTACATTATAAATAACTGCCTCCTCACACAATAGCTTTCTGAGTCAGAGGCCATAGAGGTGTCTATAACATATTTATTTATATGCATCTGAAACCATGAAATTTGAACCTAAAGGAAAACAAATGAGAATGAAAGAACACATGCACAGATCAAATGCTTCTTGCAAAAAGGCATGAGGGACGAAGCATCTGTTATGATGTACCACCGCCCAAACCAGAGGCAGGAATCAAATGGATAGGTTTCCCTTGGTTTTAGAAAAAGAGAACAGCTCTCCTTTGGGGGGGAGGGGGCACTACCACCCCACAGCATCTACCTACACACCCTGTCATGACTCCCATAAATTAAATCAGAGTGGGAGATAGGGAAATGAGTGCCACCACCTTTCAAATTGGGGAAACAGCCCACCACCTTTCCCTTTGGAACAGATATTTCTCAAAAAGGATGTGCAAGATTCAAGGTGGGAAGCATGAGGACACACAATTCCCTACTCACAACTCTTGGAAGATTGCCCAAGGCTACAGATGTATGTGCTGGAGGCCATACTCTCTGCCCTACCAGTACTACAGAGACCACCGATGGTGTTTTAAATGAGCAAGGCTGAGGAGGGGGGCCGGCATCCATGGATGCTGGGTAGCAGTGCCGTGGAGCACCCACTCAGGTGGAGTGTGTAGAGAGAGATTCCAACAGGTGACTCCTCCCAGCATGCTACCATGGCAGCCACCTTACACTCCCCTTGCCACAGAGCATGGGGGTGGGGAAAGTGTGCTGGGCTGGCCTTTCAAATTAATGTGTTTCATTAAGAGTGCTCGGGAACCCAGGCTCCCCAGCACTCACAAAGAGTTCCTGTGAATTGCAAAGACCATGTCCTCCACCCACAGTGCCTATGAGCAGCAGATTGGTCTGCTGGCATGCCTGCCTGCCACAATTCATAGCAGCAGGGATGTATGGCTGTTTGTTATAGGATATAAGGAGCTGCCTAACTGAGTCAGACCAATGGTCCATCTTAGCCCAGTATTGTCACAACCTGAGACGGCAGCAGGGTTTCAAATCCAGCTCTCCAGGGTCTCCGGCAAAGGCCTCACCCAGGCATCCTACCTGAGACCTTCCAGGATCCCCAGTAGAGGCCTCACACAGGCATGCTACCAGAGATCCTGAATCAGAGATGCCAGGGATTGTATTTGGGACCTTATACTTGCAAAGCATGTGCTACAGCATCCGAGTCATGGACAACCCTTTTTGGCTTGCCCCACATTGAGCGCTCTGGATTTCATGGCAGTGCTCTGTGAGTGGCCATAAGTCCTGTTTTACAGGAGAATCTTCCCATAAGATTTTTACAGTAATTAAGACACTCGAGCATATTTTTGTTGGTGGTAGGAAGACTGTACAACAAGTTTGTGCATTTTAGTAAGTAAAGGCAAGAATTTTCAACTCACAGCATTAAGAAATTTGCCTAGCAATTAATATATATTATTATGTGGCACAAATGACAGTACTACAGAAACAGCAGCATACAGATTTGATATCTGGTTATCCTGTCAATAGTTCATTCTCATCCATCTCTACAGAGGCAAGTCATAATCAGACTGTAACAAGTATGCAAATACACCTATAGCAAGTATGCAAAAGAACAATCTGCCAGTGCAAGGTGCATATAACCACAACATGATCTCCAATAAGGAAGGCACAGTTGGAGAATAAAGCTACTTCCCCTCCCCTTTTTCAGAGAGGGGACCATTTATCAGTCCCCCCTCCCAATTAGGAGTAGGTAGCAAAGATTTAGGGCCAGTGGGTTTTGAAGAAGAAGGATTGCTATGGCAAGGCCATTTTTAGCACAGAAGGAAGACTGACGAGATGGGGCTTCCCGGTCGCCATCTTTGGGGAGATGGACCCTCCCTCCCCCATTGCCAGGTGTGGGGACAGCCGACTGGATGCATAAGTAGGAGTTCAGGTCGAAGGAACACCAGTAGCAACAGCAGGTGATGGGAGCCCAAGGTGCAACCAATCAGCTGGTTGATGGTGAGCTGAACACAGCCTCCCTGCATCTTTGGAGCAATATCGGGGTCAGGAGTGGTGCTGGAGCAGGTGGCACAGGCACATGGGAAGAGGTACTAGGGAGGAGAGGAGGAGGCTTGACGAGAGCTGAATGAGCAGTCATTTTTTCTCTCACAAGAATTCTTGCGAGTTTGGATACTGTAATCAGTCCTCATTTCCAGGAGGACAGATATCAGACAGAAACTCTTCTACCCTCTCCATTATGGGTACACAAGCCACTTGGATAGGAAATTGATCACTTTCCATTCCTTTAATTGTAAGAGATTTCCCAGGTATAATGTCAGCAGGAGATACTAAGTCTGACTGAATGATAGACACAGAAGACTCTGTATCCACCGTGACTAGAATTATCTGGTTGCAAACCCACACTTGTTTATTTAGTTACATTTATTAGCCGCCCCCTCATGCCCACGGCATCTTGGGGCAACTTACAACAAAAGCAGCAGTTAAAACTGGGGGGTCTGGACGGGAATGTTCTTGAATGGTTCCGTTCATTCCTCTCGGGGAGAAGCCAGCAGGTGGTGTAAGGGGATGAGACATCGTGCCCCCGCGCCTTATCATTCGGCATTCTGCAGGGTTCTATTCTGTCTCCATTATTATTTAATGTATACATGCAGCCCTTGGGGGAGGTCGTGAGAGGATTTGGGGTGCGGTGTCACCAATATGCTGATGATAGTCAGCTGTACCTCTCTTTTTCAACTGACCCAGACCCGGCTGTCTCGTTGCTATCCCAGTGTTTGGAGGCCGTGGCGGAATGGATGCGGCAGACAGACTGAAGCTCAACCCCGATAAGACGGAGGTGATGTTGGTGGGGAGAGCGAGGGAGGGAGTGGCCCCCCTGATTGGGGGAGTTCGCCCTCCTATAGCTCAGCAGGTCCAGAGTCTGGAGGTGATATTGGACGCGGATCTCCGCCTGGAGCGGCAGGTGGAGGCAGTCGCTAAGGCGGCCTTCCGCCAGCTGTATCTGGTGCGCAGGCTGTGTCCGTAGGTCTCCGGCCCAGACCTGGGCTCCCTCATCCATGCCTTCGTCACCTCGAGGCTGGACTACTGTAACGCGCTCTACGTGGGGCTTCCCTTGTTCCTGCCCCGGAGGCTGCAGCTAGTGCAGAATGCAGCGGCTCATCTCCTTACGGGGACGGGCCGTTGGGAGCATATTACACCTGTGCTCCGAGCTCTGCACTGGTTGCCGATAGCATGCTGAGCCAGGCTCAAGGTGTTGGTGTTAATCTATAAAGCCCTACACTGTCTGGGCCCCTCATACCTCAGGGACCGCCTCGCCCTCTGTGTCTCAGAGCAGTTTCTGCGGTCTGCTGGGGGTGCCTTTTTGGAGGTCCCTCGTGTTAAGTGGGGGGCCACAATGGAGAGGGCATTCTCGGTGACTGGGCTGTGCCTTTGGAACTCCCTTCCGGAGGAAGCTCGCCTGGCCCCCAGACTGTTGATATTCCGGCAACGTTGCAAAACCTGGCTGTTCACCCAGGCCTTTGGGGAGGGGGGGAGGGGAGGGTGAGGGATTTTTTAACACCCCCGCCCTATTTGGGTTGTTTTTTATTAGTTGTGATTAGCCCTGTTTTAATATTTTATTATTGTCATAAATGTTTTAAATTGTTTTTAGTATTTTATATGTTGTAAGCTGCCCCGGGCTGCATGGCAGGAGGGGCGGGGTAAAAATTAATTGAAATAAATAAAATAAATAAATAAACCTTGTGTGCATACCCTTTTCTCTGCTTCCTTACCCTGGGCTCAGTCTGTCAGTGCTTGGGGACAGGAATAGGATCCAGGGGTGAGATCCAGAAAATGGAAAGGGACCAAAATAAAAACTAGCCATACTGAAAGAGTAAATTCAGGATAAGGGAGAAGCAATGGGAGCATGAACACATGGACATGGAACAGAACCATGGCACAGAGCCATGATCTGAATCTTCTTCTTCCTGAGGGCACCCCACAAGCACCCATCACCAGTAGAAAGGGGGGAAACCTAGGAAAGGAGAAGGAAGTAAGAGGAAAAGGAGGAAGCCCAAATGGGAGCAGGGAGGAAGAAAGGGGAAGGGGGGAGATTCCAAACTAGAGGAGAGAAGGGGGAAAGAAAGGAGAAGGGGGGAGTCCAAATGAGAAAGGGGAGAGGAAAATGGGGGGAGGGAGAAAGGAGAAGGGGGGATAATGAGAGGAGGGGAAGAAAAGGAGGAAAGGATCTGGAGACTCACCTGGTCACAGTTCCAGCCGCCATTTTCTTCAGCTCGGTTAGCAGGGCTCTGGGGGAGGAGGGAAGGTGAGAGGTGTGGCTCCAGCCCCTCCTGCTGCTTCTCACTGTTGTGATCAGCTGGGGATGCTGGCTCTATCACCCCTCCAGTCAGACTGACAGGCTTGATGGCTCCATAGAGGACTACAGGGAGTCCTTGACCCCCGCCCCTGCAGCCCCTCCCCTGCTTTGAACTGCCGTGTTGTGCTGGGGGCAATTTTTCTGGAACCTCACCCGTCCCGCCTGCACAGAAGGCAGAAGCAGAGGGCAGCCTTCTGAGCACGTGCCTGTTCTCATTATGGTAATGTAGGGAAACAGCAGCGAGGCCTGGGGAGGTCAGGAAGGCAGGGCACCAACCCTTTCTGCCCTTATGACCCACTGCCCCTGGAAATAAAAGGTACTCTAAGAAACTAACTGGCAATGGATTTAAAACAAACAAAAGGAAGTTATTTTTCACTCAACACAAAATTAACTTGTAGAACTTGCTGCCAAAGGATGATGTTAAGACCAATAGCATAAATGGGTGGTTGGTGTTTAGTTTTAATAAAAATAAAAATAAAGTGACTAAACTATAGAAATCTGAAAATGCTAAACCTTACTAGCTATTTTAGTAAGATCTAAAAGGTATTTTCCTTTTTAAAACAGAAAAAAATAGTACATACCTCCCAACATTTTGAGAAGCTACAGAGGGATTTGTCCCTTTGCCAATAAGCTCGGCCTCTTACAAGCCTATCTGCATAACTCCCAACATTCCATGTGCACAGAGAGCTCTACTGCTTATCACTCTGTTAAGTTTCTTGTCATCCCATCATCTCCCCATTATCCTCTCAAGTATTTGTTTTTTTCCTGGGAGGCAAGCAGGGAAAAGGTCCCAGTCTTTTCAGTTTTTTGTCTCTCTTTCTTAAAAAGAGGGACTTTGACCCTCCAGGAAGCAAGACAGTGGAAGTCAACACCGAAAGAGGGGCTGTGTTGGGAGGAATTATGGACTGCAAACTTGAATATGTATTAGGCATCCAACAGTTGTTAACAAAAACTAACAGAGTATGCAAAAATGACATTAAACTTATCTGTTGTTCTCCTTCCCTCCTGCTTCACTTGAAGAAACCTCCTCGCTGCTCTCCTCCTCCAACCCTTCAACTTGCCCCCTGAACTCCACTCCTTCCTGCCTCCTAACCCCCACTGCGTCCACGGTCACCACTCCCCCTCCTGCACATCAGCAACCTCTCCCTCTCTACTGGCTCCGTCCCCTCTGCCTTTAAACATGCCACTATCTCCCCCATCCTCAAAAAGTCGACTGTGGATCCCTCTGAGCCCTCTAATTACTAGGGGTGGGACATTGGGGCAAATACCGGCTACCAGATTTACTGGTTACCGGATTTTTAAAAACCGGATTCCCAGATCCGTGTACCAGTTTACCAGTACCGGATTTGTTCCATTGATTTCAATGGAGAACTGTTCCCATTGAAATCAATGAAAAAACCCCACAAAAAACCTCCCCCCTCCCCCTCCCAGACTGTGCAGGTGGAATGGCGGCACCCCCCACCCTGAATGGCCGCAATGTAAAAAAAAAGCTCGGAGCCCACACTAGCAGGGACTTTGGGGGAATTTTTTTTTTTTAAAGCCAGGCTGGGCAGGGTGGGTGGGAGGTGTTCCCCCTTCCACCCACGCAGCCTGGACTGGGGAGGGAATGTAAAGGGGGGGGGGTTGGTGGTGTTTTTTTACATTGCAGCCATTCCTTTGAATGGCCGCAATGTAAAAATTCCGGTACAGTGTAATCCAGTAAATGGGCCGGGTTACCGGGTTTAATCCGATACAGCCAGTACACCAAATACCGGCAGTATCAGATACCAGATGATCTGGTAGTTGTGGGACTACTAATTACCATCCTGTCTCGCTATTCCCTTTTGCTTCCAAGCTCCTTGAACGGGTTGTCTACTCCGTTGCCTCCACCTCCTCTCCACCAACTCCTCCCTTGACACCCTCCAATCTGGCTTCCGCCCTCTTCACTCCACCAAAACCACTCTTGCTAAGAACACCAATGATCTTCTTGTGGCTAAATCCAACCACCTTTACTCTATTCTTGTCCTCCTTGATCTCTCTGCTTCCTCTGACACCGTTGCCCACTCGGTCCTTCTTCAATCACTCCACTCCCTTAGATTCCGGGACTGTCCTTGACTGGTTCTCCTCCTACCTTTCTGACTGCTCCTTCATTGTATCTCTTCCTAACTCCTTTCCTCCTCCTCCCAACCCCTCTCAGTCGGGGTTCCCCAAGGCTCCGTCCTTGGCCCACTTCTCTTATTTATCTACACCCAATCTCTAGGCAAACTCATTCATTGCCTCCCATGGCATCCAATACCACCTTTATGCTGATGACACTCAACTCTCTCTCTCCACTCCTTCCCTCTCTCCCTCTGTTCAAGTTCGTCTCACCAATTGTCTCTCTGATATTTCCACCTGGATGTCTCAACGCCAACTCAAACTGAACATGGCAAAAACTGAACTCCTGATCTTCCCTCCCAGTCTTTCCTCTCCCTCTTTCCTGTCAATTGCCATTCATAGGGTCTCCATCCTCCCTGTCCCCCAAGCTCGTAGCCTGGGCTTCATCTTCAACTCACACCTTACCTTCAAACCCTACATTGACTGTATTGCCAAATCCTGCTGCTTCTCCCTCAACAACATTGCCAAGATTCACCCTTTTCTGTCTGTCTCCTCTGCCAAACTCTCATCAACGCCCTAGTCATCTCACACCTTGACTATTGTAACCTCCTCCTCACTGGCCTTCCCCACTCCCACCTTTCTCCCCTTATCTCAGTTCAAAACTCTGCTGCCAGGAGAGCAGCACCAAGCCTGTTGCTTTGACCATGTGTAGCCTCTCCTCTCCTCTCTCTGCTGGCTCCCTCTTTCCATATGTATTTTACACAAGCTCCTTGTCTTCACCTACAAAGTCCTTCACAACCTCACTCCCCCCTACCTCTCTGCCCTGATCTTCCTCGGTACCCCTGCTCGAGCACTCCGCTCCTCCTCCATCCCCTCCCTCACCCTCCCACGCCTCCTCTGCTCCCCCAACTGCCTTCGTCCCTTCTCCGTCACTGCCCTGCACGCCTGGAACTCCCTCCCTGCCCGCCTTGCCCCTGTGGCAAAACACCAGTAGGGGGCGCTATACAGCTGAGCCACCCAACTCACTGTTTCTCTCCAAATCACTGGCTAAGGCTTCCCACAGCTTTCAAACCCCCCAAAACACTTGATATTCCGCTGCCACCACCTGGATGTTTCCCAGTGGGCATTCACACCACTCAGGAAATGTGAACCCCCAAAAGGCATAAGCCTTACAGCTTCCCAAAAGAACTCCCCTTTCCTGGCACTATGTTCCTGGGATTTCCTCCTCTGCATTGGAGGCAGATCCCCAGAGCTACCCACTGGAGGTTTCCCTTGGTTACAAAGCTGTTGGCTTCTAGCCAAATAGGTAGATTTCCCCCTCTTTAGTAGCTTGGCCTAGGGAGACATATAATGCTCAGCCAATAATACACACACACACACAGTAGGGTAAAAACAAAACTAAGGCTTTACTAGTACATATAAAAAGGAATAAAAACAAAGTTTACACCGAGAACCAAAGGTTATAATCCTTAAGCTATTAGAGTCAGTCCTGTGGACATAGTAGTCCATTTCGAAAGCGTCTTCCTATAACTGTAGCTGAGGTAGCAAGCAAGTACTCACACTGGTTCTGATCAGGTCTCCATAGGGGATGGTTTTCCTATGGGGTCCAAGTTCTTCTTCTGGCAAAGGCCAGAGTTACTGTTAAGCCATGTAGCCCATGTGTGCCTCCAGGAAGGGAGGTCACCAGCCAAGCAGCATCTGCTAGAGATCTCAGTCAGTGAGTCCAGAGAGCGTGGAAGGAGGCCACACTCCTGCACCCACCTCCCCTGATCCTCCCCCCACCCGGCACCCACCTCCCCAGCCAACCCTCCCCTTTTCCCAGCCCAGTCTCTCCCAATTCAATGGGGGTGGGGTGGGGGGAGGGTCAGGACCCTCCCCTTCATTGAATTGGGAGATACTTGGCTGGGAATGGGGGAGGGGTGACAGGGGAGGACTAGTGCACATAATGCTGCCTTAAAATGGCTTCTTTTGCTTGCTCTGTATTTGCATGATGACATTTTGTAAATTTGTGGGTCCACTGGTTGTGTGGCTACTCTTTTTAAAAAAATGATTCCTTCGTTATTTCACTGCTGCTCCCTGATGCTGCGAAGTAGTTTGTGTGGACACACATTGGCTGCCAGGGTTAAGCTGTGGCTGCTGGGGATGGGGAGTGACTGAGGGGCACATTTGGGGGGGGGGGAGTTGGAATGTGGTTTTTGTTCACTTGATTTCATGATGTGGAATATTAAATGCTGCAAATGTGATGCTTCTGATAAAACTGAGCTTTTGAAATCCTGAGATGTAAATTGACAGTCTNTTGCCACATCCCCCCCTTCCTCTAAAGCTGGGACACGTGGCTTTCCAGAGCTGCGAGTCCCCAGTATATGAATATACAGTATACAAATATAAAAAGACGTGTGTTAGGATGTAATATAGACAGACGTTTCCCAGAATGTGCATTCCCATACACAAGAACACAAAAGAAAGAGAAGTAAATACAGTCAGTCACACTATTTTCTAGAAAGAGTGTCTTAGGGTCAGGTGCCTTTACCACAGGTTCTTTTCAGTTTCTCCTTATCTTGGAGCAAAATCTCCTGAGGCAGAGAGGGATCCCCAATCTTCATTTCCCTCGAGCCAATAACAAAAAGGCCTGTTGTCTCATCCTCCCCTTCCCAGCTGTCAGAATGGGGGACCTTGAATCCCAGTCCATCCCTGTCCCAATCTGGCTTACATGACCTCTTTGGGGTTCCCTCCAGGCTGGATCAAGGCCATTACCTGAGTTACCAGGTGTCCCTTAGCTCCCCTCTCAAAGGTCAGCTTGAAAGGCGAGAAGCCCCTGGACTCCAGAGGTATTTTACTGTAAGCAGAGGACAGATGCAGGAACTACTCATCCCAATTGTCAGGGCAAGAGTCCCCATAAACCCTCCTCATCCCCTTCAGAGTCCCAATAAATCTACCCCCCAGCCCCTCGGTCTGTGGGAGATAGGCTGTGGTTTTGGGGTGCTTAGCCCCACCGCACTTCCCTAGGCATTCCATTAATTCGGTTAGGGCATTCCCTCCCTGGTCATTCCCCAGGCCTTCCACTACTTCTGCTGGGGTATTTCCTCCACTGTCCTTCCATATCTCTGATGGAGAACCAGGAGGAGAAAGCATCTTTATCAGGCCATTTGCAACCACAGTGGCTTCTGCAGAAGCTAGGGCAATGGCCTCAGGATATCTAGGTGCAGCATCTGCTAGGGTCAGAACAGAACACTTCCCTCTTGCCTTCTGCTTCTGGGGTCCACCTGTATCTGTACCCACCCTCTCAACAGACTATCCCATGATTGGGAGTGGCTTCAGAATTGCTTCCCCCACCCCCAGTGACTTGTTCCCCATGGTCAGGAGTGAGTTCCCCCTTCTGTTCCTGTGCTGACTGCTTGAGCTGGTCCAAGCTGGGGTCTTCCAGAACCTCCAGCTTACCATTCTCTACCACCCTCGGGGGTACCCCATCCCTTTCTAGGATCCCTATATCTGTTTCCCCCCCTAAGGCTCTACACTTCCCATTGTAGGTTTGCCCTCCAGGCCAGCCCCCAGGGTCACGATTCCCTCTGCTGCACCCTCTCTGGGTCCTTCCAATTCTGGTTTGGGGCTACCCTCTAGGTCTGCCCCCAGGATTATTGCTTCCTTTGTTACCCCCTCTTTGGGTTCTATGTTTTCCACCCCAGGGCCACCCTCCAAGCTCACCCCCAAGGTCTCTATTCTTTCTGCACCCCCAACCTCATCTTCTGGCTAGTGGTACTCCTGCTCCTTTGGAGAATTACTCCTGAGCTCAGCCCCACCCTGCAGCTGGCTCTGATGGCTAGAGGAAACCCCACCCCTGGGCCCACCTTCTGACCTGGGGCAACTCCCCTCTCCCCCATCTTTTATCTCCAGAATGAACTGGCTTCCCCAGCCCTGCCTGTGGATTCCTACTGACACCCAGCAAGGCCCTATGATATCTTTTCCCACTAGTATAGGGACAGGGGAATCCTCCCACACCCCAATGTCTAGGCACATTCTCCATCCCCTCCATTGTAGGGGCAGGCGTGCCACAGACACCTCGAATGGTGGGTACCCCAGAGGTTTGATGTGGTAAGTTTTTCCTGGGACTATATCTGTGGGGGAAACTAGGCTAGCACTGATCAGACACCTCTGCTCCAGAGTCTAGTTCCCCAACAATAGTCCTCCCACTCACAGTCACTTCCTCCCTGAGGAAATCCGTTGCCTCCTCTGTAGTCACAATCCTATTGATGCGATACACTGGGGGTCCTTGCTCCCGTTTGTGAGGTACTTCCCCCCTCCCACCTTTTGGGATCCCTTTCTGATCCTTCCCAAAGCGGGTAGGATCTTTCTTTAGCCCATCCCTATTCAGCAGCAGCTGATCCAAAAAGTCAGCAGCTTCACTGACAGTTTGGGTTTTTAAAAATCTTTTACCAAGTGCTTGATCTCCTTAGGACAGCGGAAGTAAAACTGATCCAGCCCCATAAGATCCAGCACCAGCTCCCAGGTCTCCGCTTTGGCCTCATCCACCCACATTCTCAGGGTTTCTACTAGTTGGGCCCCAAACTCAGCCATAGATTGCCCTGAGTGAGGAAACAGGGTGCGAAACCGCTTTCTGAAATGATCTGGGCCCAGCCTATAGCACTTGAGCATGGCATCTTTAAAAGCAGAATAATCATTAGCAGCCTCAGTGGGTAAGTTATCAAGGATTACTGACATAGTCCCAGTTACCAACCCAGCCACATAACGTATATACTCATCCTATCCCACGTTCCATCTGCGACCTTGCTTCTCGAAAATACTCAGGAACACCTTGGGATTTTCTCCCTCTTTAAAAGGGGTGAACTCCTTCAGTGCAGCCAACTTTCGCTGGAGACTCCCAGTCTCATGCTCCCGCTGCTCCTGCTCATGGAATCATTGAGCTTCCTGAGCGGCTTGTTCGGCTTCCCTCTGGTCCTTCTCATGCTGGTGCTGAGCTGTCTTGTCAGCTCTCTCTCACTCCCTGTCTTTTCTCTCTCCCTCCCTGTCGACAAGTAGCTTCTCCTGGGCTGCCAGCTCCTTCTCTCTAAGGCAGATATGTGCCAGGAGCAGGTCCAGCTGTTCAGGGGATCCTCCAGGAGTCCTGAGGAGAAGGGTTGCTCCAGCTCCTGTCTCTGGATCCACATGCTGATCCACCTCAGATATTTTGAAGTCCTTCATTTGCTGCCTTAGCTGCTCATTGGTCGGTCCTTCTGCTGGGAAATTCCTCCTCTGGGCCACTCTTACGAGATCAGCTTTAGTGAGTCTATTGAGTCCCTTGGACAAGTCCAGCAGGGTACTTCCCTGTGTTCCAGAACTCATGCACTTCCTTACCCTTGCACTGCTTATCTAAGCCCTATCCAGTTGACCCAAAGCCAAATTCAAGGACTCGATTGCTCAAGGTTTATTTCCAAAGCCCCTCTTTGTTCTGTGGGTGCTTTTCAAAAACTCCAATTCAAAAAGAATACTGCTGGTGGATCCTATCCCACCTGTGTGCGCTTATCTGGCTGCTTGGGCGATCCCACTGCTGCCACCATGTGTGGCATAATGCCAGTAGGGAGCACTATACAGCTGAGCCACCGACCTTACTGTGTTTCTCCAAATCTCTGGCTAGGGCTTCCCACAGCTGGCAACCCCCCCAAAACACTTGATATTCCGCTGCCACCACCTGAATGTTTCCCAGTGGGCATTCACACCACTCAGGAAATGTGAACCCCCAAAAGGCATAAGCCTTACAGCTTCCCAAAAGAACTCCCCTTTCCTGGGATTTCCTCCTCTGCGTTAGAGGCAGATCCCCAGAGCTACCCACTGGAGGCTTCCCTTGGTTCCAAAGTTGTTGGCTTCTAGCCAAATAGGTAGATTTCCCCCTCTTAGTAGCTTGGCCTAGGGAGACATATAATGCTAATCCAATAATGCACACACACACCCAGTAGGGTAAAAACAAAACTAAGGCTTTACTAGTACATATAAAAAGGAATAAAAACAAAGTTTACACCGAGAACCAAAGGTTATACCCTTAAGCAATTAGAGTCATTCCTGTGGACATAGTAGTCCATTTGGAAAGTGTCTTCCTATAACTGTAGCTGAGGTAGCAAGCAAGTACTCACACTGGTTCTGATCAGGTCTCCATAGGGGATGGTTTTCCTATGGGGTCCAAGTTCTTCTTCTGGCAAAGGCCAGAGTTACTGTTAAGCCATGTAGCCCATGTGTGCCTCCAGGAAGGGAGGTCACCAGCCAAGCAGCATCTGCTAGAGATCTCAGTCAGTGAGTCCAGAGAGCGTGGAAGGAGGCCACACTCCTGCACCCACCTCCCCTGATCCTCCCCCCACCCGGCACCCACCTCCCCAGCCAACCCTCCCCTTTTCCCAGCCCAGTCTCTCCCAATTCAATGGGGGTGGGGTGGGGGGAGGGTCAGGACCCTCCCCTTCATTGAATTGGGAGATACTTGGCTGGGAATGGGGGAGGGGTGACAGGGGAGGACTAGTGCACATAATGCTGCCTTAAAATGGCTTCTTTTGCTTGCTCTGTATTTGCATGATGACATTTTGTAAATTTGTGGGTCCACTGGTTGTGTGGCTACTCTTTTTAAAAAAATGATTCCTTCGTTATTTCACTGCTGCTCCCTGATGCTGCGAAGTAGTTTGTGTGGACACACATTGGCTGCCAGGGTTAAGCTGTGGCTGCTGGGGATGGGGAGTGACTGAGGGGCACATTTGGGGGGGGGGGAGTTGGAATGTGGTTTTTGTTCACTTGATTTCATGATGTGGAATATTAAATGCTGCAAATGTGATGCTTCTGATAAAACTGAGCTTTTGAAATCCTGAGATGTAAATTGACAGTCTGGCGATCTTAAGATGTTAGGTGTGTTCACAATGCTGGAATTCTGGTGCTTTGGAAATCCTGAGATGTAAATTGACAGTCTGGCGATCTTAGGAAGTTAGGTGTGTTCACAATGCTGGAAATGTGATGTAACTGTGAGTCTGGTGATTCATGGGCCTTAAAAATCCCCCCTCCAACAAACAAACAAACAAACAAACAAACACACACACACACACACACACACACACACACACACACACACACACA
>QEPC01014935.1:2006461-2036306 GCA_003113815.1 Sphenodon punctatus
GTGTGTGTGTGTGTCTTTGCTAAAACTTCTTGTAAGTGAGGTTTAAGGTTGTCTGCCTGCTTTTAAACCTGGCAGAGGAGGTGATTATAACCTGCCTAACCTAACTGGAATTGCTTGATTAAGTAATATAATAACCCTTGGAACTCCTTGCTGCTGGGTTATGCAACCTACTGTTGCCCTGGCTCTGCCCACCATTGCCCTGGCTCTGCTTACCGTTGCCCTGGCTCTGCCCACTGTAGCCTGCCGGCCTTACTGCCCCTCCAACCTCAAAACCCACCAACCACCGCTGTTATTTGGATAGGATGAGCATGAGCATGAGCACAACCCAGTTGTGAAAATGTTGGGAGCCATCTTGAAGAACCTTCTTTACAAGGCAACAACCTTCTGATCCACACGTGTGGAGGAGCTGTTTGTAAACAAACAGCCTTATCTCCCAGCCCAATCAGTGTCCCTGTGTCCCTCTGCTGCTACTGCTGCTGCTGTTGCTGCTGCTGCTGGAGCACAGGAGGGACAGGAAGGGGAGGGATGAGGACAGGTGCTGGGGGGAGGCAGAACAACTTACTGGGGGAGAATCTGGCTGCAGCCTGCTGCCCAGCCATGCAAGCCGTAGCTGTGCCAGATGTGGCCCCAGCAAGCTGTGCTGACTCTGCTTTGCCTGGGGGGGAGGGAGGCGAGCGAGGGCGGGGGGGCAGGTATGCTTGCCTTACAGCACAGTGCACAAGCCAGGTGGAGACTACAATAGTCAGCATTTACAGAGTTCCACTCCTCAGCGCATCGCTAATTACAGAGCTCACAGGGGGACGAATGCAGCCATTTCCCTGGCTCTCTGAGACAGGGGAAAGGAGCTCAAGTGCGCATGCGCGAACCAGCAGAACTGATTATTTATCACTAATAACTCGGTTTTGGTTGCATCAATCAGTATCATATTTCAGAAGCACTTGTTATTGATCTCATTCTCGAAGCCTGTGAAGTTTGGGGGCTCAATTCATCCAGGGGGAGGAGATAGTGATGATTCAAATACACAAGAACGGTGTGCATTTTGACCACAAACAATTAACATTTAGGCAGTCATAACATTTTATTTTCCTAATGGATCTTTTTCAAAGTTTGTGGATATGATGGTCCTCACAACTTACAGCCATGGTTACATTTTTAGAAATGTAGGTCAAGCGGTTTCCTCAAAATCAGGGCTTCAGCAGTCCCCTGTTTATAAAACAGTGGCTGTACATTTAAGTTTCAGGCAGCTACCTATATATATATATGCATGCCATAAATAGGTCTAGAAGTGCACATATGCATATATATATATATGAATATGTGCACTTCTAGACGTGTGTGTGTGTGTGTGCGCACGTGTGTGTGTGCGAGAGAGAGAGAGAGAGAGAGAGAGAGAGCCTACAGCCTCTTTGCTCCGTATATATGGAAGCCAATACATGGCAATTCTGCCTAGAAGTGGGTGAATATTTCTGATTCTAATTTGGATAGTCAATGCCAAGACATGATTACAGGTAATATATATTGACTGTATGGATGTAAATTGGATTTCATCATAGGCTCTTATTTCTAACACCATTCGTAAATTTGATAACAATGAGGCTTGACAACAGGAGACAAATTTAGGTATAATTTTGCCATGCCCCCAAGCTCCTGAGCCCCCCCGCCGCAAAAAAAAAACTAAAATAATTTTCTCTCTTAAAGTATGTTAAAATGAGTAAAATAGTAATTATAAGCATCATGTGAGCAAATAAAGTACCAGCATAATCTTCAGAAATTGACTTCAAGACTTATGGCAGAGGGTTGTGAGGCAGGCGTCCCCCAGCTAGATTTATTGGGGCCCCAAATTTCTCTCAATGGAGTGGATTCTCATCTCTTTGAACTAAACAAATTAAGTCTTACTCTGGGACCACAGAATCCCCCTATTTATCTTTTCAGAAAGAGGCAAGCAAATCTCATAAGCTATTTTTGATTGATGGGAAAGCCTGTAACATTTCTGAATGTTCCTGTAAATTCTATGTGCCCCCCCCAGCTCTAACAGTCTGGGCCCCATATATCTAAGAGGTCGCCTGTCTTACCATGTTCCATCGCAGCCCCTATGGTCAGCTGGGAGTGCCTTTTTACAAGTTCCATGTAGGATGCACAGGACAGGAGTGTGCAGGAGGGCATTCTCAGTTGCTGCCCCGATGCTATGGAACTCCGTTCCCCAGAAGGTTCGCTTGAACTTGAGCATCTTTCAAAGGTGGTGTAAAACACTTTTTATAGATTGTAAGCTCTTGGGCAGGGACCGTGCCTATCTTGTTTTTTTGTAAAGCGCCAGCTACATTGCTGGTAGGGATGTGCGAACGCAGTTCGGAAGTTCGGAGTTCAGCCCAAACTCGGTCTGTTCGGAACACTGAACCGAACTTCTGAACCGAACACTCAAACTTCTGAACTGTTTGGAAAAGTTCATATGAGTTCGGGGGTGGGAAAAACGTGACTGGAAGGGGAAGGCAGCTGAGGAGCAGACTTCCTGGCACCAGGGGTGGACACCAGGGGTGGACACCAGGGGTGGTTTTAGGGCCAAAAATACTGATACCGAAAAAAAGTTCAGTTTTGGTACCGACAGCACTTTTTGGAATATTCAACTGAACCGAACTCCACCAAACCGAACAGCCAAACCCGAACTTGGGTTTTGAACCGAATGACCGAATATCAGAACGGCGTTCTGTTCACCCATCCCTAATCGCTGGCACTATATAAATGCTTATGATAATAAACAAACAACAATCATAATAATAGATAGATAAAATTTTATTAGGTCAAGCTTTCGCCATAGGCCAAAACTAACACCACACACAAAACATTAAACAGAAAATACATACAAAATAACACCTTAGACAGTGACAAAAATAACCCAAGGCATCACAACATGAATAATGTAAGGTAACAATATAATATACCTCTCATTCCCAAATACTTCCCAAGAAATAGAACCACATCCTTACTTTCCAGCTATGAAAGCCTCCCTATTTTGGGCAGCCAAACAAACAAAAATAGCAACAGCCCTCACAACTTCAATTTCTCTTGAGGTAAGGAGAAGTTCTAAATGAATTTGGGCAGAGAGATAAGAATAATCCTGCCACAAAGGAAATAGCCAGTTCTTCATATTTTATTTATTTTATTTCTAGATTTATACCCCACCCCTCCTGAGAACAGCTCGTATAAACGATAGGAAAAAACAACATGGTACACATCTTCCAAGTACGTATCGTTACAAGGGCAACAGTGATTTTCATATGGTTGACTTGCATATCTTCCCTGGGTAACAGCAGATTTGATTAACTGCATACGTAATTGTGCGCAAGAGCTATGAATACAATGTCTTGGAAGCCAATTCAGATACTGTTCAAAAACATGAACCTTTTTAATTTGATGAAAGATGGGAGCAGCTTTCCAGGCAGCCAGGGCAGCAATATCCTCTTGCATCCCAATATCCTTCACCCTAGATTTAATTATATTTTTTCTGCTTCCCCCATCCTTAGTAAGTAAGAACTCCACGGACAAGCCAAGACCTCTTAGTTGATGCATGATCTTACTCATCCATGGATACAAGGGGCATTGCTTTTGCTCTAGTTTTTCTTGTAGGCAGAGAGCAGTTAAACATGATGCCTCCCTCGTACACAATTTTGCCCAATAGCAAAGACCCTTCAATTTTATCCAATCTAGAATAGAACAAGGTCCAGTTTTTGCTCTAAGGACGGATCCTGGAACCACCTGGGGCACTCCCAAAATACCACGTAGGAACTTGTTTTGAACAATTTCCAGGGTATGGCAACATGACCCATCAAATAACTCTGCTCAATATGTGATCAGATTTTTAACTTTGGCCGTATAGACTTTAAGGATATGGGATATTGGAGCATCCACAGACCCAGAGGCGAATTTAATAATGCCCTTAGAAATTACTGTCACTTTCAGGGCCAGTTCCTTGATGTGTCTTTCCCACTTCAGATTGTTGGAAAAATTCATACCCAAATATACATAGTTATCTACCTGTGCTAAAGACTCATCTCCCAATTTACACTGAAACACTTCAGACTTCTTACCAATTACCATAATCTGAGATTTTTTTGGAGTTAACTTCCAGCATATTAGCCCTGCAGTACTCAACCAAAATATCCAGCTGGTACAACAACCCCTTCCTAGTTTGTGACAAAATCACAATATTATCGGCGTACATTAATACCAGAATTGACCTATGTTTAATCTTGGGGGGATGACCCCCCTCCTTTCTGAGGTACTCCATCAAATCCCCCAGGAAGATATTAAACAGGGTGGGTGCCAAATTCCCACCCTGCTTAATAATAATAATTTAGAAGAGCATTTGGTGGGCAGGGGTGAGAGCTGGTGGTGGGATGGGTGGGAATTCTGAGGGGAGGGAGGGTTTTATTGTACTAATTTTTATTATTGGTTTATTATTGTACTAATTTTTATTATTGGTTTATTATTGTAAGCCACCCTAAGCCCTTGTGGGAAAGGCAGCGTATAAACTAGATAAATAAACAAACAAACTATAGTTACGTTCTATAATCTCAGAATTTGCTACCTCTAATCCCTTCCTGTAGGCTGGTGTACAAGCTAGTTTAGTGTGGGAGGACCTGCACTGCAAGTGAGGTTTTGGTTTGCTTGCAGAATATAGGCCTTGAACAGAGTTCCTCTTGGAAAAAAATGCTCCAATATGTAATCTGCCAAGGTTGAAAGCTTCTCATAGTGTTTTTCTTAAACCAGAAACAACAAAATCACATAAAACTGATTATTGCTGCCGCTTTGGGAATTCCTTCCACATCTGACTGCTAAGCATCACTGGCAACTACCATGCATATAGGAATGCAACTTTAAGTGGTTTTAGTTATTTCCCAGTGAGTGTAGAACATTCAAATTATCACACAGTACTTTTGAATTTAGATCCTAATTACTGCACGGACAAAGAAAAGGTGAATCCAGTTTGTGAGGGAGAAAGTTGTTGTCTGAACCCAAAGTGATTACCTATTAGCAAAGGGTACACAGAAAAAAGTTGTTCCATGTGAATATTTTGACTTATCTTGGTTTTAATGTGCTTTAGTCCTTGCTTCCTTTGAAGCAACTTTGTGGCATGAGCAAAACAAACTAGAAAAAAATAATCTGTTTTACACTGCATAGCTAGTCTAGGGACCTGGTACGGTCTTGTTAGAAAGTATGTGTACAGAGAAATTCTATTTAGATATCAGTTAGTATGTGTCCTGAGATGTTTTCTATCTTGGTCATATGCTCTGAAGATGTCGTTTATTTTCAAAATGGCCACCCAATGGGACATGTTTTCAATAGTAGAAACAGCACACAATTAATGAAACGGAAACAGTGCATATAGAGAATTTTTAACAAAGATGTATTATTTTAAGTGAGGACATTCCCTTTCTCAGCAGAGATTCTGGTTTTGAAGGGGTGGGGGGAAGAGAAGTTAGGGCAAGGCTGGAGCTGTTGAATTACAAAGTGGGGAGAGGTGATTACAGAGGTGAGGAAAAGCTGGGAGAAAGGGGAAAGAGATGGGGGAGACTGGGTGGGAGAAAAGGGAAAGAGACAGGACACACTGGGAGGGAGAGAAAGAGACGTAAGGGAGACTAAGGGACACCAGGAAAGTGAGATGGGGAAATATCACCCAAGTTTGTTCCATCAGCTATGATAGATCCAAGTGAACCAGCAAAGGTAGCAGAGCAGATTAAATCATGCTTGGTTTCTAGCTCGTTTTCTTCAGAGTTCATACCTTCCAGAGTATGGGTTTCCAGAGTTCATACAAGTGCCTTCTTGAGTTTCTTCAACTCACTGACTACTACCAAAGTATTTCCGAACAGCAACCCGATCTACACCCCAATTTTCTCTCACCCTGCCACAGATGTGTCCTCTGTTTATACAACAATGCTGAATTTTCAAGATGCAATGTCATAAGTTCAGCAAGGTTCAGGTTTGTTATAATGTGATGAAGGAGTTTACAGGCTTGCCAAGAAAATACAACTTTGTTTTCCAATTGAGTTTGTAAACATTTTCCTGCACTTTGGCTCATTCCACACATGCAGAGTTGTCATCAGGTATATTGGACTGTATCTTCAGGATAGTGGGATAAAGAAGTACTAACAGAAACTGAAACATTTGGGTCAAAGATAGTTGATAGTATTCTGAATTGAAGTAATTATGTTCGAGCAGTTCGTGCGATTAATCTGTTTGCAGAAAACATTCCACATTTCAAGTTTTTCAAGGACAATGATCCACACAAGTATGCAGATCTACTAGATGCAGTGAAGTAACCGAAACTCTACTGCCAGGAAGAAGACTATATCAAGGTAAGAACGCAAACTGTGACAATATTCCACCTCACTGAAGCCCTAAACAAGGATTTTGACTCATTCGTACATGACGGCATCAGCAAATCAAGAATGTTTTGATACTGGAACACATTCCTGAAGGTTCTTTTCCCAGTCCTGCGAGACATGATACGGGCTGACACAGAAGGGAATTGGGACTTGCACCTGTCAGCATTTCATAGGAAACTTCCATTGTTCTTTGCATTTGGCAACGTTAATTATTCAAGATGGGGTTCTGTTTATCTTGAAGATTTTCTGAAGTTGGAAGAAGTACATCCGAGTATTCATGCAGCACGTAAGAAAGGTGGCTTTGTTGCTGAACATGGGAATCAAAAGTTAAATAGTGTTGGAATGGATCAGGCACTTGAACAACTGTATAACAAGTCTGCAAAGGATCATGGCAGAATCATAAGACTAACTCGCCAAAAGCAAGCTGTGGCACAAAGAGCTCATTAAACATGAGAAGTCAAGCATTAACCAGTTCCACCGAAAGATGTGTGGTCTACAAGATAATGATTTTCTTTCTCTTCTTTCTTTCTCTTATTTCCTACCTTCCTTTTACCCCGCCCTTCTCACCATATGGTGACTCAGGATGGCTTACAGTGTTAGGTAACGACCTTTTCCCCAAGAATATTAACCCCCCACCCTCTTTTGGTGAAACATCGCCCCATAAGGAATACAGATTCCGGGGTGCCCAAGCAAAAAGGGCCAGAGAGGAATTTGAGAGCCAGGTGAACCCTTGAAACTGAAAGGCCCCTCAGGTAAAGCACGAAACCCAAAAAGAGCAGGAATTAGATAAGGGAAGAGCCTCCTCCAGTAATCACAGGGGCACAGGAAAAAGAGGCCACTCCCCTATCCCCTGCAAGATTTGTTTTCCCCACAACATCCTGACAAGATTTCCCTGTTGACTCACCCTAGTATTTTCCTAAAGACACCTGGAGCATCCTCCCAATCCTTCATTGAATTATATGGTTACACCCAGGCCCTTTTTGTTCTTCTCAGAATTAGGTCACCACTGGAGCTTAGGACTCTCTAGTCGAAAGCTCGGGAAGATAGAAAGGTGATACCCCCTCCAGCCCCTCCGTTCCACCCTAAGAGACCCCCAAGGGTCCCTCCCCATGACCACATGGACATCATCATATAATAATCCAAACCCTGGCCCCCAAGAGCAGAGTAGTTCCAGACCCCACCGAAGGACACCTCTCCCAGACGTTGGTCTGTGTTCCTCACGTCCACCTCTCACCCCCACCGTCTGAGGGTTGCCCATCTCTTCCTCTACCTACAGGCTCAGCAAGGTAACCTTTTGAATCTCTCTCTCTCTGTTCTGTTTCTTCCTCTTCCCCCAATGCAGTGTGCACCAGTCCTGAAGAATACCAGACTGGGAGTGGGGTGGACTGTTCATGGGTGGGTGGTGTATCTGTATAAGGGAGTAGGGCTGAAATGGTGTACCGCTGTGGCAGAATTTACCAGTGGAAAGTGCTCTTCCACACCAAGCAGTACGGTTAGGAAGGGAGCAATTTTCACGCCTTGCACTCACGGCTTTCTGCAGTTGCTGCCATGGTATTTTCACCACTGTAGATTTCACGCAGAAGCAGCAGGTTTGCCACAGTCTGCCCTTTCCCTTAAGCACAGCAGCATTGTGATTCACGCAGCATTGCAGCCACAGGTGTAGTCACCTTGGCACGGGGGAAGTTGCTGTCTTATAAACAAAGTTCTTCCTTCGAGGGGCTCCTTCCATTCCCACTTCTGAGCCCTTCTCTTACCGGCATATACCAAGATCACTAGCTTAAAAAAAAACACACCACGTGACGTTCACACGCCCCCACCCTATATTAAGGTACCTAAACCCAACACAGTTCCTTCCAACCCTAAGTAATGAGGAAGAAAATTCCATGAGGGGTCAGAAGGGTGGGTGCTTGTGAGAATGTCTGGAGCCATCTTAAAGAACCTTGTTTACAAGGCATCAACCTTCTGTTCTCCTTCAAGTGGCTCCTCCCATTCTCACAAATGGGAGCATACCAAGCCTAGAAAGAGGCGGTGGGGGAATTTGTCCTGGGCACCCTAATGCACAAGAGAATTCACAAAAGAGCAGGAACTCCCTCCCCTCCCCCCCATCCCCTGGATCAGCATCAGGAGCCAGGCACTCGCTCACTGCTGTGCGGAATCCCTGCACTCTAAGCAAGACAGAGACAGTGATTAGTGTGCAAGGAGGGATAACAAAGATCCCTCCCTCAAAGCTTGACTCTGGGTGCTGCCCTGTTTGTTGTCCGTCCTTGTGCACTACTCTCTGTCCCACTTAGAGCGCAGGGATCCCCGACCCCAGCAGCAGTGAGCGAGTGCCTGGCTCCTGATGCTGATCCAGGGGATGGGGGGGAGGGGGGGAGGGAGTCCCTGCTCTTCTGGGGGGGCGGGAGTCCCTGCTCTTCTGTGAATTCTCTCATGCGTTAGGGTGCCAAGGACAAATTCTTCCCCTTTCTTGGGATGGCTCTCTGCCTCCTTTCAGCTGCTCTGCACCCCCAGTTCTCTCTATGCGGCGATCATGAAGGGAAGAGCTTGGTATATGCCTGTAAGAGAAGGGCACGCAAGTGAGAATGGAAGGAGCCCCTCGAAGAAGAACTTTGTTTACAAGGCAGCAACTTTTGCTGCTGCTAAGGAGGGTACAGGGGGGATTCTTCACCCACCTGTGTAGCAGTGCTGTGGGGCTAAAACTGAGCTGTTTAAAAAGGCGGTGCTGGTGGTGCAAGAGAGACTCCTCTGAGACCTGGGAACGGGGCTCCCGGCTCCCGCAGATACCACATATGCCTGGGGCCGGCCCTGATCACTGCCATCCTCCTCCCAGGGCAGGACACGGGCACAAATGCGCGCCCCCACCCCACTCCCTGGTGGCTACGCCTCTGCAGCGGACTCTGAAGCAGGTAGTCAGAGTCACCCTAAGTTCATTCATTCAATGACCTATATTCAGCATCACGGTGCGTCAGGGACACGCGCTCAGTGGCAGAAGGCAGCATAAAACCGCTTGTGTTCACAAACTGCAGACATGCTGCATCTGCAGATACTGGAAGCAGGTAATGTGGAATCACAGAAATATTGAGGGGAAGTCAGCGGCAAGACACATTAAGTGCCGAGTTCTCGGAATGGAATGGCGGTGTGGTAACAGCTGCTGCTGCTTCAGTCCTATAAGGGAGGATGGTTATTTCAAGCTGTATAGCACCTATGAATTGGCCTGTGGGTGTGTATCTGTGTAAGGAAGGGTAGGTGTGTGTATATGTGTCTTCCTCCTTTGGTTTTTTAATTAAAAAAACCTTTTGTATTTAAGCCGTTGTCTGTGTATCTGGGAAGTGGGTGGGATAGTCCAGATGACCAGCAGCACACCCCGTACCTCAGACTGATCCTTGTGGCACCTGGGGAACCCTAGTTCAACTAATTCGGCTAATTCCCCTACATTTAAGAATTGGGAATATATTGTGGTACCGACCCCCCCAATAGTCACGCATGGGAGGGGGTCTCCTGCTAACAGCAGCAAAGGTAAACCATTAAAAAAGATTAAACATTAACTATAATAAAAACAACAATAATAATAATAAAATCAGACTCCCAAACCAGGTCCCACTGTATAATAAATAACTCCTCCCCCACCCCCCTGCCAAATGCCTGTCAGAAGAGCCAGACCTTACAACCCCAGCAGAAAGTAAGGACATCCGGGCTGAGGCAGACCTCCACCAGGAGGGCATTCCACAGCAATGGGGCAGCCACCAAGAACACCCTTCTGTTCGTTTGGACCCACCAAAAATGTGGAACATCCCGGAAGGTGTCCCCAACCAACCACAGGGGCCACCTGGGACCCAGGGAATGAGGAGGTCCCTCAGATAAGTGGGACCCAGGCCATGTAAGGTGTTATATGTTAAAACAAGCACCTTGAATCAGTCCTGGAAGACAACCGGCAACCAGTGTAATGCCTGGAGCACTGATTGGATGTGCTCCCTGTGACCTGTCCCTGTTATGAGACGGGCCGCTACATTTTGCACCAGTTGGAACTTGCAGACCATCACCATGAGCAGTCCCATGTAGAGTGTGTTACAGTAGTCGAACTTCGAAGTGACGAACGCATGGATGACAGTGGCGAGATTGGAGTCTGAGACTTATGGGTGGATTTTCTTCACCAGATGTAATTTGTGAAAGGCACCTCTGGCAACAGCCTACACTTGCTGATCCAGGCACAGCCGCTGTGAATCCAGGAGTACCCCCCAAGCTCCGTACAGATGGTTCCAATAAAGGATGGACCGCCACTCCAATAACAGGGGCTTCCCCCTCCCCCAGATCACTGACCTCACCCAGTAAAAGCACCTCTGTCTTGTCGGTATTGAGTTTCAATTGGTTTGACCTCATCCAATCCCCCACAGAAACCAATGATTGCTTCATGAATTCTCACCAAGTGTAATTTGTATGAATGAAATGAATGTTGACAGCATTGTGAGTTTCATCATTGAATGTGGAAACAGATTTGATCTAAAAAAACAAACAGTTGCTCAACCTAATCACAGGCAGACATTTCACTGAAGATGATGTGAACTTCAAAATGATATGTATTGAAGTCGGGGAAAGGGAATATAAATCAGACAAGATTCACTGACAAGACTAAGAAACTTCGATCTGCTGACAAGAATGAAGAAGTACATTCATAAGCAACACCAGGCAAAACTTGACATCAAAAAGGAAACAGCTGACCTCCTCAGGGTTATTGATGTGGCCAGGGAAAGAGGATACCCCATTGACCAGTTGCTCTGGTATGAACTGACCTCCACTTCATTCTTTCTAACTAAAGATGGTTTTCTTCAGAAATTCAGTAAGTCCAAAATGGTTCAGGAGCTGAAAAAGGGCTGAAAAACCACCTTTCTTCCCCCTCATCTCTAACTACTGCCACTGCATTGCCCCGGGGAAAACGAAACCTTTAAGGGTGCGCAGTTCTCGAGTATAGTATCAGAAGATGAGGTTCGGAGGTCGATATCCAGCTTTAAAAATAACAAGGCCCCAGGATATGACTTCATCTGTGTTGAGGTATTTAAAAATCTACCAGGATGGTGGGCATCCCTGTTAGCTAAGGTATTCACGTTTATGAACACCACAAGGCAGATACCACCTGAATGGGGGAAGAGTATCATCATCCCCATCTTCAAAAAAGGAGATGTGGATGACCCAGCCTGCTATAGGCCAATTAGTTTGTTGCCGGTGTTGGGTAAGATATATGGGAAAACTCTGTTGAGTCGGCTAGAAAAATGGGTTACTGAATCTGCGTTGATACCAAGGGAACAATTTGGCTTCAAAAAATCAAGCTCTGTAATGGATAGTTGTTTTGTCTTATCCCATCTGATTAGTAAATATGTTAAGATCCGCCGCTCTGCCCTTTTTTTGGCATTTGTAGATTTCAGGAAGGCATTTGATTCAGTCCCACGAAAACAGCGTTGGGACAAGTTGATTCAGTTAGGTATCAATGAGAATCTCCTTGCCTTAATAATTCAACTTCATACTAATAACACGGCAAGGATTCGCTTACCAGGGAGTAATGAATACACTTCAAAGTTCAAAGTTAACAAGGGTGTGCGGCAAGGATGCGTTTTAGCCCCATACTTGTTTAACTTATATGTAAGCGATTTGAGTAGTAAACTGAAGCTGGGTGAATATTGTGCTCCGAAGATCAAAACTTATCCAGTGCCAATATTGCAATATGCCGATGATAATGTCCTGTTGTCGCAAACTAGGAAGAGCTTAAAATCTTTATTGGAAGCCTGTGGGGCTTATTGCCAGCAGAATGGTTTGGAGATAAATTTTGATAAAACGAAAATAATGGTTGTAGGGAAAAGATCGGGGAAAGGTTCTTGGGTGATACAGAAGGAAAGGGTAGAGGAGGTGAGCCTGTCTCTTATACACATCTAGATGTGTATAAGAGACAGGGATTACATATAGCAGGAAGGGCTAGATCTTCCTCTAAAGCTATCCTTGCCATTGCCAAACAGTCCAAGACAGTCCCCTTATCTAAAATTCTGCAGATATGTAAGGCAAAGACACAGGTACTTCTAAATTATGCCCAAAGTATAATTCCAGTAACACACGTACAAGAGCTTGAGATAATTCAAAATAAATTTCTAAGAGGCTTGCTAAGGGTCCCCCAAGCAATTCCAGCAGCTGTGGTGCGGGCAGAAACCGGTATTTTTTCAATTTTATGCCTCAAGAAAATTGCAATCCTAAAATTCTGGATCCATATAGTGAATCAAGATGAGAAGTCTCTGGTTTATCTCTGCCTTCTAGAAGAACTAATGAATAATGGCTCACAGATTTATCCCTGGCTTGCTACCTTTTATACCTTTCTTAATCAAACAGGGTTCTCAGTGCAGGAGCAGTGGCAATTCTCCCCAGAGCAGCAAAAGAAACAACTTAAGGATAGAATATTAGATATAGGAAGGCAGGAAGACCTAGCAATCCTAACTGGGTGGAAAGCAGCCCCATGGATGAAACATGTCAAAGTCTCTTTTGGTCTAGAAAGCTATTTAGAGCTAATGAGCTCTATGGAACTGCGCAGACATTACACGAGGGCTTGCTTTCAGTTAATTGAGACTGCTATAGTTCAAGGAAGGCATAATGCGTTGCCAAAGGTGCAGAGGTGCTGCCCTTGCCAATCAAACGAACTAGAAACTATAGAGCATATATTTTTGAGATGTCCCTTGTATTCTTCCTTACGAGAGGTCTGGATTTTCCCGTTGCTCCGGGGAAAAGAATATGATGACCCTATAGGTCAAATGAAACATTTATTAAACCTTAAAAGATCAGAGGATTGTAATGCTTTGGCATTATTTGTTCATCTAGCCAAGAAACTTAGAACCCGTAATGAGATAGAGGGATAAGGGACCATATACCATGATATAAAGATATATTGTCCCCCTTACTGCATTGGACCCCTGAGCACCAGAGGGAGGTTGTAAAGTTTGGTGTAATCTATTGACCTATGTCTGATTGAGATTATTCGGTCCATTGATTACCGCAATAAGTCCCCCCGTAAAGGAAAGGAGAAATAGTGATCTATTCCCTGACTAGGTAAAGCATAACTAATTAATATAGTGAATAAAGTCCTCTGGAATGGACAGAGTGATAACCCAAACTGTCTTTAGGCAGAGGTTGGGTATCCCAAGCTAGAGAGGCCTATTTGTGTCACTGGGAATAATAGCTGCAATGATATTTATTGCCTGGGTGCCCATAGGAATATTTGGATATACTATGGAAGGATGATTAGACAGGCTAATAGACCTGATTTACTGTGGGAAATTGGGAATTGTGCAGGTGGGGTTCTCTTTTTCTTTATTGATTTGTCTCTTTTGTTGTACATAGACTATGTTTGCCAGAAGTTAGTAACTTGATTTAGAATCTGTTTTCCTTTGTAAATGTTATTATTGGTGGGGGTTTTTTAAAAATTTTCAATTGTCTATGACTACTAGAAATCCCCTTTTCTCTGGATTTAGGTTGTTAATTTTTATATTGCTTTCCTTTTCACTAACATGATATGTTATGTGTTGTTGTGTTATGTGTTATTTGTTATGTTATTATTATTACTATTATCATTATTTTATATTATTTGCAAAATTGCATTGTATTGTTTTCACTTTTGGGCCAGGGTGAGAGCCAGAGCCTTAAATAAATAAACAAACAAACAAACTACTGCCACTGTATTTGATTTTATGCTACACGCAAGAGCAACAGCAGCAGGAACAAAGTTGATGAACACATTTGGTGATTTTGTAGAACTTATCATGCAATGGATTCAATCTCTGTCAAGAGGCTCTTCAAGGATTGCCATAGTATTTGATGTGTACAAAGAAGGTAGTATCAAATCAGTAGAACGAATTAGAAGAGCTACAATTGATGTAATCGAGATGAGTATTTCAGGCATGAACTTGCCTCTTCTAAAAGACATGAATGCATTCTGGGCTTCACCAAATAACAAATACAAGTTGCAACTGTTCTTTGCAGAGTACGTACTCATAACTGGTAACCAAGGCACTGGAACACTTATTTACAGACGGGCTTGGAGAGGATGGAGAGGCCAGTGTTCACATTGCAAATGGCAAGAAAACTGAAGTTCCTGGCTTGATATCTCACCTTGAGGAGGCTGATGAAAGACTATTTCTTCACATGCACTATGCAGTTGTGAGTTCAAATGTCCAGAGTGTTGTGTTACCATCCTCAGACATGGACGCATTTATGTGTACTGTATACTACTACTACGAAACCTTCAAAAAGGTTGAGTTATGGATTCTCTGAGGAAAGGGAAATACAGGGCATGCAGTGCTGGTGTACAAGTTCGCTGGAATTCTAAACAACAAGGTTATCAAAATCTTGCCAGCAGTAATCTTGTCCTAGCTGGATGCGACACAGCAATCAAAGCTGATACAAAGAATTCAGCTTTAAACCATGCTAAGCTCTCACCACAATTTCTAATGAAGTCTGGAAAAAACAATTTATGTGAAAACATACTAGATTATGCAGAAGTGTTCCTTGCACAGATCCTGTCATCCAATTTCACTTGGTTAATGCACTCAGGGTCCACCAGTATCATCAAATTATGAGACTAGACCTCATAAGACTCTCACCAACATCCTAGGCATAAGACTACACATAAAGTGAGCATTTCTGCAATGTTACCAGTGGTTCCATGTACTTCAAAATGTGCCCACTCTGGATCCAATCATGTATGGATACGTAGTGGAAGAAGTGAATTGCTGCCCCAAGTCATCGTGCACAGCATTCCAGATTATTTCCCTCATCCTTGCACATGCAAGAAATGCGCAAGAGTTAGCGTATGCCCATACTGTAACAGAGCTATTTCATACTCAAGATTCTGTGCACGTGCATGCAGTGTGGACTGCAGCAATCCCAACAAATAGGTATATGCCATTCTGAAGTGCCTCTTATACTTCAAAAATGCAATTGCTACAGGTGAGAACGGTTTATAAGTAAATGCAGTACCATCTACGCATTACCAGGCTTCTGAGCTTTAACTTGATACCAAACCTGTTTAAAATGTGTTTAATAAAAATACATTGTGTGCTGTTTCTACAGTTGAAAACAGGTCACACATTTGGCAGCCATTTTGAAAATAAATGATATCATTCAGAGCATGCAACCAAGATAAAAAACATCCCAGGACACATGCTGATATCTGAAAAGAATTTCTCTTTACACACACTTTCCAACAGGACCATACCAAGTCCCAGCACTAAGCATTTTTTCTAATTTACTGACTGAAAACAAATTCCTATTTCCTATAAATTCCAAATTTCAAAAGAAAAGCATGTTAAGTTGTAAGCTAACAAATAACAGGGTTTGTAACAGAAGTGCTGATACGTCATCTGTTCTTCCAATCTATGTCTGTCGTCCATTAATGTTAGTCAAAGTTTCTTATAAAAGAGGAAAGACTGCCTTAGAGGTCCTATACTCCTCTTGATTGTGTCCTTAACGCTCATCAGCATTAACACACAGAAAAAACCCCAGGGAATCCTTCCCTAAAGCAAAACAAGCCAGTACCCAGAAAGCTTTAAACCTGCTATTAATGTAATAATTTAAATAAGTAGTGCCTATCTATAAAATGGTAGCAAACGTTTACCTCTCTCTTTTTCCTACTATATAAAAGCATACCATTTTCTTGTCAAGTTAGATTAAACTATTGTTAAGCAAATTTCCTTTTTAGTACATGCAGGCTATGAGAATTATCACAATTGCAGAGTTACACAATAATTGGACTAATCAAAGCTATATAATGTTACCATTGTGAATAAAGTAGTGTTGCTCATTAGCCCATTACAAAAGAATTACTGTAAATTCAGCCTACGTGCAGCATCACTTCCTGTGCAAACAAACATAGATAATACAACAAGCTTGAAACCTTTCCAAGCTGGCAGACTGGCAGCACAAATTATGCAGAGAAACAGAAAGCTTTTGGTAGATTCAATAGAGCTTGGAGCATAAGAATGATTAAGTGTTTCTGTACACAACTACAAATCATAATAATGAATCATACTAAAATTTCCAATAAGGGACTTAACTGCACCAGCTGGCCTTCTTCAGGCAGCAGGGTTATAATGCAAAATGATGACATTCTAAATAGCAATGTTTGCAACATTTGTATAATCTATCAAAAACAAGCCTTTTCTCTCTTTAAAGAAAAGTATTTTAAAAAGTGAAATCTGTAGCACCTAAACATATCAAAAATTAATAGAGGAGAAGAAAAGATATCTCCAAAGTTTCTTTTTCTTTTCCTGGTGTCTTTTTTGTAAACAAGACCTTGACACAGCCTGATCCAACTCATAGCAATACTAATGAGTCTTGTCAATTATCTTACTGGTTGCTAAATTAGACCCTCTGGCTATTTTAGAGGTAGTCTTAGATACTTAAGAATTATGCAACAGAGATGTAGAATCTATTTTAAAACCCTCTGCAAATAATAAATTTTACAAGTTATCTATGGAACTTTTTGGAAGCATGTTCTTCCATAAGGCAATGGAAATGGAGTCAGCTGCTAACAAAAAAATCAGCATCTCCAAGTACACAGAGTGAGGAGTTCAAAGAAATTGTTTCTCTTGTTAGCAGCTGACTCTTCTTCCAATTTGCCATGAATTGGCATGCTTTCAAAAACGAACATAGCCGAATTAAGTATTCAGAGATCAAAGAATAATTCCCATGTTAATAGCAATACTATTATGTACATCAGCCTAGATGATCATAACCACCCCTAAGAATCTATTAATCTATCAAAAAATCCACCCATGTCAGATAGTCCTAATTTCGTTGTCCTCTGAGTACTGCATTGGGAAAGGAGAATTGGTTACCTACCTTCGTGAATTCCTTTCTCTCTTACTCTCCTGATCCTCCTCCGCTGGGTAGCTCTAGTGCTGGCCGATAGGAGGCAGATGACTGATTTCTTCTATGCGCATGCGCTAGGAGCTACCCGGTCCCTCAGTCGATAAGATAGCCGAGTGCCCCTGTAATTATCATCACCTGGAAAAACATAACTTCAGGAAAAAACTGTAATACGTTAAGCGCATAATATCAAGAATCAGCTAAACTGGGACCGAACATGGTCAAGTGAAAAAACAGTTATATAAGTGAGATGCTGAGTGCTGTGCGGCAGGGAGGGTCGGAGGAGGATCAGGAGAGTAAGAGAGAAAGGAATTCACGAAGGTAGGTAACCAATTCTCCTTTCTCCTCTTACCTCCTTCTCCTCCTCCGCTGGGATGTACCAGAGCCAAATCCCTCCGCTACGGGTGGGAGCCGCCAGCACTGGGAGCCTCCAGTACTGACTGCAGTACCCGTCTGCCAAAGGCAGCCTCAGCTGATTGAAAAATATTGATCTTGTAATGTCGTATGAAGGTATGTGGGGACGCCCATGTTGCGGCCCTACAAATCTCCTCGTAGGAGGCTTGTGCCTTAAAGGCGTACGAGGTGGCCGCACTGCGAACCGAGTGGGCCCAGATCTGCAAGGGGGGAATCCTCCCGCCAGCCCGGTAGGCCTCAATAATGGCTTGTTTCACCCATTTAGATAACAAGGTTTTTGAGGCCTTGAGACCCTGGACAGCTGGTCGAGTGTTCACAAAGAGGGCTGTGGATTTGCGAAAGGGCCGAGTCCTGGACAAATAAATTTTGAGCGCTCGTCTGACATCCAGTTTGTGCCAGACTTTCTCTTTGTGGTGAACAGGATTGGGGCAAAAAGAGGGAAGCACCAATTCCTGGGCCCTGTGAAAGTACGAATTTACCTTCGGGATGAAGGCCGGGTCCAATCTAAGGACGACCGAATCAGGTCGAAAAATACAAAAATTGTCCTCCATTGACAGTGCACTCAGCTCCGAGACTCTCCGAGCTGACGTGACCGCAACTAAGAAGACTGTTTTGAGTGTAAGAAGATACAAGGAAATATGCTTTAGGGGCTCAAAGGGAGGTCGCGTCAGAGCCTCCAGGACCAAATTTAGATTCCAGGAAGGCACCCGGTGCACAACCGGAGGGGACAGCAGCCTAGCTGCTCGGATGAATCTGCGCACATGTGCGTGTGAGGAGATAGGTCTACCAGTTGAAGCTCTTAAAACGGCATCGAGAGCAGCCGCCTGCCTAGCTAAGGTATTTGCCCTGAGTCCCTTATCCAGGCCCTGCTGTAAGAACTCTAATACGTGAGGAACTCCTGCCCGCCTGGGGTCCAAGCCTTTTCTCTTAGCCCAAGTAGCAAAGGTTTTCCAAGTACTTTGGTATGAGCGTCTAGTGGCTGGTTTTCGAGAACTTTGAAGGGTATCAAGGACTGATTCCGAATAACCCCTTCGCCTCAGGGCAGCGCGCTCAATCGCCAGGCTGTCAACTGTAGAGTCTGGACGTCTGGGCAGGAAATGGGACCCTGACGAAGAAGGTCTGACCGGAGAGGAAGTGTCCTGTACTGGCCCTGACTCAGTTGAATGAGTTCCGAGAACCAGGGCCTCCGGGGCCACCAGGGAGCGATGAGGATTAGGAGTGCTCTTTCCCTGCGTGCTTTTGCAATAGTTCGGAGGAGCAGCGGAAACGGGGGGAAGGCATATAGTAGACCCCGCGGCCACGGTTGATTCAGGGCGTCGATGGCCTCCGCCTGTTGGCATGGGTCCCGTGTCATGAAGCGGGGCAGCTGGGCGTTGTTCCTTGCTGCAAACAGGTCGATGAGAGGGAGTCCGAACCAGCTCACAATGCTGTGGAACACTGTCTTGTTGAGCATCCACTCGTGAGGCTGCAATACCTGGCGGCTGAGCCAGTCCGCCGTCACGTTGTCTTGGCCGCTGATGTGGAGTGCTTTCAAGGACAGTACATGGGCTTGGGCCCACTTGAATAGACGCGTTGCTTCCCGATGTAGTTGGAGCGACCGGGATCCGCCCTGATGGTTGACATATGCCTTGGCAGTCATGTTGTCCGTGTAAATGAGTAGGTGGGAATTGGTCCCGGAGGGGAAGATGTGTTGAAGAGCCAGGCGAATGGCCTTCAGCTCCAGGAAGTTTATTTGTTGTTTCGCGTCCTGGGGGGACCATAGTCCTTGCACCGAGCGTGTCGTCGTGTGTGCCCCCCAGCCCGTCAAGCTGGCGTCTGTTGTGACTATGTCCCTCGGGGGGTCTGTGAGGGGAACCCCTTGCAGGAAGTGTGCGGGCTCTAACCACCAGGACATCGAGTTTTTTAGATGCGCTGGTATGAGTACCCAGGGGTTCAACCCGCTCGTGAGCTCCCGCTGCAAAGGAGCTAGCAGCCGCTGCAAGTGACGAAGGTGGAACCTGCCCCATGTCACCTGGGCAGTGCAGGAAACCAGCAGGCCCAGGAGGGAAGCGAGCGACTTGAGTCTGAGGCGACGAGCTGATCTGAGGGTTCCCACCAGCCGTCTTATCTTCCGTGCCCTGTCTGGGGGTACGAACGCGCGGTCGGAGGTGGTATCGATGACCACGCCCAGATGTTGAAGTGTTCGTGTCGGAGTCAGGTGGCTTTTCGCCAAGTTGACGAGAAAACCGTGTTGTTGCAGATAGAGAATCGTCCTGTTGAGATCCGCTATGGTCTTCTCCGGTGACTGGGCTCGGATCAGGAGATCGTCTAGGTAAGGATGTATGTGTATGCCCTCCATCCTTAGATTCGCCACCAGGGGGATCAGGATTTTGGTGAACGTCCTGGGGGATGAGGCTAGTCCGAAAGGGAGGGCTCGAAACTGCCAATGTTGGTGGTTGTAGGCGAAGCGAAGCCACTTCCGGTATGTTGATTTGATCGGGATGTGGAGGTAAGCGTCCTGTAGATCCAGGGACACCATCCAGTCCAGCTTGTGGATGCTGTGGCAAATGGAGGCCACGGTCTCCATCTTGAACCTTCTCTTTGTCACGTGATGATTCAGGGCCTTCAGATCTAACACTGCTCTCCAGGTCCCTGTCTTCTTTGCCACCAAGAAAAGAATGGAGTACAATCCCAAGAATCGTTGGGTCAGTGGCACCCTTTCTATTGCTCTGGAGCGGTGCAGCCTCTTGATCTCCTGGGTCATTGCGAGATGTTTTCCTGGATCTCTTGATGCGGGGGAGACCAAAAATCTGCTTGGAGGAGGGGAGTCGAATTGGATAGCGTAGCCCTGTCCCACGCAGGAGAGGACCCAGGCGTCGGAAACCGAGAGAGACCATACCTCGTGGAACAGTTGAAGTCTGCCTCCGACCGGCCGGGCGGAGCAGTCAGGAGTCCTGCCTGGGTTGAGTGGCAGGGGGGCCTCTTGATCGGCGCCTGTCATACCTGCCCGAGCGGAAGCCTCTACCCCTGCCCCGGAAGGCAAAGTTGGAGGTATACGCCCTCTGTGCCGGCGCTTGGAATTTCCTATATGGGGCTGAGAAGCCCCTGAAGCGAAAGGGCTGCTGTCTAAAGGAACCCCTTTTACTTGAAAGTTGTTGGAGGGTCTTAGTCTTATCCTTGCTGGACGCCTCCTCCAAGACCTTCTCCAGGCAGACCCCAAACAATTTTGAGCCTTTGTACGGCGAGGCAGTAAGTAAGTTCTTAGCGGTGACATCACCATCCCATGAGCGGAGCCAGAGCCGACGCCTAGCGGCCACATTGTTGGCTACAGATCTGGCCGACCACGTTAAGTTATCGGTGGTCGCGTCCGCTAAGAAGGCGGCCGCCATGTGAATTCTGGAATTTAGGCGTTGAGCCTTACCCTCAGAAATGTCTGGGTCTTGGAGCTCCTGGAGCCAAGCGAGCATGGCCCTGGACACATAAGAGGACGCTATTCCTATCTTCAGGGCCGCCGAAGTGGTTTCGGAAGCCTTCTTAAGAGCAGTATCCACTGCCCTATCCGTAGCGTCCCGGGGGTGGCAATCTCCCTCAGTGGGGAACACCGTGTGCCGAGCTAGGGAAGCAGCACCCGCGTCCACCTTAGGTGAACGGAACAAGGGTGCCTTCCGCCTGGAGAACGAGTAAAGGGAATCCTGAGCCCTATTCATTTTAAAACTCTTATCAGGCTGCTTCCACTCCTGCAGTACTAGCCTCTCAAAAGCCTTGTCTAAGGGGAGGCCCTGGTCTCTGCCATGAACAGACGGAATGTATTGCCGTGTGTCCTCCTCCTGGGAGTCAGAGGAGTCCCGCTTAGGGGCTTTCTCCTGCAACTGCAGAGTCTTAATAACCTGAGAGATAAGCTCATTCCTGTACTGCCCAGGGAATTGCCTCTCTCCATCGTTGGAATCTGTGGGTTGTTCAGCCCACTCGCCCTCCTCTAACTCAGAGTGAGTGTGCTCGGAAGCTGAGGAATGAACGGACTCGGGCTGCCTATGGTCAGAAAAGCCCTGGTTCAGCTCTCGCTGCTGGCCCTCTTGGTCACTTTCAGCTGAGGACTGAATGGAGCGATGAGTGTCCCCTGAGGGGCGTCTAGGCCTCTTACTGCCCGAAGTCCCTGCCTTGGACTTAGTAGGCTTAGGGTGCCGCTTCCTACGTGGCTTAGGTAAATTCCCCAGGGTGGCCAAGATCTCTCCAATAGATTTTTCTATGGAGGCCAGGCGTACTTGCGTGTCTTCCTCCTGTGCAGGGGCTGCCACTTGCGGGGGGGTGGCCCCGCGGGGGGGCTGAGCCGTGCTCATGGCCTATATAAAAATAAAGGAGACACGTAAGGGTTAACTCAACCCTGGAGGGAGCTCAGACAAGCTGGCTCCGCTGTAGAAGAGGAGGAGGGGGAGGGGGAGGGGCCACGAGAAGCTGGAGCTGGGGAGAAGACAAGCAGCGCTGCCTCTGCCCAGCAGGGGGCCTACACGTGCTGTTACTAGGCAGTGAGATGTGGCCCAGAAACGGGTGCTGGGGAGAACCCAGCAGCGCTGCCTCTGCCCGGCATGGGGCCCGCACGTGTTGTGGCAGGCAGGAGGCCTCGCCGCCCGGCCTGCCGTTGTTGACGGAGAATGGCTAGGGGAGACTCCGAGGCCCAGCCGCGCTGTCCCCGAGTTCCCTGCCTAGGGCTCATATTTGCAACAGGCCATTCCGGCCCCACATGCTCCCGGGCGTGGCGCGCCACCCCGGAGCTAGTGCACAAGCACGTTTTGCCCCTTCAACTGCCCGCGGTGTTCGCGGGTGCGGCGTGCCGCCCCGGAGTTACCGCCCGGAACTCTCTTGCCCCTAGTACGAGAGTAAGTTTTGGCCCCCAAAGCTCCCGGGCGCGGCCGCGCCGCCCCGGAGCTGGACTGCCGGCAGGCGGTGGAGGAGGGAGGGGGGGGGCTGGGGGAAGAGAAGAGACAAGTTCCCCAACAGGTGGCCCCCCCCCGCATGGGGCTAAGAAACGGTGATCCCTCACCTGCTAGGCAGGAAACTGAGACTAAAAACTCTTCCTTCCTTCTTTTCTTTTAGTTTGTGGAGCCTTGGAGCTCCCGCGAAACGCGTCCTACCGGCCGAGGCAGATGAACAGACTGAGGGACCGGGTAGCTCCTAGCGCATGCGCATAGAAGAAATCAGTCATCTGCCTCCTATCGGCCAGCACTAGAGCTACCCAGCGGAGGAGGAGAAGGAGGTAAGAGGAGAAAATAATATGCAATTAGGTAATATGGACATTCTGGGCACTTTAACTAAGAGTCAACCCCTGGATCAGCTCCTCAACTCACACAAAAACCCCAACCAACTTTCAAAAATGCTATTGCAATCTCAGTGTGCCATAAATTTTATTTATTGCTATTTATTTATTTATTTACATTTATTGGCCGCCCCCTCATGCCTACGGCATCTCGGGGCGGCTCACAACAACTAAAACAATAATAAAATACATAAAACCACAATATAAATACAACAGAGGATTTCTCAAGAGCAATATCGCCAGGCACATATAGTCCCAATTTGAAGACTACAAAACAGTTAGCTTGTATTTCTTGTGTGGATCAATCTTTGTGTTACACTTCACTACATTTTTTTTTTTTAAATGAATGTATGTGTAATACATATACACAGTTTTAGCCTATTTTCCAGCATTAAACAGAAATATGAGAATCTAATTATCATCACATATGTCACAACGATAATATATTGTCACCTCTAAATCAATGGCTCACATGTAATAGTTATTGCAGCATTTGAACACATGAAAATATTTAACTAAAAACCACTCCATATTAATCTGGTTTAGACCTAAATTACTATACTTTGTGTACACAAATGTGGAGTGTGGCAAAACATCTTGAACGGGTGGTTGCTCAGCAGCTTCAGGCTAATCTCAGTACTTTTGGATTCCTGGACCTATTTCAGTCAGGTTTTCGTCAGGGGTATAGGATAGAGACTGCACTTGTGGCCTTGGCTGATGATCTAAGTCTGGAGATTGACAAAGGAAAATGTACCCTGTTGATCATATTGGATCTTTTAGCAGCTTTTGATGTGGTTGACGATGAGGTGTTGTTAACATGTAAGGGGCACCTGGTAAGAGTGTGTGGGATCTCTCTTGAGTGGTTCTGTTTGTTTCTTTTTGGGCGGTCCCAATGGGTGGTGATGGGCGATTGCTTGTCCTCCCCTTGGAACCTCCCTTGTGGTGTCCTGCAGGGTTCCATTCCATCTCCCCTTTTACTCAATGTTTACTTGAAGCCAATAGGCGAGATCATCCAGAGGTTTGGAATGAGGTACCATCAGCATACTGATGACACCTGACTGTACCTTTTTTTTTTTTCATCTGACCCAGATCCTGCAGTCTCTGTGCTTTCCCAGTGTCTGGCTGCTGTTGGAGACTGGATGAGGGTGAGCCAATTGAAGCGGAATCCAGACAAGACTGAAGTAATGATGGTTGACTGATCTTATGACTTAGAGGGGATTAGGAAGCTTGTTATTGAGGGAGTCCAGTCTTGACAGGGTGAGATAGGAGTCGGGTGGGTGGTGTTTTGGGATGAGGGTAGGGACTGTATTGTATTTTTATTATTTATTTAATGTGTTTTTTATTTCTAAGTCACCCTGAGCTTTCAGGGAAGGGAAGGGTATACATTTTAATAACTAACTAAATCACTTTCCAACTACTAAAAGGCAGGGACCTGTGTTCACTGCATTTTCTTCATTGGCGGCAATACTACTATGATACAATTCGCTAGGCAGCAACTAAGCCACTGTTTCTTTTCTGAACTAGGTCTCTTATTCTACCTCTCTTTAATGTAAGTGGTACTAAGATACAAAAGAGGTGCAAGTATAATAATGTGAGAACAAGTCTATGTATCAAATATTCATGATTTTAATCCTATACATGAAACTGATTAAAAGGTCTTAGACAAAATTGCTAGTATCTCTAGGTCACTTTTTACATATGCAATAGGAGAATATGCATTACCTCTCTCAAAGAGATGTTAAAGAATGAGGTTGTTAATGGTTGAAGAGTTCTTTTAATAGAAAAAGCATTATTGTAACAGCATCAATCTCCTACTATGCATCCATCCCATTCTCTTGAGGTCTGTCATCTTTTCCCCTGGAGGGACATCGACTTCTTAGCCATTTAGGACCTCATACTAGCAGTAAAATAAGCCATGTCGCTCTGGGTATTGAATATAATGGAGTCACTATTACAGCACTATAGCACTTAAAATTTATTCTAGGCTTCTGTAACACCATCCATCACAGACAAGGGTGACCAAATCTCATGCTTCAGGACACAACTGATCAACTCAGAGTTGAAAAGGAATGTTTTCCCTGCTGAACTTCACAAATCAGGAAGAGTTCATACTACATACAAGAGGACCATATGAATAATTAAATACATTTTTTTTCCATATCCTCACATATCCTCCAAATTCTCTCATCCCACCCTACACTTATTATTCTGACCCATGCCAAGAAGCAGAATTCCAGGACATTATATTGAACTAAATAGGCAAGAACAGCGATCATATATTTTGTTGATTGTAACTATATTTTAGGCCTATCAGTTTAAATTAAAATCTGTCAGTGGAATATATCCTTCCTTGGCAAGGGGACAGATTAGATTACTAACCACATTCACCATCTATAAGGTCTATGGCCCTATAAAAAGTAAAATAAAGTTTCCTGTTTTAAATTATGTGGTATTTTATACTTTGTTATCAAGTAATTTGTCTGCTTAATGTGACAAGCTAAAAATATGCTAGCAGGGAGTGAGTGGGTAAGGGTGGTTGTTTTGCACTGGGTATTTTTAGGTGAGATGCTATCCTGCATGACCACCCAGGATCAAACTGCCTGTCTGAAGGTGGAGCATCCTGACGCATGCTCCCACAAGTCACAGAACACCCACTCCAGGCCACTCACACAGCAGTGTCAGGAAATCCGGAGGACTCGGTGTGGAGCAAGCCAAATGGTTACATGGCAATGGGTGACCACAGAGCCCTGCCCATATGAATGGTGACAGCCAGTCATACCAGCAGACAGGTTCACCACTCATAGGTGCTGTGGGTGGGAGAAGCAGTCTTTGCAAATCACAAGTCCTGGCCAGGAGCACTGAGGAGCCCGAGTTCCCCAATTCTCACCCCCAGGACATGTCACTTGCAAAGTCTAGCCCGGCACGCTTTCCCCTCCTCATGGTCTGTGGCAGGTGGAGTGCATAGCAGTAGCCTCCTCTGGCCATGGTAGTCACGCTGGGAGCTTCCCGTTTGAATTGCTCCTCATGCATGCCACCTGCGTGGGTGCTCCTGTGGCTATGAACTCCTCTCCCTCCATTGGCTTGCTCATTTGAAAACACCCACTGATGTGTGCTTTCGAACTAGTTAATTACACAAGAGCAGCCCCTTTTCTTTTGAATGCAGGGTGTGAATAGGGGCGGGGAGAGGGACCCTAGGTAGCAATCAATCTAGGTTGGTATCCTTTGGACCAGCATCTCTGGACCAGTTGCCCTGCAGCAGTGGGCATTGATGACAAACTAGTGATTTCAGGAAGGTGGAGGGAATCATTTTGGGGACATTTTGCAAAACTCCAAACCCAGTCCAACTATTTTTTCTCTACAGGCTCACTATGGGTGTTTTCAGATGTTACGGGGCCGCTTGGCCCCGTACCGAAAACACCAAATCCATCCCCCGCTGGGGTGACCCCATCACGCCATATCAGATGTGCCGGGGGATCCCGGCGGGGAATTTGGGAGGGGGCGGGGCTGCGTGGTGCAACGTGCGGCCGCACGGCCCCACCCCCTCCATGCTCCCCGCTGCCCGCCCTCTGGGGAGACGGGTGGGTGGCGGGGCCAATGCGGCCGCAACAGCCGGCCGAATTCACCACGGACCGGGATCCTGCCGGTGATCCCGGCCGTGGTGCCCAGCCAGACGTTATTTTTTTTTGGTCCCCGCTGGGGATCACTTTGACCACGCTTCCCGGGACATTCCCCCGGCTAGCCCGGGAAGCATGGTTGAAATTGACCGTGGCGAACATCTGGCGGCCGCCAAACAGACGTTCGAGACACAGTGACCACANGCCGCCAAACAGACGTTCGAGACACAGTGACCACAGGTGGGTATTCACCGTGGTTCACTGTGATCTCGTAACGTCTGAAAACACCCAATGCTACTGCTGACTCACAAAAAGTCTTGCATTAGTGCATTTCAAAACAAATCCACATACGAGACACACACACACCCAATCTGTATTTGGTGCGGTCAAACTAATCACAGAACACTGGATTTTGAATTGGGAAATCCAGGTTTAAATCCTGTTTGGCCATAGACTCACTGTGTAATCTCAGCCCACCTTTATTTATTCCATAGCTGTAAAATGAGAATATTAATAGGAATCTCTCATAGGAATTTTGTGATTATTAATGAAATCATTTTTGTAATATGCCCAACACTGAACTCATCTTCCCCCTAAATTTCTCTCCCCCTCTTCCTTCTCTATTTCCACTGATGGATTCAGCCTGTACCCCAGACACATAGCCTAGAAATCATCCTTGATGCCTCTCTCCCCTTAGCACCACAGATTTAGGCTGCTGCTAAAGTCTGTTGCTTCTCTTTGCAGAACTATGAAAAATCCAACCTTTCCTTACCACTCCCATTGCCAAAATTCTCTCACTTGTGTTCAACACTCCGCTGCTGAAGTTATCCACCATACCTGCTGATTTGATCATGTTCAGTTCCTTCGCTGATCCCTCTGCTGGCTTCCTCTCCCTTTACACATCCAGCGCAACCTCCTTGTCTTCACCTGCTTGACTCTTTATGCCCTTGACTCTCCCCGTCTTTCTGCATTTCCCACTATGTTCATACCCAGCAATTTTGCTCGGCTTCTGCCATTCCCCCAGCCATCCCAGTCTCCTGCTTCCTAAACAGTCTTCACCCCTTCTCCCATGCTGCCATCTATGCCTGGAACACATTCTCTGAACATATTCACTCTGCTGCATCCCTCCCTACTTTCAAATCCCTCCCCATGCTCCTTGCCCCCAACCCTCCACAGACTGCTCAGTGATGCTCGTTCTACTGTCTTATGATTCATGGTCTCTTCCCTGCTGCAAACTAGCTAAGAATGTGAGCATGTGATTTCTCAACTTCATGAATGTATCAGTAGCTCTCTCCCTACGTTCCCCTTTCCCTCCTCTTTCCAAGATTCTAGGGACTCTGTCCCTTGCCTATCTGTGGTAGGGAATGGTCTCTAATGAATATTGTTTGGTGCCAGGTACATAGCTGCCACTATAATAAAGTGTTTTGTATACTTACTTTGTATACTTAAAGTGTTCATAAATTATAAATATTGTAAGTTTTTGGCTGTTGCATTTGAATTTTTGTGGCTAAACTATTCTTATTGTTATAAAATAAGAGAGCAAGACATTTATTTCTTATCACGGTCTGTTAGGATCAAGCTGAGAAAAGCTTCTAACGTCTCTGAGGTATGAAAGACCTCCTGATGATAGTGTATCTGGGTATCTGCCCAAAGCAGGGATCACATTCTGTCTCTGTCAGCAGATTCTGTAAACATGTTTCTAAAACGTTAGTGAGCAATTCATCACTTGACAATTTCCCAATTCCTTGTAGTCACTAGTCAAAGCTTGGTGAGGGCCTCACAATGACAGAGCTTCGATTTAGCTTGACCTCATTTGTAAACTGTGTCTCCTGCAGCTCAACACATACAAGATAAAAACAAAGGGGAAATTGCCAAAGTAGGTGGAGTAGCCGTTCACCAAGAAGATTTTCCCTCTTTTTTACTGCCTACAAGCTTTAGTAGCTTGAAATCATTTCACTTTTTAGTAGCTTGAAATCTTTTCACATTTCGAAATGTGTCAATTGTCCTTTTGTGGACTCAAGTTCCTGTTTCCTTGTGTACATTTTCTGCTCAATATGCCTCTTTCCCCCCCTCCCTCCTTTAAAAGGGGGATTTGGGGTTCTGTTTGATTCACCTATCAAGCTGAATCCTTTTCCATCATAGAACAACAAAACAAATTATTGTCAGCAATCAGAAACATCATCCAAACTGGATAGTCAAAAGGAGAACAAATCTCTAGGTAAAGGTGTCCATTTTTCAGTGATTGCATAATAGCAACTATGAGACCCAGATTAGCAAATATATAAGACAGACAAGCAAAGTTTCACTCCTTTTCACCCCCCAAATTTCTCTCCTCACCCCCGATCCTGTGTTGAGGAGAGTCTTTGTCCCATCCACGCCTTAGAGCAAAGGAGTTTGCAGTGTGTGCTGGTGGGGATTTTGTCCCCTCCCCCACTTTCTGCCATGTGGTTTGCTTGGGGGATGGGAAGAGTCAAGGTTACTCAAGCTAGAGCTGCACCCCATTCTTTTTTTGCGGGAGGGAGCCAGGCAGGTGGAGCTTGTCCCTACAAAAGACATATAGCCACTGATGGGAGAAGAGCTGCCAAGGATTGTGGCTGGCTCCAGGATGTGCAAGCTCACCCACCTGCCCACTTGGACTGGCACTACAGGCTCAGCTGGTTACCTTAACTGGAGCCAGGAATGATTTTTTCCTCATGACTGGTCTGATTGGCTTGAATCCAAGTTTTTTTGTTTGTTTGTCCCCCCCTTCCTTGTAGTGCTGTCGCCTCCAATGTGCAGTTGCAGGGGCGTTGAAGTTGTGCAGTTCTTCTCTTGCTCATTTTCACACCTCAGTAGTCCAGTGTCAACAGGGCCGACCTTAAAAATTGCAGGACCCAGGGCAGGGGACAAATGTGGGGCCCCATTGTCCGGTGGGCTAGGGGCTCTCCCCGGTTCAGGGGGTGCTCTCTGGGTCTGGGCTCAGGGGGCACTCCCCCAGCCTTTCTTTTGGGGCACTTACTGTCGCCGCTGGCCTGGGCCCCACACCAGGCCTGCTTGCCGGCTCCTGGGTCACATCAGGCGCTGCAGCAGCAGATTGAATCTGTCACCATGCTGCCCACCACGGCTAGAAGCTGCCAGGGAGTGAGGCAGAGGTGGAGCCTCTGTCTCTCTTTCACTCCCTGGCCCCCTCCACTGCCTGTCTCAGACTCAGCTAGGAAGTGAGGGAGAGGCAGAGGCCCCACCTTTCCCTCATTCCCTGGCCGAGACTGACAGGC
>QEPC01014935.1:2042568-2074210 GCA_003113815.1 Sphenodon punctatus
GCCAGATGTTCGCCACGGTCAATACCCGCAAGGGGTCAATTTGAACCACGCTTCCCGGGCTAGCTGGGGGAATGTCCCGGGAAGCGTGGTCAAAAAGATCCCCAGCGGGGACCAAAAAAAAGTAATGTCTGACTGGTTGCCACGGCCCGGGATCCCCGGTGGGATCCCGGGCCATGGCGTTTCCGGCCCCGCTGCCCGCCCGTCTCCCTGGAGGGCGGCCGGCGGGGTGCGTGGAGGGGGCAGGGCTGTGCGGCTGCACGTTGCGCCACGCGGCCCCGCCTCCTCCCACATTCCCCGCCGGGATCTCCCCGGCACGTCTGCTATGGCGTTATGGGGTGATCCTGGGGGGGAATGATTTCGGTGATTTCGGTACAGGGTCAAAGGGCCCCGTAACGTCTGAAATCACCCAATCTTTCTACCCGACTGCCTACTGAAGCTGCATCTACCTACTTCTTATTAAACTTTAAGATCAAGCTGCCAAGGGAAGTCACTGTAACTTCCTAAACAAAGGCCAATGTAAGTAGCCCTTATATCAGTTCCTTAGCAGGTGTAAAGTAACGTAGTCCTGTAGACTTTAAAAATCACTGCAGCCTCCATGCTAAACACAAACTGAAGAGCTAATTCCTCAGGTTTAAATATTTTTTAAAGTGAAAAACTTTGGTAGCACAATCTTTTAAAATGAAATATATAATTGAAGAGTGAACCGCTTAAAGACACATTTACTGTATTTCCTGGCTAGTCTAATATGGTTTTGTGTCATTAAAAAGATCTTCTGACTTCTGTATATGCAAAATAGAAATATCAGACCAATTATGTTTATTTACACTGGGACAAAATAGTTCAGATTCTGTCTTTTATTAGCCCAACTTCTGCTGGAGAGAGCATGAAGTGTCAGGCCACACAAGAAGTGAAACTTTACTGTTTTAGCTCCATTTCTTAATATTTGGAATCAACATGACAACCATATTCGGTAGAGTTTCAGACTGTGGGACCAATCCCACGGCCCACTGAAACAGTGCACACACCTGCACACAAGTCCTAGCAGATACACTGTGCCACACTGTGCCACACAGAGGGATTTGGGATTGCAGACAGTGTTTGAACTTCTGGGTAAGCTTAAATGCCTTTCAAACTACTAAAGGACTATGTGAGAGCTCAGCCAGTCTGCCCCAGTCTCAGAAACAGCCAGCTGGCTAGGCTGCAAGGAGAAGTAAAGGTAATGCAGTATATTTATTTATTTATTTATTTAATAAATTTATACCCCGCCCCTCCTGCAAAAGCAGCCCGGGCGGCATCCAACAATAAAAAATACAATAAAATACAATTTAAAATCATCCATAATGATATAAATTATTAAAACAAGGCTAATAAAACATTATAAATAATAGATCAGGTGGGGGGGCTAAAAAAAAACCCTCACCCTATCCTCCCACCCTCCCCAAAGGCCTGGGCGAACAGCCAGGTTTTACAGCTTCGCCGGAATGTCAATAGGCTGGGGGCCAGGCGAGCCTCCTCCAGAAGGGAATTCCAAAGGCACAGCCCAGTCATCGAGAATTCCCTCTCCATTGTGACCCCCGTTTAATACGGGGGACCTCCAAGAAGGCACCCCCGGCGGACCGAAGGAACTGCTCTGGAGCGCGGAGGGCGAGGCGGTCCCTGGAGGTATGAGGGGCCCAGACGTGAAGGGCTTTATAGATCAACACTAAAACCTTGAACCTGGCTCGGCACACTATCGGCAACCAGCACCATTGGGTCATTCTGTAAGTGGCTCTCAGTAGAGGTGGGACACCAGCGCAATTACTGGGTACCGGATTTACTGGATACCAGTTTTCAAAAAACCAGAATCCTGGATTAAATCCGGTATACCGGTACCGGATTTATTCCATTGATTTCAATGGGGCACTGTCCCCATTGAAATCAATGGAATAAAAAAATTCCTCCCTCCTCCCCCTCCCAGGCTGCGTGGGTGGCAGGGGGGGGACACCCCCCACCCACCCTGCCCAGCCTGGATTTAAACAAAAAAATTCCCCTAAGTGTCCCCTACTGCGGCTCCGGGCCGCCGCCGGCAACCCAGAGCCAGCCCACCAGCACCAGCAGCCGTCCCAGCAGCAGCCGGTAAGTATTAAGTACATGTACTGTATGATCCCTGGGGTGGGGGGGGTTTAACATCCCCCCACCCCAGGGATCACCCTACTTGCAAGTTCCCACCCAGGGATCGTACCTTCCTTGAGCTCCGGCGGTCCGGAGACTTCAGCGGCAGCTGTGGCTGCCGGCTTCAGATGCTAGTAGGCCTTCCGGGGAAACCTGGAAGTTAAACCCCCACCCCACCCCAGGGATCATACAGTACATGTACTTAATACTTACCGGCTGCTGCTGGGACGGCTGCTGGTGCTGGTGGGCTGGCTCTGGGTTGCCGGCGGCGGCCCGGAGCCGCAGTAGGGGACACTTAGGGGAATTTTTTTGTTTAAATCCAGGCTGGGCAGGGTGGGTGGGGGGTGTCCCCCCCTTCCACCCGCGCAGCCTGGGAGGGGGAGGGAAACGCGGGTTTTTTGTGGTTTTTTTTTTACATTCCGGCCATTCATTTGAATGGCCACAATGTAACAAAAAAATCCAGTACCAGGAATCCGGTAAATGGGCTGGATTACCGGGTTGAATCCAATAATGCCGGTATGCCCAGTACCGGCATTATCAGATACCGGAAGATCCGATTTTCCCACCCCTAGCTCTCAGGCAATTCCCTGACTCTACACCACAGCCTTATAGCAGGAGAGGCTGGCTGAGCATCTGAAACTGTCCCATGAAGAAGTGGAGACAAAGAGTGGTACTGATTCTGCATGGGTGATTGCAGGTTTTCAGTGCATGCCTCTCATTCACCCCCACCCCCCCTGTGCTGTGCTGGACAGCTAACTTGGGGAGCATGAACTAGCCTGGAATCTGCTTACCCTCTGTAGTATCAGAGGAACCAATGCCACTAGACCAGAAATTGGAAGGGGGGAGAGGTGTCTCCAGGGGGTGAGGTTTCAGAATCTGCTGCTGCCAGATTCCCCTGTGGCAATTTTCTGTTGTTGCCCTTGTTACATGGCTTTGAAACCAAAAGTCTCAAGACATATTGCTGCATGTAAATACCTGTAAATTTGCACATGTAAATACCTTAACGATGATGACATCTCTGTTACTAGTACTCAGGAATTCATGCCTACTTTTCCCATGCTTGAGATGTCATGAGAAGACCTAGAGGACACAACACTCAGGGCATTTTCTGACAAGACATAACACACACCATTTACTGCCACATTTAACTCCAGGAGGCAAAAGAGTCACAGCTTTTGTCATGTGGGAATGCAAAGCCGCACAGCTTTGGCGGCAATCATGCGTGTCATGTAGAGCTGGAAAATCCAAAGCTGTGCGGTTTCACACTTTCCCCATTTAAAAAAAGCTGTGCATTATTTGCCTCCTGGAGTTTCTTGTGGAGGCAAATGGTGTGCATTATGTCTCATAGGAAAGCGCCCTCAGAGGGGTAGCTAACACCTTGGAATATAGGCTGGAAATCCAGACTGGAATTAACAAAATGAAATTCAACCAAGATAAATGTGAAGTTCTACATTTAGGGAAGAAAAACTGAGCATAAGATGGGGGATACCTGGCCTGGAAGCAGCACACATAAAAAGGACCTAGGGATGTGGTTGATCACGAACTGAACATGAGTCAGCAATCTGATGTGGCTGTAAAAAAAAAGGCTAATGCAAGTTTTTGGGTGCATTAATAGAAACTTTGGGTGAAGTCACATGAAACAGGGAGAAGAGGCTACCATGCCTTCAGTAGCCTTACCCCGTACTGAGCAGCTGAGCCATGTGATGCAGTAGTGGGAAAGGAAAGGGGCTTGGCTGTATGTGGGCTGTCTTCCTCTCCCTGAAGCTGGATGATTGAGGATTGAAACCATCTGCTTTCCTCTTCAGGTGCAACCTTCATAAAGCCATTAAGCTGTTTGGAGGCAGCAGCCATCAGGCAGCGTTAAAGGCACCAACCATTCCTGAGCCATTTGTGGACCCGGTTGACCAGGGCCACAAAGCCTTGCTGTCCTGAAAGAGCTGCCATCTTGTTTCATCTTATTTTAGCCCTTCCTTCTATGAATGCCTGGAGATATAAGGATATGTATAAGGATATGTTTGTATTTTATGGGGCTATTTCATGGATAGGGAGAGTGGGACGGATCGGTGTGGGGGTAGTTTGGGAAGACTCCTTTGAGATGGGGCAGTGGGAAGGGGACAGGTTGTATAGTTTAGACATGATCCCTCTATGAGGGATGGGTAAATAACCTGGGGAAGGGAATTCCTCTAATGGGAGTGGGAGGGTTGGGTTGGTGAGTGATTGTGTGGCAGAGAATGTATTTTATATGTACTTTTGAATTGAAGCTGTGTTTTAAAGGGGATTTGGGGTATGAATGATTTTGGTGGGGGTGGGATATAGTCATGACCCCTCTGTGAAAGGGCAGGGTATGGGTTTGTGGGGTGGGTGCTCTCCTGAGAGAGACGAGGTAGTGTCTGGGGAGCTGGGAACTCCCTTGTGTGAGAGGCAAGGGAATGGGAACGCGTGGGATGGGAGATGGGGTGAGGTTTGGATGCTTGGGTATGGGGAGGTGTGGGATTGGTGTTGTATGATATGTTCTATTGTTTCAATCACTAAGTTGTTGGGTGAATGGGATTTATTTAATATATTTTAATGTATTTTTTTCTGATTGTTGTAAGCCACCCTGAGCCAAATTTTGGGATAGGGCAGGTTATAAGTCAACAACAACGAGTGGCCAGAAACCACCAGATGTTGCCCCCCCAAGGCAAACAGCTGGATGCTACATGCCATGTCCTTGGGAAAATTCCAAGGGATGTGCCAGGCCATGGAAATTCATGCGCTCGGCTGCACTTGCCCAGCCACACAGGGAGCACCTCTGTGGAGCCTCAAGCGGCAGGCACTGTCACCTGTTGTGCAAAGCCATGTCATGGCCAGGGGCAGGATTTTGGTCAGGCTGGGGTAGGGAGGTAGGGTCAGGTGCTTGCTTAGGTGGCAGCTCCAGCAGTGGCCAGCCTACCCAGCTTCCCCGTTGCCATGTGCCTGGTTTCCCGCGCTTGCCCCACCGTGTGGCAGCCACGGGGCTGCATGGGGATTATCTGGCTGCATCCATTGTTTCCAAGTCAGTGGAAGCAAAAATTCCACTCCATACCTCTCAAGTGGTATGGCACATCATGGCTTTCAGCTTTTATTCTCCTATCACACATTGCACTCCTCATGTCCCGGATTTGACCAGGGGCTGAGCAGACATGTGTAATACTTCTCCTCCCTGCTGTGCAGTGTTCTGCCCTGCCCCCTTCTCTGTCCTCCCAGTATGCTTGCTCCCACTTACTGTGCTTCCCTGGGAGAACTCCATTTGTCTCCCAGCACAGCTACTTTCTGTTTGCATTTGCTAGGTCAGCTGCCATTCAGGACCTTGAGCCACATGGATCCAAACCAGATCCAGAGCTGACCCGCACCTCCTCATCACAAGCTATGCATGCTGCACCAGGCAGGATTTCGGCTATCTTTCTTTTTTGCATGCCTGCATGTGGTGGGCTGGTAAAGTTCTGGGTTGTGGGCTCTTTCCTGTAAATTTAGCCTAGCAGAAAGAAAATTAAGCAGAAACATGTCATCAGTCTTCAAGTATCTAAAGTGCTGCCAACAAGAAGATGTCAAGGAACTATTCTTCATTGCCACAGAGCGCAGGATGAGAAACAATGGGCTCAAATTACAGGAAGGTAAACTTTGGCTAGATATTAGGAAAAACCTCCTAACATTAATAGCTGTTTGACAATGGAACAAGCTGCCTAGGGAGGCTGTCAGTTCTCCATTGCTGGTGGTTTTCAAAAAGAGGCTGGACACAGCCATCTGTTGGGGATAGCGTAGTCATCCTGCAACCAAGAAGCAGTTGGACTAGTTGACCCTTAATGTATCTTCCAACTTTGATTCTACTTTTCTTTTTTTTGCAAGTGGAATGTAAATATATTTTAATATGGAAATGGAACTAAGAAACAAACTGATCATAACATTATAGAAAGATCAGATATACTACTGCACAATCATCTTTCACCTTTTCAATAGGTAAAGGTGGTTCAGATCCACTATATTATTTTTGGACTGGATGCTTCTTGCTCTTATGAAGAATGCATAATTGAAAATGACTTGGCATGATTTATTAATGCAGAATAATTTGCTCAGTTAGTATGAAGAAGAAATCTGTTGCTCTAGTTAGAATCTGTTGATGCGTGGCCAATACAATACTCAAACACAGTATTCTTTCAGCAATTGCTACTCGTTTACTATAATCCCCAAATACAGACATTTAAATTTCAAAATGCAGCTTAAGTTGCTTGCATGCCAAGATATGTACTAGTTGCTTGTACAGTATGTCACAAGGATACAACTCAAATTTGTCTGTTCAAGGTCACAAATAACATTACTTTTCCTCTTGTTGCAATTGGAATGTAAATATGATCCAATATGAAAATGGAAGTGAGAGGCAAACTGACTAATTGTCACATTTTTAATGAAATGGCAGCAAAGTAAAATCATTCTATGCCTTTCTCTACCAAGAATTTTACCACAGAGAAATGTTTTGTCAAAAGAAAAACAAACTTACAAGTACAATTTTAGAAGGACCCCAATTAATTTATTTTGTTGCTCAACAGCCAATGTTTACCTCGAATTTAGGCTAAATGGGCTGGACAGCACCACCTGCCATAAAACTTTCAGACCAGACAAGATTGTTCAGCCCCCGAGTCCTGAATATGACACAGTACATACCATAAGGACATCAACAATGCAGATTTAAACAGATTTGGAGGAAGATAGTCAAGTGGACTGAAAACAAACTCCTTGTGCATACCTGCAGGTGCATGAAACTTCTGCTCTTTTTTTTGCTATTTTTGTCACTTTCTAGGAAATTTTTAAAAAATATTTTTTGTTATATTTCTATCACGCTCCTCTCACCTCTGGCGACCCAGAGTGGAGTACAATACTAAAATATCACCCTAAAATAGACACACATACAAACAATAAAAATACAAAAGTCAAATAAAATAATAAATAAACACTACCAGGACAACACCCCCTACTCCACCCCCTCCACCAAAAGCCTAATGGAAGAACCAGGTCTTACAATTTTGACAGAAGGCCAGAAGATCCGGACTGAGATGGACCTTAACCGAAAGGGCATTCCACAGTGATGGTGTGGTCATTGACAATGCCCTCGTATCTGTCCAGACTCATTGATAATGCGGGACCTCCAGGAGGATGTCCCCAGATGACCTCAAAGGCCACCCTGGGATCCGGGGGGTGAGGCGTGCTTTCAGATAAGCAGGTCCTAGACTGTATAGGGCTTTATAGGTCAAACCCAGCACTTTGAACCATGCCTGGAAGACAATTGGCAGCTAGTTCATGGAGCACCAGTGTTATGTGCTCCCTGGGGCCCATCCCCATGAGAAGATGAACGGCTACATTCTGCACCAGCTTCAGCTTCTGAACCATCACCAAAGGCAGTCCCACATAGAGCGCATTGCAGTAGTTTAGCCTCGAGATGACAAATGCATAGATGATAGTGACAAGATCGGAGTCAGACATATGAGCGGAGCTGCCTTACCGGATGTAACTGGCAAAAGGCACTCCTGGCCACAGCCAACACCTGGACATTCAGGCGCAACTGCTGATCCAGGAGCACCCTCAGATTTAGCACAAATGGAACCATTTGAGAATGGATACCCCCAATAATGGGGGTAACCACCTCCCTCAGACCATCACTCCCTGCCCACCAGCATCACATCTGTCTTATCGGGACTGAGCTTCAATCGACTTCACCTCATCCACTCCCCACACACCCAGTCACCAGACACCATGACAGCAATGAGACAGCAGGACCTGGGTCCGATGAAAAGGACAAATACAACTGGGTGTCATCGCATATTTAAAATTAAAATTTATTGTATTGATGTACAAAATGTATTGATGACAATAGACCCCCCCATCTGCGCATGACCTCCCACATATATACTTTAAATATTAAGCGAGGGGACAAAATGGAACACTGAGGCACCTCACACAGGAGGACCCCCAGGGCAGATTTATAATCCACGAGTACCATTTGCTGGGATCTACCCATAAGGTAATCACGGAACCACTGATAAACAGCTCCATCTATCCCAGCCAAGACGCGCAGGCGAGTCAACAGCACCTCATGGTTCATTCCATCAAAGCCTGCTGACAGATCTAGTAAAATCAGAAGGGTCATGCAACCACTATCCAGTTCTACAAGGAGGTCATCCACCAAGACCACCAGTGTCATCTCTGTGCCATACCCTGGAGGAAAACCGGACTGCGTGGGATCCAGAAAACCACTGCAATCCAGATGCACCTGTAGCTGATGGGCCACCACTCATTCAATAACCTTCCCTAAAAAGGGACGGTTAGAGACAGGTCAGTAACTTGCATGGGCATCAATGTCATGAGATGGTTTCTTGTGGAGAGGACAAACCACAGTTCATTTCAGGCACTCCAGCACTCTCCCCTCCTGAAGGGTGGCATCGATAATTCCCACCAGCACCGTCCCCAAGGTCTCCCTGGCAGCTCATACCAGCCAGGATGGGCACAGATCTAACTCACAAGTTGTGGTCCGAATAGACCCCAAGGCATCCACCACATCAGCAGGTGTCACCAGTTGAAAATCCTCCCATAAACACTGACCAGACAGGGCATTCCCCACATCTGGCTCTGTCACTGCATTCAAAGAGGTGGAGTCAAAATCATGCTCAATATGAGCAATTTTATCCACAAAGAATGGCAAAAACATGTCATAGCGGGCTGTGGAAAAATCCAGATCCAGATGGAGTGAGGCTGGACCGACCAATACCTTTACCACCCGGAACAGCTCTGCCAGATGTGACTGAGCGGATGCTAAAAGGAAAGCAAAGAACCCCTTCTTTGCTGCCCGTACAGCCATGGTATAGGCTTTCAACCACGCTCTATACTGCAAGCAATTGACCTGGGCATGAGTACAAGGTCACCGGTGCTCCAACCACCAACCCTCCTTCTTCAGCCACTGCAGGTCCTCCATACACCATGGAGTCCTGCGGTGCCTATGTGTCTGAAGCGGATGTCTAGGAGCCACCTAATCGATGACCCCAGCCAGCCAGAGCCAGCTATTCCAAATGCCACGAGGTCATCAATAGAGCGGCCATCAAGATCTCCAGATATGTCTCCCAGAGCATTCCGGAAACTTATCAGATCCACAAGTCTCTGAGGGTGGGTCATCCAAACTGGCCCACAACCCTATGGTCAAGTACACGCACCAGAATGGAGGTACGCAGGAGGTAATGGTTTGACAATGGCACAGGTGTGCACTCCACACCCCTTATCAATGGACCTCCTGCCTCACAGTCAGTACAAAATATCAAATCTAGGGCATGATCCCCCCTCGTGTGTCAGGCCCACCACCACCTGAGACAGTCCCATGGTTGCCATAACAGCCATGAATTCCTGTTCCACTCCATGCAATCTGACCTCAGCATGGATATTGAGATCCCCCAGGACAATAAGCCTGGGTGATGTTAAGACCACGTCCGAGACCAGAGTTGCTAGAGCAGATAGGGATATGATGCTGGGCAGCAGGGTGCACGGTACACCAGCAAAATTCCCAACCTGTCCCTGGTCGGACCCTCTGGCCCATTTTCGCCCAAATCGATCACAAGTTGGAGGCACTCTAATCCAGGCTTCATTTGCACTGAATACCTCCATGCCACCAACTTCTCCTTTAAAATAATGGCTACACCCCCACCCCGTCAGGTCTGGGCTGGTGTTGGACTGAGTACCCAGGTGGAACAAAGTCAGCCAACCCAGGCCCCAACAATTCACCCAGCCAGGTCTCGGTCACACACACGAGATCGGCTGCCCAGTCACTTTATCACTTTCATCACTTTCTAGGACTTTTTCAACACTTTCTGGAAATTTTATGACAGTTTTACAGTACTGTTATGGCAAATTCCAGCACTTCCCCAGTGCTTAGCTGGCAAATTTTCATTTTTGCAGCCCCTGAAGGTGCACACAGGGCTTGGGACTGACCTGTGCTAGCCCCATTCAACTTACGAAAAATAACAGAAACTTATGAAAAGAGCAGGAAAACAGGTAAGTTTCTGTGTGGCACAAATTTCGGTGAATGCCGGAGCAGGAACAGCACTTGCCGAGATTTTTCATTTCAGTTCTATCTGGAAGTAGAAAAATAGTGGAGCTTCAGGTGCTTGCCCCAGGTCGCCCTGTGGTAATGCCAGATCTAGCTACACTTCACCCTGGGGCGGGTCAAGCCCCCACCTCTGCTGTCAGTGGTTAGAACAGTGCATGGAGATCTGCTGGAGTGAAAAATCTGCAGCAGATCTCCATGTACTGTTTCAAATCCATAGTAAAGAAGCAGTTGACCCGTTTTAGCCTGGAACTGCACACTACAGCTTTGTCTAGATCAGGTGGCCAGTATTAATTGCCATTGGTTAACACCACAACTAAGCTCATCCTTTTTTTCTAATATAAAGCCTTATAAAGGAGTCAGGGCATGAAGGTACAGAGAAGCTCAGAAGCTGCACTCTATCAAAGTTAACACAGCAGCTCAAAAGCTGCTGTTCTGTTAACTGGATAGAGTGCTGGTAGCAAGGAGGGAGCATCTGAACAGATGGCTGCACCTAGTGCATGTGAAGTGAAAGCTCATGCACGTGCATGGGCCAGCACACATTTGTGTGCATGGGCAAGTGAGAGAGATCAGGAACACACGCATCAGAGAATAAATGAGAAGGAAAAAATGGAAGGAAATGAATTAAAGTAGTACAATGCAGAAAAGAAACAGGTATTTGGGGAGAGGTGATGGAAGGAGGTAGAGGGGGAAGGAAGTATGTAAAGGGCAGTAGAATCACAAAGGGTAAAAAAAGATGGAGAGAGATGTGGAAAAGAAAGAACACTCAAAACAACACAACATAAAATATAATATCATGGGCACAGGACTAACAACTTATATTATTGTGGCCTGCAATTAAATACAACAAATTTATATAGCACTATATAGTGCACAAAGTATTCTACAGTCCACGTTTAATTGCCCTCACAACAACCACTTGCCAGTGTCACTATCAATAATGAGATAGGTCATTATTATTCACATTTTACAGATGGGCAATTGAGGCTGAGAGATAATGATTTGTCCAAATCCACCCAGTGAGTTTCAAGCTAAGTCAGGGCTGAACTCTGTTCTCCCAGGTCCACGTCCAACACCTTATCTGCTAAGGTTACAGTCATTTACAGGGATTTCATAAAGCCTAATATCCTGAAATCTGTTTTAGCCCTCACGTTGTAGAGAAAAGTGACAAAAGTAATTGAAGTGTATCAAAGTTTCAGACACCAAAAGGCAAAATACAGACGGTTTAAAAATAAAAAGTAAAGATTTGAGGTTATAACTCATGATTCCTGTATATTTTAGCTTGGCAGCCCTGGAATAATTAGAAAGGAAGAAAAAGGTGAAACCAGGAAAGAAATAAACCACAACAATAAAAAGAGACATAGTAAATCACTTAAAACAATCATTAAACAAAAAACTGGTTGATAAATGGGTAATTCTTTGCTTCATTACTGTAAATTGATGGCATGAGTATGGCTTTCTTTTGGTATGGTTTAATTTTGACAATATGGATTTTTGAGAGGATGCACATGCCAGGGAAATTTTTCAAATGCTATCTAAGAATATTAATTTAAGGAACAGCAGTAGTTTCAAATATTCACAAAAACTCTGCAAGTTGTTATTTTATTGGCATAGATATACCACATTTTCCCATCATTTGTTCACACACAAACATACACTTTTTGCTTGCATAATAGTTGAGTAGAGCCTAATCTTGTTTCAATTAAAAAGAATGGGAATTCTTCACCAGGAGCAGAAACAGTTCCTGTGTGAGATTCATCTAGTTATTTGATGGAGAAGGTGGTTTGCATTCCAAGGATTTGAATAAAATGATAAGAACACAGTAAGCAAGTATAAATAGTCCAGGAACAGGCTTCAATACAAACCTTGTGCACATGTGGAGCCAGAACCTCATCAGCGATCAGAGCATTTTACACATGCGCTCAACCTAGACATCATAACAAGCTTTCACTGTAGCAGAATTCATTTAGCATTCCATTCAAGAAAGTCTGCAACTGGGTCCTACTACACCCAAACTCCATGCAGCTTGAAATTATATCTACTATATTCCAGTTTCCCTTGTGTTGGGCTGTCAAGAACAAATTAAGTTTTGTATTAACCTACTCAAGTTAAGCCTTAAGATTGTAATAGCTTTGGCTTCACAATAAACTTTAAATCTGTAAAAATAACCTACTCAAAGCTGGAAGGCTTTACTTGCATGAATAAATTATAAACTAATTAAAATAGTTATTGTAATGATATGTGTGACTACATTTTATAGCAGGGCTGGGGAACCTTTTCTGTCCTGGGGGCCACATTGAATATTAATACGAGCTCCGTGGGCCACACAGAGGTTGTGAGCAGCGGTGCTTAACGGGTTTATTCAAGAAAAGGAGGGACCAGATCATGGATCTGTGCTGTGGATCTGTCCCCTGCCCTTGTGTGCATGCCCTCTCTAGGTTACCTTATCCTGAGCTCAGTTTTTCAGTGCTTGGGAGTAGAGACTGGATCCAGGGGCCAGAGCCAGGCACTGGAAAGGGACCACATAAAAACTAATCAAGGGCTGCATTTGGCTCCCGGGCCTGAGGTTCCCCACCCGTGTTTTATAGTAACAGTAACAAGGAGTGTGTGCGTGTGTGTTTGTTAAAATAGAATTTGATGTCCACATTCTCGAATTTTCCAATATGCTTATATCAGGTAGAACTTATATATCAGGTAGAGCCAAGTCTACCTTTATAAAAACCTGCCATTTTGGCTTTTGACATTCTGTAACATTGTGTTAATTAGCACAGAAACATTTTTAATTAGCACATATTTTGTTACTATAAGTTGTTTCCAGGTTTGAACTGCCAGGTATTGCTATTAAATGTAAGGCTCAGTGAGCAAACAAACAGTATGGAGAGTAAAACCACTGTCTAATAGTTAATTACAGCTTTGACAGCAGAGTTTGTGGAGCTAAATGTGATTAAATGGAGGTTCAAGTCTTTGGAGTGACTTTCTTAGTTCTAAATCTTTTTTAAACACCAATGCGTACAACACAAAATCTATGCTATAGAGACTGATTTAATCAGTCTATAGCAGAGAAGGGCAAATAGTGGTTTGGGAGATACATGCAAATTCTCGGAAACTTTTGAGGCAGCTCATCAGAAATTTCTGCCTGGGAGAGTCTCCACGTGTCGCCATCAGGAGCAAGAGAAGCCAAACTACAATTTCCACTGCTGCTGTTGGAGTCTCCTGGGACCTCCCGCCCCAAGCTGCTATTGCCACTGCCCAAATCCACTGGACTGCTCAAGAACTGGAGCTTTGACCCTTTTCACACAGACTCTAACACTGATAAAATGGGTGTTACATTTTATTATACATGTTGCAAGGCTGTAAGTGTGCTCCATGGGTGCCCTGCAACATGTATAATAAAATGTAACACCCATTTATCAGTGTTAGCGTGTGTGTGTGAAAAGGGCCTTTGATGCAAGAGGGTTAGGGGGAGAAACCACACTGCCCTGTTGGAAGATTGGAGGAAGCCACAATCAAGGTGAAGTGTTTTGTGGTCCAGCAATATGAAAATGTTGGATTGTGGCACTTGGACTTAAGAATTTTAGCTCTGTGCTGTAAGTTCACGTATGATGAAAAACTGCCTGCTTGACAGCCTCATTGAAAACAATTGGTTGAGCTGCTGTGAGTGCTCAAACTGCTCTACAATCATACAATATTACATACAACATTCAGAATCACTCTCAAGTGCTGCGAGGAAAGGGAAGGTCACTGTGTAGGAATGTGGCTGTAGCATTGGCCTTTAATTGTTTTCTCCCAGTGCCTTTTTCCCCTTCAAATTTACACACACACACAGGCTGCATTTACACAAGATGCTTAGTAGGAGAAAATGACCCTCCCCCACTTAATTTTTTTTTACCGTGTGAAAGGGTTACATCATAGGTCACACCAGGCGTAATGCACATTCACTCCCCAAAAGTTAAGCCGGACAGCAAGGTTTAACAATGGGCCCTTTTTTGCATTTCTCCTAAGGAGTAATGGGATTGATCCATCTAACAGTCAGCCTTACTAGCTGCAGGATGAGATAAGAGGTATTTCTCCCTCAGGGGATGAATCCACCACTGCCTGCCTGGTTGGGTCAATGCTTTGCTGACAAAAAAAACAAAAAAGCTCAGCTTAATGGGATAATTATTAGAGACCAGGGTAGTACAAGCAATAACTCGAAGTAGGGGAGAGGGCTTTTGAAGTGAGGGACAGATCGGGGAACTCCTGTAACAAGTAGTACGGGTGACAAAAGAATCTTGTTTGAAGGAAGCCATAGTTGTTGAGAATGCCGTGACAATTATTGCAATATATAAAATCCAGGTCCACCACACCTCTGGCCATTTTCACCAAGCTGCTTTGCTCCAGTGAATAGACACAAATGTGTCTGTCTGTGTCTGCTGGCCCAACACAAAGCAGCTGAACGCAACAAATCTGGTTCATGGGGTTGCCTATTGGAGTTTGTTTTCATGAGCAGTTTTTGAGAGGCAAGTTCCCTCTGCAGGGAGGTTAAAAAGTGGAGGTACTTACCCTTGCAAAGAAATGGGGAGGAAGGCTCCTATCTTTGTATGATCTACTGTGTGTATTGGGGGAGGGGGACGGGGGGTGTACAAAATCCCTGCCATCCCATCAACCCTCAACATTTAAATTACAATAACAATAATAAATAATGGGGGAGTTGGGGAGACCAGTAAGAAGGAAGTTACAGTGCCAATTACCTAGCACTGTACAGTCAGTAGTTACAGACAGGTCCCTACCCCAAAGGGCTTACAATTTAAGAGACAAGGAAGGGGAAGATGAGGGAGAGGTGAACATCAGGAGAGACAAGGATAAATTCATGAATGTGAGAATATGCAGGTGCATGTGCTTGACTTAGTTACAGGGAATTGGTTCTGAGGGAGGGAAGAGGATGCTCTTTCACTTATGACAAACCAAGGGAAGCCTGATGGAAGAAGTAGGTTTCAGGGGGATTTGAATGTTGGGAGGGAGGGAGCAGAAGTTATTTATCCAGGGAGTCAGTTCCAGGCATGAGGGGCAGCAAGAGAGAAAGGGCGAAGATGTTTAGAGGAGCAGGGGAGTTGCAAGCACATAAGCGTGGGGGAAGAGGAGGAGCAAAACTCCCAGGCAGGGATGTGGCAGGATGCAAGAGCAGAGAGATATGGGGGAGCAAGACCATGAAGAGCCTTGAAAGTGAAGACCAGGAGCTTGTGATGAATGACTGTGTTCCCGTAGAAGGAGCCAGTGTAGGGCAGAGAAGAGGCTGAATGTGGTCAAAACGACAAGGAAGGTGGATGATTTTGGCAGCAGAGCGTTGAATGGAGATGGGGGGGGGAGCCCAGTAAGGAGGAAGTTACAGTAGTCAAGGCAGGAGAGGACTCGAATGTGGAATAGGGTTTTTGCAGTGGTCACAGTAAGGCAGGACCTGGATTTTAGCAATATTATGCAGGGCAAAGCAGCAGGATTTGGCAATAGCCTGGATCTGAGGCGTAAAAGATAGGGGGGAGTAAAAAATGAATCCCAGGCTACACACCTGAGGGACAGGCTGGATGGTGATGCCCTCAATGGAAATTGAGAAGGAAGTTGGAGGGGGGAAGATGAGGTGTTCAGTCTTGGCAGCGAGACATCCAAGCAGAGATGTCAGAGAGACAGTCAGCAATACGAGACTGGATGGAGGAGGAGAACACAGGAGTAGAGAGAGAGAGAGTTGCATGCCATCAGCATACAGGCAGGTGGTACTGGAAGCCATGAGATTCAATGAGTTTTTACCCACAGAAAGAGAATAGAGGGAGTAGAGAAGAATGCCTCCTCTCCCATTTGTGTGAGCAGTATTTGCTTCTGGATTTTACACATTGGAGGAGTTTGTAAGGAGGGTGTTTCTAAGTCCATGGATATACCATTATAAAAATGTTTTATATGCTCATACACAATTACATTGCTAGTGAATAAATTCCATCCCCACCCTCCCCCAATGCTCACATTAGAAGGCATGCTTTATTCTAAAATTGCACAAAGTTTCTCCAGGGCCTGCCATGAGTCGTTGCCTTTTAAGTGTTTTTTTTTTTTTAAAGAAAAAGCCTGGTATCACTTGTCTTACTACCTAAAATTGCCCTTCTCTGCCACTGCTTGGTCCAGAGTAGAGAGCAGCAGAGCAGCCTACAGTGGTGTGGGACAGAGGAGTGGAACAGAGGAGGCAGAGCCAGCAGACAGCATTTTGCAAGGAGTAGCAAGCCTTCCCCATCCTCCTCCCCCTTTTTTCCCTAGCAACTTTGGGGGCAGTAGGATAGTGGTGGTTCGCAGAACCTTTGTGATGGTTCCAAGCTAGGTAGGTCAAAGCCATATTTTATATATATAAATTTTAAAAGGGAGAAAGGGGGGGCAAAAGGACACCCCAGTTTATTGTGGGCACTGACAGTATTACCTCGCATGCCTACAGTATTACCTCGCATGGTCCAGTATTACCTCGCATGAGTAGGCCCAATAAGGGGGCACAAAATGCCCCATCCAGCACTCCAAGGGGAAAGGGCCATAACACCCCTCTATGCCCCCCGATGTTGGCCGGGCACCGGATGGTGTTGGGCCTGCTCCCCACCTCCCATAGTGAATGAGGCCCATGATGAGTCTGTAGGGCTGTTGCAGGCCCTGCAGGCTAGGCTGGAGTGAGAAGGAATTTTATTTGTTTATTTAACTATTTTTCTACCCCACCCCCTTCTGCTCAAGAGCAGCTCAGGGCGGCTTACAAAACACATCAATATCATTAAATAAATATCACATCAATATCATTAACACACATAAAATATAATTAAAAACATTTTAAAAGATAAAAAGAACTAAAAGGGCAGAATTCCCCCTCCCCAACCCACCCATCTCCCTCTCCAAAGGTCCGGTGGAACAGCCAGGTCGTACACTGTCTACAGACAGAGGGGAGGTCCAGGGCCAGGTGGGCCTCCATCGGGATGGGGTTCCACAGCCTAGGAGCAGCCATCGAGAACGCCCTCCCCATCGTCACCACCCAGGCAACCCAGGGGACTTTATTTTGTAATTTTTTAATAAACTGCCTAACTGAGTCAGACCAATGGTCCATCTTAGCCCAGTATTGTCACAACCTGACACGGCAGCAGGGTTTTCAAATTCAGGTCCAAATCCAGCTCTTCCAGGGTCTCCAGCAGAGGCCATCCTGGCGTGCTACCTGAGACCTCTCAAAACAACCAGCAGAGACCTTCCCAAGGCATACTACCAGGGATCCTGAAGTGGAGATGCTGGGGATTGAACCGGGACCTTATACATGCAAAGCACACGCTCTTACCACTTGAGCTATGCCCCACCTTCAAGTTGGATGCCCCTGGCTGACCACAGGGGCCGCAATGCAATCTGGGGTCTGAGGCCGTCCTGCAGGTAAGCTGGGCCCAGGCCGTTTAGGGCTTTATAGGTCATCACCAGCACCTTGAATTGGGCCCAGAAGATAATAGTCAGCCAGTGCAGAGAACGGAGCACCAGTGTAATGTGTTCATGGCAACCCGTCCTTGTTAGGAGACAGGCCACCTCATTCTGCACCAGCTGCAACCTCTGGACTGTCCCCAAGGGCAGTCCCACGTACAGTGTGTTACAGTAGTCTAGTCTAGAGGTGATAAAGGCATGGATGATGGTGGCCAGAGCAGAGACCGAAACATACGGCCGCAGCCGTCATACCAAAATGCTCCCTTTGCCTCAGCCTCCACCTGGAGATCCAGGCAGAGCTGTGAGTTGAGAAGCACCCCCAGACTACGTACCTGTGTGGCCATAGGGGGGCAGACCTCATCAATGATGTGGGCCACACCCACCCACCCAGCCCTACCCACCAAGATCACCTCTGTTTTGTTGAGATTCAACTTCAGATGACTTGCCCTCATCCAGTCCCCCACAGCTGCCAAGCACTGGGTGAGCACCAAGACTGCTGGGTCTGGGTCTACAGAAAAAGAGGTAAAGTTGTGTGTCATCGGCGACAACACAACACCGATTGAACCCTCTCACGACCTCACCCAAAGGCTGCATATACACGTTGAACAGGAGGAGGGACAGAATAGAACCATGCAGGACTCCACACGTGAGGTCCCAGGGAGATGAAGTACATTCCCCGAGAACCACACACTGAGTTCTCCTGGCCAGGAATGAGCAAAACCATTCAAGAACAATTCCACCCATCTCGGCCCGGTCCTACAGCCAAGTCACCAACATCTCGTGGTTAACGGTATCAAATTCAGCCGACAGATCTAATAGAATTAAAATAGAAGATCTGCCCCAGTCTAATTCACGGTGCAGGTCATCAACCAAAGCCACAAGTGCAGTCTCCATGCCAAACCGAGGGCGAAAACCAGACTGCGAGGGATCAAGGAAACTGGCCCGATCTAGATGCCCCTGAAACTGCTGAGCCACCACCCATTCAATAACCTTCCCTAAAAAGGGAAGGTTAGAGACTGGCCGATAGCTGGCCAGGGAGTTCACCTACTGTTATAAGTGCAGCATCAGTCACGGTGAATCTGAGCAATTTTATCCACAAAAAAGTCAACAAACATGTCACAGAGGACACTGGAAGATTCCAGTTCCAGGCAGAGAGAGGCCAGACTGACCAGCCACTGCACCACATGGAAAAGCTCCACTGAATGTGACTTTGTGGATGCTATGAAAGCGGACGCCTTGGAGTCGTTCGGTCAATGGCCTCAGTCAACAAGTTGTTCCAGAAGACAATGAGGTCATCGAACGAGCTGTCATCGAGATCAGGAGGCAATTCCTCTAGGGGATTCTGGAACCTCTAGGGGATTCCGGAACAGGTATTACACCTCTCTGGGGGCAGACATGTACCAGGAGATTGGTCTGGAGGAGATAATGATCCATACATGACAAGGGTGTAATTGGTATACATCCCCCACCACCGGATCCCCCACCTCAAGGTTAATGAAGAATATTATGGTCCAGTTTGTGGGGGCTGGCTTGTCATCTCTCCACTTTCCCTTTGTGGCAGAGGAGCAGGGAAGGGTTCCACAGATGGTGGATGATCATAGTAATGCCTCATGGCAGTATGAGGCAAGTATTGGTCGACACTATCTGTCCTACCCTTGTGGCCCATCAGTAAGTTATGCTATATTAGCTGAGCTATGTTGAGTTCATTATGCTCCTTTTGACAAGGCAGCTGGGCTGGTTAGGTTATGTGGAAAAGGGACCATGATGATGAAGAGCAATGAAGTCTGCATTTCTCCTCCTTCCAATACACGCACTTGTAGGTGCGGCCTGCCACTTTGGATGGAGCACCCTGCCCCCGAGCTTACCAGTGACTGTCCTGAATTCCCCCAAGATGGAGCATCAGTAACTTGACCTGGTCCTGTTGTTCAGTTAGCGCTGCAGTGCCGCAGCAAGCAGCTAGTGCCACACTTCTGGGTCCCTGTTGATGTGCTGGCTGAACTGCGCATGCACATCACCTGTGTGTAGCGCCGGTGCGATCTTCGAATGCGTGTGCATGTTGTTCCTCACCCTCAGCTCAGCTCACATTGTAATGTTGTGCTTGGCCTGAAGAGAATGGCTGCTGGAGCTGACAAAAGCGGGGGCGGGCACTGAGACCGCATGGTAAGGATTTCTTTTAGGGACAAATTTAGTTATTTTGAGGTACGGGCGGTGGGATGTCCCATCCACACCAGGGGGCCATTCAAGAGGCTTGCACAGCTGCATTTCAACCTTTTAGCCACGGGGACAGAGTGGCAGAGAGCCTCTATGGGGGGAGAAACTGATCTATTTTAGAGGATAGCTGGGTGGCTGAGGTCGACACCCTCAGGGCAGGCAGAGCTGGATTGAGTGCTCAGTGCTGCAGTAAGTTACTCTGAGCTGCAGGGAGAGACCTGACCAAGACCCTATGGAAACAAATACATTATGCAAGCAAACTATGGATGGTGGTGGTGAAGGAGGTGGAGCCAGATTCGGAGTCAGGTAAGTTGCAGCAGCTGTACGGACTTTTCAATGTCACACATGACCTGACTGCTTCTGCTGCTGGCACCATAGCAGTCAGCTGCTGAGACTCTCTGCTGTTGCGTGTGGGCATGGGGCTTCCTGTTGTTGAGCCTGGGGATGGTGATAGACTCGGAGAGGGACTCAGACTGGGAGAGTGAGTGTGAGTCAGGGACTGTTCTGCTGCTGCACTGGGCTGGAATTTGTCTTTGCCATGCCTGCTCCTGCTTTTGCATTGTGCTTTGCTCTGCTAAAGTGAGTACACTGGGTTGGGGACACTGAGTAGAGGGAGGGGGCTTCTGTTCTCTTTGCTGTTTTTCTGGCAAATGGGGAGTCTGGCTAAATCATGGAGTTGTCCCCTATTCTTGTGTGTATGTTGTATTCCACTTGTGTGTGAAATTCTAATGCTGGCACTGCCTTCCACCCCAGACAGACACACATATTCCCATTTGTTACAGAATTATTATTATTTATTTTTTTTACAGATGGGGAACTGAGGCTGTAAAATTTGATATTCATTTTAAATTTTGAGTTAGCCGTGCCCACCGTTGGGTTAGCCCGACTGATGTCCATAGTAATGGGTTTACAGGCATTGGCTCAACGTGATATAACAGTTGTGCATCTGAGTGAGAATTATTTTTATACTGGGTTTGGCCTTGACCTGTCTATAATGATTATGCAGGACTGGCAATGACTGAGAGCTTTTCCATGGACCACATTGGTTTTTATTCAACTCCTGCAGAGAAGAGTTTGGAAGGATGCATGGGATCCCCACTCTGTGTAAAAGAAAATTGGGAACTGAAACCCAGGTCTAGTGACTGTCAGGAACCTGGCACTGAACTGGCATCCTTGGGGGCCTGAGCACAGGGGCTGGTGCTTCTCCAGAAAAGGAGTATACAGGGAAGTTAGAAGTCTCATTGGTATGCATGGGGTTGACTGGTTGGAGTACAAGGCCATTAATTACAGGAAGCCTGAGCTCCACCATGTTGATGGGGTCCATTTATTGGAACTAGATTTGGACATGTACCTGTGCTCCTTAAAGGAGATGCTTGCTAAACTGGTTTAAACACAGTCTGGGTATTCATGGGTGTTGGGTGGGCAAGCATGCCAAGCATACACTGGCTGCTCTAGTGGCTGTGGTCCAGTGCCAAAGGTGAATAGAGAGCTCACAGTAGAGAGCTCTTATTTTGACTAGTGCTACAGGCTTAGCCGGTTGCCTTAATTGGAGTCAGGAAGGAATTTTTCCTTGACCGGACAGATTGGCTGAGCTTAGGTTGGGTTTTTCTCACCTTCCATGTAGAACCATTCCCCCACAATAAGTATTTTTTATTTTATTTATTTAAAATGTATATCCCGCCCCTCCTGCCCACAGGGCAGCCTGGGGTGGCGAACAACACTCAATAAAACAATATAATTTTTAAAAAACAATTTAAAAATACAATATGGGGGAACCCCCCACCCCTCGCCAAAAGCCTGACGGAACAGCCAGGTCTTACATACACACCGAAACAGCAGGAGAGTGGGAGTCAACCGAGCCTCCTCCGGGAGATAATTCCACAGCACAGGGGTGGCCACTGAAAAAGATCTAACATTGGTGGCCACCCACCTTGCCCAGGGAACCTCCAAAAAGACTCCCACAAATGATCTCAAAGGTTGCACGGGTACATGGGGAGTGAGGCGGTCCCGCAGATAAGCAGGGCCTAGGCTGTGAAAGGCTTTAAAGGTTAAAACCAGCACCTTGACCCTGGCCTGGTGCTTTATAGGCAGCCAGTGCAGAGCCCAGAGCACTGGTGTCATGTGCTTCCTGCGACCCGCCCCCGTAAGGAGACGGGCCGCGGCATTCTGCACCAGCTGCAGCTTCTGGACTAGCCTCTCGGGGAGCCCCACGTAGAGCGCGTTGCAGTAATCCAGCCTCGAGGTGATGAAGGCATGGATGAAAGTGGCGAGGTTGGAGTCTGAGAGATACGGCCACAGCCACAACCTGAGATTCCAGGCTGAGCTGCGAATCGAGGAGCACACCCAGACTCCGCACTTGAGAGACTATGGGAGGGCAAACCCCCCCAACTAGAGGAGATTCAACCACCCCCCAACATCACCTCCGTCTTCTCAGGATTCAATTGCAGATGGCTCGACCTCATCCAAGCCCCCAGAACTGACAGGCACTGGGAAAATAAGCATGTTGTGCTGCCATTGGGGTATTCAAGAGGAGTGTTAGTTATTTGTTGCACCTGTGGTAGTCCAGCGCCAAAGGTAAATTGAAAGCTCACAGAATTGGATCCAAAACATCTGAATGGACTGGAACTTATGGAATATAGGTACCTCAAGGAGGTGAGGGAGGGGGGAGCCGATCAGGGAAGAAGTACCCCATGGCATCCCCATACTAGGGGGGGTGTAGCCTGTGCTTCTATGTAGGATACATGCTGTTCTTTAATCAGTACCGGAACATTCACTCCTCCCTCAAGACCTAAAGTTGGAGGCTCTAGAGGCTGAAGAATGGACTGGTATTTCCATTTGGGCTTAGTGAGCTGGGGCACTGGATGTATTTATTTATTTATTTTATTTTAATTTATTTATTTCAACACTTGTATACCGCACCCTCCTGCCCAATGGCAGCCCAGGGCAGTGAACACCAAATCATAAAAACATAATACAAAAATAAAATACAATAGAATATAAAATCTCAGTTAAAAACATAAGATACTAGAGGCCCGGGAAAATAAATAAACCCTTACCCCCCAAAAAGCAAACAAACAAAACCACCACCCAATACCCGCCCCCCACACCAAATGCCTGGTGAAACAGCCAGGTCTTACATTGTCTACGGAAGGAGAGAAGATCCAGAGAGAGTTGCATCTCTACTGGGACGGAATTCATAGCTGCGGTGCGGCCACCGAGAATCCCCCCTTGAATGTCACCCCCTGGAAAACCTAGAGGACCTCCAAGAGGGTGTCCCCGGCCAACCACAAGGGATGATGCAGGACACAAGGGATGAGGTGGTCCCGCAGGTAAGTGGGGCCCAGGTTGTATAGGGCTTTAAAGGTAATAACCAACACCTTGAATCGGACCTCGAAGACTATAGGCAGCCAGTGCAGAGAACGGATCACCAGTGTTATGTGCTCCGGGTGACCAATCGCTGCAAAGAGACCAGCCACCACAGTCTGCACCAGCCAGAGCCTCTGGGTTATCACCATGGGTATCCCCACATAGAGTGCATTGAAGTAGTCCAATCACAAGGTGATGAATGCATGGATGATGATGGCAAGATCAGAGCCTGAGATGTGTGGCTGGAGACGTCGGACCAGATACCAAACACACTCCTCGTTATAGCTGCCACCTGGGCATCCAAGAGGATCTGTGAATCGAGGACTCCTCCTAGACTCCAAACCTGAGGGACAAATGAGGGACACACCCCATCAATAATGGGGGCCTCCACTCCCTTGCCCTTACCAACCAACATCACCTCTGTTTTGTCGGGATTTAGCTTCAGATGGCTCATCCTCATCCAATCCCCCACTGCAGCCAGACATCGAGACTGCAGGGCCTTGGTCAGATGAAAATGAAAGGTACCGCTGAGTGTTATCAGCATAATGACAACACCAAACTTCAAATCCTCTCACAATTTTGCCCAGAGGCGGAATGTATACGTTGAACAGGAGAGGGGACAGAATGGATCCCTGCGGGACTCCACACCTGAGGTTCCGTGGGGAAGATGTACAATCCCCCAGTACCATATGCTGAATTCTTCCAGCCAGGAATGAGCGGAACCATTCAAGAACAGTCCCGCCCACCCTGGCATGGTCCCGCAGGCAGTCACCAACATCTCATGGTCAACCATGCCAAATGCTTCTGAAAGATCTAATAAAATCAGGAAAGTGAACTGAGCTCAGTCCTATTCCTGGCGCAGATCATCGACCAAGGCCACAAGTGCAGTCTCCGTGCCATAGCCCAGGCGAAAGCCTGACTGTGAAGGATCAAGGAAACCAGTGCCATCCAGACGCCCCTGAAGCTGCTGGGTCACTTTCCATTCAATAACCTTCCCAAAAAAGGGAAGGTTAGAGACTGGTCGATAGCTGGCCAGGGCATCAATTGCAAGAGATGGCTTCTTGAGCAAAGGCTGCACCACAGCCTCTTTCAGGCACCCCATGACCTTCCTCTTCACAAGGGAGGAAATGACAACCCCCACCAGCAATGGCCCCAGTGTCTCCCAGCTGGCTTTCACCAGTCAGGACGGGCAAGGATCAAGTTCACAAGTCGTGGCCCTCACAGCCCTTGGAATCTCCACCGCATCAGTGCACGACATTTGCTGAAACTGATCCCACAAAACCGGACCAGACAGGGCATTTATAACTTTGGGTATATTTACTGTATTAAGTGTGGTGTCTAAATGTTGGGGGGAAGGGTTCGGTTAATTTAAAGTTATGGGTCATATTGAATGTTTAGTTTCCTCTGTGCTTTTTTCTACCCAGACTGCTAAATCATGGATAATAAAAGTTGTGGCCATTGTAATCCAATTAATTTTGGCTGTAGCCTTCTATCATGCGTGCCTGGCAATCAAGTGTGTGTGTGTGTGTGTGTGTGTGAGTGTGTGTGTACACACACATAAAAGTCAACTATCTAAAATGTCAAATATCTGTTTATTTTGGTACAGTTACCACAGGAATCATGACTTCAGTGAAACCTATGATATACTCAGCATTTCAATCAGTGGGGAAAGCAGGTACCAAGCTCCTTTAAAATCATGCTATTCTTTTAGGTTCCTAAATATGGATTTAGGAACATGGCTTTAGGCAGCCACCTTTGAAAATTGTAGCATAAGCCTTTTCCCAAGTCTAATCATCATAGTTCTTAGTATTTACATGGTGCTTTTTAATTTAAAAATGCTGCAATTATCTTTGTGAGATTGTCTTCTCATATGTTTTATTCTCATTTTTTAGACAGAGAAACAGATTTGGAAGCAGAAGAATAGAAATGAGAAATGTAGGACTCTTCAGTTTGTCAGCTCAGTTTCCTAGACTCTGCCATCATATTTATGACAATGAAGAAAATCATCGTTTCTGGTGAATGATTTCTCAGTGAAAAGGGTAATATTACAAACAATGTAATACCCAGTACATGGTACAATGATCATACTGACAGATAAGGGAGGTCTTATCAATTTTTCTTCGTCTTTAGCCTGTCATCTACAATTAGTATAATCACTATAAACCAGTATTTTTTAAACTAACCATCTGATATAGATCACTGACGGTAAATGATGGATTCATTGACTGCCACTAAATGTCATGATGTATGATGTGATTAGAGTCACTGAGTAATCAAGATAACTACAACAAAAGTGATAACAGAATTTGACAGTGTAGGCTGTTCCTACAAGAGGCTTTCAAATAGCGCATTTCTAAATTCCTGGAGAGAAAAAAAGCTTGCACATTGCGGGGGGGAGGGGAGGAAGAGGGTTAGATATTCCTCCCCACTACCAGAAGTGAGCCAGGAGCTGCTGAAAACAGTGGACGCTCCGAACTAGCACAGGCTTGGAGATACGGAGTTGTAAAACCCTCCATATGGGGGTTTTACAACTCCACATCCCCACGTGTGCACTAGGCTGCAGTCCCCGCTGTTTTAAATGGCACTCAGCTCACTTCCAGTAGCTGGGAGGAATGCCTAACACCCCGTCCAGCATGTTTCTTTCTCCAGGAATTTAGAAATATGCTACTAACAAGCATTGTGTAAAAATAGCCCCAGTTTAATTCAGATAGTTTATGCAGTATTAGAAATTCTCATCTCTAATTTAAAACAGTAATAAACTGTAATTGCTTTTTATTAAAGTATCAGAGCATTACGATTTATGTAAAAAAAATTTTTTACCTTGTTAGCAAACTAACTTAATTCCATGTCTCATTTCAATATAAGGTTTGGTTCTACTGTGACTTTCTAAAAATAGCATCAGGATGTCACATTTCTTAATAGTCTAGAGCAGAAGTGGGAAAACATTTCCCTCCCAGGGGCCACTAAAAATTATTACAAACTCTGAGGACTGCATAGAAGTTGGGGATGGGAGTGCTTAAGGGGTGTACTCAAGATGGAGAAAGGAAGAAAATGGTTCAAGGTCATAGATTTGTGCCATGGATCCATGATTCCTTATCTTTGTGTGCATGTCCTCATCTCTGCTTCCTTCTCCTGCATTTGCTCATTCAGTGCTTGGGGACAGAACTGGATTCAGAGGTCAAATCCAGGAACGAGAAACAGGCTATATAAAAAATTAGCTGTCGGCCACATTTGTTCCCTGGTCCTGAGGTTCCCCATCCATGCTCTAGAGAGCAGTTACTGTGATGATCCCAAATGTAAAAGCGCTGCAAAATGCACTGGAATGAGTGGGTGTTCCAGCAACTAGCCACCCATTAATAATGGACCTCAGCTACCACCAGGACATGAGCCAGTGCTGGTAGCAAGCAAGGCTTGCACACTCACAGGGACTACAAGCAGGTCCAGGGCAACAACATGAAGTAGGCCCCAGCTCCCAAACAATGCAGTACATGGACCTCCTTGACAAGCTCCTGTGGTAATTAAGAAAAAATTATTTAGGTGGGTTCGTAGCTGGTTAACCAGAAGAAAACAAAGGGCTGTGTTGAGAGGTGGAGGTAGGGAGAGGTTGCTAGTGGAGTTCCTCAGGTATCAGTTTTGGGACCCGTCTTGCTTAATATATTTATAAGTGACCTTGGTGAGGGAAGTACCAGTGTACTAATTAAGTTTGCTGATGATACCAAGTTGGGAGAAACTGTAAATACAGACAACTGGAAAATTATACAGGATGAACTGGATGGCCTCATGGATTGGAGTGTTAGGAATGGGATGGAATTTAATAGTGCAAAGTGCAAGGTTATGCATTTGGGGTTTAATAATAAGAATGTTTAGTTACCAGCTAGGAACTCATCAGTTGGAAAAAACAGAGGAGGAAAGGGACTTGGGAGCTATAATGGATCATAAAATGACTATGGGTCATCAGCGTGATACAGCTGTAAAAAAAGCAAATGTGATCCTGGGATGTATTAGGTGTGGTATTGCCAGCAGGGATAGGGAGGTATTGTTGCCTGTTGTCTTACCAGAGGTACAGGGCTCTGGTAAAACCACATCTTGAGTTCTGTGTTCAGTTCTGGTCACCAATATTTAAGAAGGATGAGTTTAAACTGGAACAAGTGCAACACAGAGCTACCAGGATGATCAGAGGGATGGAGGATCTACCCTATGAGAGGAGGCTGAAGAGCTTGGCTTATTTAGCCTATCAAAAAGAAGGCTAAATAAGCCATGGAGAAACTACCACAGATCTTAACAAAAAGGTATTCTTGAAACTTAAACCCAGGTCGAAATAACTAGGTTTGCCCAAAATTTACTGTACTAATACTATTATTTAATATTATTATTATTATAAACATTTGTATAGCACCAGCCATGTACCTGGTGCTTTACAGAACAAAGATAAAGATGCCGTCCCTGCCTATGGCTTACAATCTAAAAAGACAAGGAGGGGACGACAAGGAGAGGGGACAAAGGGAAGACAAGGGAGAAGCAAACAAACATGCAAGCGGCTGCGAAGTCTCAGGTGCGCGTGCTTGACTTGGTTACAGTTAGGCAGGAGTCTGCAGAGGAGGGCAGACCATAAGTATTGTGGGGGGGGAAACAACTAGTAGGCATTGGGAAAGGCGACACGGAAGAAGTCGGTTTTGAGGAGGGATTTGAAGGTGCGGAGGGAGGAGGCGAGGCGGATGTGGGTAGGTAGGGAGTTCCAGGTATGGGGGGCAGCGAGGGAGAAGGGATGAAGATGGTTAGGGGAGCATGGGAGACGGGGGAGAGTGATGGTGGGGACAGAGGAGGAGTGGAGGGCACATGCAGGAGTGCGTAAGGAGATTAGGGCTGAGAGGTAGGGGGGAGCTTGGCTGTGAAGTGTTTTATAGGTGAATACCAGGAGTTCCGGATGCATTCGGGAAGGGGGAGCCAGTGGAGAGAGGAGAGGAGAGGCTGCAACGTGGTCAAAGCGACGGGCTGAATGGATGAACTTGGCAGCTGAGTTTTGGATGGTGATAAGGGGGGACAGGTGAGAGCGAGGGAGGCCAGCGAGGAAAAGGTTGCAGTAATCGAGGCGCGAAATGACCATGGCATGAACAAGGGTTTTGGCAGAGGAGATAGAGAGAAAGAGGCAGATCCGAGCGATGTTATGGAGGGCGAAGCGGCAGGATTTGGCAACAGAGTCAATGTAAGGCTTAAAGGAAAGATGAGTGTCAAAGATGAAGCCCAAGCTATGGGCTTGGGGAACAGGATGGATGGTGGCTCCATCGATGCGGATGGACAGGGAAGCGGGAGAGGAAGAGGAGGGAGGAAAAACAAGGAGATCAGTCTTGGCCATGCTGAATTTGAGCTGGTGTTGCGACATCCAGGCGGAGATGTCAACAAGACAGTTGATGAGACGTGAGCGGACAGAAGGGGGGAGAGAGGGGGGAGAGAGAGAGAGCTGAGTGTTGTCAGCATAGAGATGATATTGGAAGTCGTGGGAGGCAATGAGTTTGCCAAGGGAAAGGGTGTAGATAGAGAACAGGAGAGGGCCAAGGACAGAGCCTTGGGGAACCCCAACTGAAAGGAGGAGGGAGGAGGAGCTGGAATTGGGAAGAGACACATTAAAGGACATATATCTACTGATCAGGATTCTTTGACATTAAATTAATACAACACAACAAAAAAGCAGCATCCAGTTCCAATAACTCCTTCAAAGCCATACTTTTAACAAATTAAATAGCAATTGTTTTCCTCACCAAATCTTCTTCCTCCCATAAGCAACCAATCCCCATCCTATGAAAGTTGCTCGAGTTGGGGGAAAAAAAAGAAAAAAGAAAGTTCTACTTACTATTTCTTTACTAATAGTGCAGTACTACTATACTAATGTCATCCATGCGCCCGGCGGCAGGCCACACGTCAGTGTGTCCCCCGAGCCCCGGGTTCCGGGTGGGCCCAGCGGCTCGGTGGAGCACGAGCAAGGTGGGGGTGATGACACTGCGGGGGTGGGGCCGTGTCCCCTGCGGTGCTCCGCAAGGCTTTCGACGCATTAGCAGGGGGCAGGACCTTCAGGGTAAATTGCCGGCACTGGGGTTTGCCCGGCGCTGGTGAAGAGAGCAAGACCGGCCACCCTAGAGCTAAGTAACTTTGTGCTTGTGCTTGTATTCTGTGTAGTTTGGATTAGAGCTGTGTATTGCTTGGTGTAAACCTTCCCTTCTTGTGTCCCTGTAGGAGAGTAGAGTGAGTGTGGAATTTGTGTGAGGGTGTGCGTGGATGTTTGTGATGGTGTGTGTGGAACCCTTCCCTGCCCCTTACCCGGTCCAGGGCTCCTTCCCCCTCCTCCATGAGCAGTTCCCCTATGTGTTCCTGGGACCCTTTCCCCTGTTACCTGCCACTTCATACCTTCTACCATTACCCGAGCCCCCCCTCCTGGTGTAGGAGTGCAAGAAAGGAGTGAGTGGTATGGGCCTAGTCCTCCCTCAAAGTACCCGTGCCCTATGATGATAGGGGCCTGGTCTTTATCAGGACCCTGTGGCCCATACACTATCCTTATGGGCATTATTCCCATGGTTTGACCTCCTCTAAGGGATCCCAGGACCAAGGTGAGCGAGTGGCATGTGTAGTGTGGATCTCCCCTCCCGCACCTGACAACTAATATTTTACTGTTTAAGAAAGAGAAATGGGTTCCGATTGTAAGGACCTTCAACAGAAAATGGTTTTGCACAGCACCTTCCAATTAAAGGGGGAACAAATCTGAGCATATTGCATCTGCACCATTGCATCCACGTAACAAGACAGCAATAGCATGAAGAGTAATTTTTCATACTGAAGCACTCTTGTGCCCATGGTCCTGAAACCACCTACTCTGGAATATTCCCAATTACTTTCATGGAACTAATTTGGAGTAAGTGCAGGATTGTTGCCTAATTGACTAAAAATTGGTCAATATTATTAAGTACGGTCTCACTTTTGGGGGAGGAGAGTGAGAGATAAAAGTTTTACACAAGGTTTCCCACACTCTTACATTAGTGCTGTAAAGGTATTTCTTTAGATCAGGTAAAAACCTTTAATAAAGCTTTAATCAAAATGAATGGGCATGTCGCCATGCAAATTTCTTCCCCCATTCTCTCCCTATAATTCCAGGGATATGAAGGTAGGGCTTATGTGAGTTAGTATCTACAACAAATTTTAGCCCAAAGTTATGCCCCATTGAGCCATTTCTGGCAAGAACAGCAGCACAGTGTCTGAGAGCCTTATGTAGCTCCTGAGCTGCAAAAGCCTCAGATATATACATATATTCCCATCCCATACACCACCCTCATCCAAATGAGTCCCTTTTTCCCTTCCCCACCTTATTTCTCCTTTTCATTCCAGTGCATCTCAAGCCCCTCCCTTGAATCAGGGTAGGAGGGTAGTTGCACTCTCACTCCACCTCCCCTTTCCCTCCCTTTAATTGCATGCCTTGGAGCCCACAAGGTGATGGTTAGACAGCTGCAGTTATTATTGGGAAGCCTTCATTTTGCCTTTAGGGTGGTGGCTCCAGGCCGGGCATTTTTGTCAAGGCTATATGAGAAGGTGGCAAGTGATCTTCCTCCTCATTATCACATTAGATTAACTAGCAAAATGAGGGCAGACCTTAGGACATGGGCGTCATTCTTATCCGACTTCAATGGTGTGGGATTTTGGAGGCAGAACCTCTTATTACAGCTGTACCTCTCTTTTTCAATGGACCCAGGTCCTGCCGTCTCAATACTTTCCCAGTGCCTGGAGGCCGTGGCGGATTGGATGAGGCAGAGCAGACTGAAGATGAACCCAGATAAGACGGAGGTGATGGTAGTGGGGAAGGCGAAGGGGGTGTAGATTCCTCCTACTGGGGGGGTCTGCCCTTTGGTTGTCCAGCAGGTTCGGAGTCTGGGGGTGATTTCGGAAGCAGACCTCCGCCTGGATCAGCAGGTGGAGGTGGTGGATAAAGCCACCTTTTGCCAGCTGTATCTGGTGCGGAAGCTGAGCCCATACATCTCCAGATCCAACCTGGCCATTCTCATCCATGCCTTCGTTACCTCAAGGCTTGACTACTGCAATGCGCTCTACGTGGGGTTTCCCTTGATATTGGTTTGTAGTCTGCAGCTGGTTCAGAATGCGGCGGCCCATCTCCTTATGGGGACGGGTTGCCGTGAGCACATTACACCAGTGCTCCGTTCTCTGTACTGGCTGCCTATAGCGTACTGAGCCAAGTTCAAGGTGTTAGTATTGGTATACAAATCTGTATACGGTCTTGGCCGCTCTTATCTCGGGGACCGCCTCGCCTTCCGTGACTCGGGACAGACCCTCTGATCCACTGGGGGCACCTATCTGGAGGTCCCCTATGTAAGG
>QEPC01014935.1:2074310-2120816 GCA_003113815.1 Sphenodon punctatus
ACAGTGGCCAGTCACGGGGGCCTGGGAGAAGCACCCAACAGGTCACCATGCTATCCATTCCCTGTGGGTCATCCCCAGGCTCCCGACAGTAAAGGGTTTTGTTCCCCAATCCTATCTGGCTAATAGCTGCTAATGGAGCTAACTTGCAGAATAATATCCTATTTATAGCAAAGCATGTGTCAGGATTAGACAATGGCATTGTGGATGCCCTCTCTCGATTCCAGATCAACCGTTTCTGTCTTTTGGCCCCAGAAGCATGAGAAGTTCCGGAGACGCTACCTCTGGGTTTGTGAAGCCTTGGCTCATAGAGTTATTCGATACAGTATGAAGTTTTTTGGCTCCTAGAACAAGGGTTGCATATGAAGGGGCGTTTAGAGAATTCCGGTATTTTAGGCAACAAAAGGGTTAGATTTTGGGTTTCCCAATTATGGAGCACCAGTTGATCCAATTTGGCTTAGAGCTTCATCATAGGGATCTCAAGCCAGGATCGATAGCAAGCAAGTATTCTGATCTGTTTTTCATGAGTGGGTTAGCAGGATTCTCTGTTAGAGAGTAGGGTTTTTACATCAAGCGAATGCTGGAAGGTTGGGCAAAGCAACTCTCTGAGAAAAAGGACAAGAGGGTCCCAATTACAATCCCTATGTTAGTCAAAAATTTGTGGTGTGTTGGGTAAAATATGTTTCAGTCATTGGGAAGTCATTTTATTTAAGGCAATATTTACTTTAGCATTTTGGGGGGGCATTTAGAGTGGGGGAGTTGGTAGCGGATTCCAGAGGTAGCAGTGCAGCACTAGGTTTGGAGAAAAGGGATGTTTCAATTAACAAGGGTGTGCTGAAGGTGGTTCTGTGCAGATCCAAGATGGGCCAAAGAGGCATGTAGTTACATTGTATAGGGCAAATGTGGGGGACCCATGCCCTATTGAAGCAATTGATGAGTATCTGGAGATGCATAGAAGGGGGGAGGGTAGTTTGTACATGTGGATGGTTCGTTGGTTACACTATACCACTTTTGTACTGTATTGAGCAAATGCACACTGAGGGAAGGTTTAAATGACCTGAGGATTTGCCCTTATTCCTTTTGGACTGGAGTAGCAAGAGTTGCAGCAGCAGAAGGTATCCCTGAAGTAAAGATTTTATTTATTTATTTATTTATTTATTTATTTAATTTTTTACCCCGTCCCTCCTGCAAACATCTCGGGGCGGCTTCCAAACACAAAACATATATTAAAACACATATAAAACCATTTTAGACTCAATAAAAATACAACCGTTTTTAAAACAGGGCCCGGGAACTCTTTAACCAAATAAATAGGGTCGTGGATAAGGGATATTGGTTGGTGGAGATCAAGAGTAGTTAGGTCCTATATTAGGCCTCTCAAAGAATAGATAGAATTAGAAAGTTAGATTTTTGATGGTAACTTGTTATTTAACTGTTGCAGGGTCATCTACTGTGGTCCAGAGACATTTGGTTTGGATCATGGGACACAGCTTTATACACTAGGCAGCCAAAGCAGCAAGAAAGAAGCAGGGCTCTCAGCTGGGACTCAGCGAGAAAGCAGAGATAGTGTGGAGCAGAAAACAGGGAATGCTTTGGCAGCAGCTATTGCCCACGGTCCATACTAACCCATTACCAGGGCAACCTGATGTTATTGTTATCCATTTAGGGGGAAATAATCTTGAATGGGTTAAACTGTTAGAACTAGAAAATGGATGAAAGCAGATATTCTGCAGATTAAGACTAAATTTCCTGGGGTGTTAATAATTTGGATTCAGCTGATGGAAAGAAGGGTTTGGAAGTGGGCTAATAGACCAGGGAAGTTAGATAGGGGTAGAAGGAAAGTTAACAAGCAGATAGAGAAATGGCTTAGAGTGCAGGGTGATCAGGTCATTACCTACGAAGAAATTAGGTATTTTAAGCCTGAGTGGTACTGGGTGGATGGGATTCACCTATCTGACCAGAGTATGGAAATATAATTAAAAGGCTTAGCTGACTAAGGCTGTGTTCTCACCTGTGGTGGCGGCAGCGGGAGGGGTGAGGGAAGATACAGCAGCGCCGAGGAGCTGGTCGGCAGGAAAAGAGCCGATGCGAATGGGGATCTGCCGCGGCTTCTCTCGCACATTTCAGGGCACAAAATCCTGCCCTGACATGTGCGAGAGAAGCTGCGGCAGATCCCCATTCACACTGGATCTTTTCCCGTCGGCTGGCTCCTCAGCGCTGCTACATCTTCCCTCGCCCCTCCCGCTGCCACCACTGCCACTGCAGCTGAGAACGCAGCCACAATCAAAGCCGTAGCATAGGGAGGGGGAGCCAAATCCGGCCTAGCGTAGTCTGTTGCTTTGTTGTGGCATGGGTCCAGGTTGTAGTTGATTATGTGTTATGTAAGGGGTAAGGTAGTATGTAAGGCATCTCCTTAAGAGATAGGGAATTGAACCTTGGGCAAGGGCTGGGTGCAGCCGGTACAAAGTTCATTTTATGATGTGGGAGCGCAGTATGCCGAAAGGGTTAAGACAGCTATGGGCAACCCCACACCAAAATTAGGTAAGGTTCCCTACAGGGGCCAAAACCTCGCTTACCCACCTCAGTAGTTTATGCTGTCGGGGTGGGAGTGGGGAGATGAGGGTAATAATTATTAGATAAAATAAGAGGCTGGGATCCTAGGAACCCTCAGGCAGCCCATGTTTACGTTTAAGGTTAAATTAAATGACCTGGACACCTGGTGTTGTTAGGTACTCCTTCCTCTTGCAATTGTCTGAGTATAAATACGGTATTAAAGAGCGCGGTCATTAAATTCCATCACTGTGTCTTTGTCTCATTCCAGGGTGTGGCGACAAAGGAGACCCTTTTCCCTTCCCCACCTTATTTCTCCTTTTCATTCCAATGCACCTCAAGTTCCTCCCTTAAATTAGGGGAGGCAGGTAGTTGCACTCTCACTCCACCTTGCCTTTGCCTCCCTTTAATTGGGATCACACACCTCGGGGGGGGGGGGGGGAGAATCACATTACTAAATCAAAATTGTATTAGTGAGAGGAAAAGCAGAGCTAAATTTAATTAAGGTGTACTTAATTCAGACCCAGAGTAGGTGTTTGCATGAACAAGTCCCTATGTAGCCTGGAGAGGTGGAGGTGGGGATTAGCCTATTCATATGAAAGTAGTCCACTGAGCTACTCATGGTACCAGTCTTTCGTATTGTTTAAAGATTAAAAATGGGCAATTGGATTTTTTTTCCTTCAGGAACTTCAATAGATGGAAAACCTCAGATTATTTATAGTACTCCCTCTTACAATACAATTAAGCCAATAACATATGTTATTTTTATCCCTGCACTGTCAAATTGATTTGTAGGAGATTTTAGTGGAGACTCCTTAACGAATGTAAAGAAAGTAACTAAAATTAACTTGGTCATCTATTATAAGCAGAAAGTAGCTTTCTTATTAAAAGACAGATGTCTGTCACCTTGATTGTTTTCTCTCCTAACAAGTATAAAAACAAGCATGAAACACACCTGAGAATTTCCGTGCACATTCTCAGTTCCACATTTTTTATTTCCTTATTGTCCAAGACTGTTCAGACAGCTGTAACTAACTAGTCAAAATGGGCAGCGTATTTATCACAAACATTTTGCACTGACAGTGTTATGATCCTTTCCATCAAAAAGGTTATGTAAGCTTTCAAAGAACACAATCCACCCAACAGAAACAAAAGAAAAAATTCCCTTGCTTAGAGCCCCTGTGCGCTGCGGGGGGCCTTTGTCCCCACCTCACTCAAGGGAGAGGACACAGTGGTGGGGGGTGGATTCTTTCCTGCCTGTCGGGGAGCGGGCAGGCTGGCGGCAGCTTGCAAACTGCATTCCTCTGGGAATGCAGTTTGCGTTAGGAGGTTTCAGTGCAGTTGTGCTGCATTGACTGACCGGTTTGAGGCCACCTGGTCAAGGAGCAGACTGCGCAGCTCTCATTAGGCTGGCAGCGCGCAGACGAACAGGACATGTGTGGCCATGCTCAGCATAAAGCAGGCCATTGTGGGAGCTTCTCACTTCCTTACCCCGCCCCGTGCAGTATTTAGCAGTTGGGGGTTGAGGATGACAGCGAGGGCATGGTGGATGTGGGGCCAGGCTACCTCAAAGGGCAGAGGGGAGCTGAGCTGGCATTTTTGCCAGCTAATGAGGGTTGCCCCAGGCAGCACACTGCTGTTGCTGGGCAGTTTTGCAATGCAGCTTCCTCTGGTGGGGTTGCGGGGGCATTGCAGGCTGGAATGGCAAGGCAGGCTCCAGGTGGCACAAGGGGCCAGGAAGAGCAGGAGATTGCACTATTGCAGTCCACTGCAGCCAGGATGAATGTGTGGGATGGGGTCATGGACAGGTTGGCTGAAGATGGCAGGAGGGGTGCTGAGCGAGGGCCTGAGCGTTGCGCAACTGGGGCTGGCGGTTTAAGTGATTCTACTATTGTTGTATCCCAGCCTGTGGATCATGCCGCTCTGATACCTGCGACAGCTGGTGTGGAGCTGGTGAAAATAACCAGGCGGTGGAGCAGCTGGCACAGAAGGTTGGCCAGATGGAACAGCAGATTGCCAGCATCACGGCGTTTATCGAGGCTGGCAGCCGGCCTGTGGCAGGGACTGTGCCTCCTGTCATAATGGTACAGGTTTTACCAGTGCAGATGGCCCCAATAGCCGAGGATGGCAAGTATCTGGGTGGAGGTAGGAGGGTTAATGATGGGTCCGGAGGGCCGCAGCTGTGTGTGAGTAGCTACGGGGTGTGGGCACCTCCTGCCTTGAGTCAGGCTTCATCCTCACAGGGTGGGGAGGGTACAGTAATGACTGTTGGGTCGCCAACACAGCAGCAGGGGGTCAGAGTGGCACCAGCGGTGCAATGTGGACAGGGTCAACTGCATGTGCAGCAGGATCCAAATCGCTTGGTGTGCGTAGACAATGTGTGGCACCCACATGCGGTGGCTGGGCCTGCGAGCCAGGCTTGGAATGTTTGTAATGGACAGAGTCAGGTAGCACCGAGGAGTGGTGCTCAGGTTCAGTCCACTGGGGGGGGGCATCATGCAATCTGGGGGAGGCAGGGACAGCCAGCGAGCGAGGTCCTTCCCCTGAGAGGTGGTTACACCAGGGTTTCTGCACCCGTAGGGGTGCACTTGATGCAATCCACATGAGAAAAGATCTGGAAGGGGGATTACATTGATTTGTTTGCCCTGCTTTTTTGTGATCCTATCCCTGATCCTAACGCCAAGCAGGAACCTAGGGAGTACAAAAAGGCAAAGCGGAGGAAGGTTGATAGGAATTGGGTGAACTGGGAGTCTGTGTTTATCATTTATGCCGGGGTAATCATGAAGGCGTTTCCTGAGAGGGCGATAGCCCTCTGGAAGTATTTTGATATTGTAAGGAGGGCCTATTTGATGAAGGAGGGTTTTGGCTGGCTGAGATACAATGAGGCCTTCAGGCAAAACACGGCCATTGTTGCGGAAGTGCGATGGGATGTAAAGGACTGAGATTTGTGGCTCGAATGCATTCAGGAGAAGGACGTGGCTAGGGCTGATAGTGGCAATTTCATTGTACAGGGGGCGGGGCAACCAACTGATAATTTTCGAGGTGAGCCTAGCAAGAAAGGGAGCCAGTCACTAGCATGCTGGAATTTTGATGGGTCCCACTGTTTTCATGCCAACTGTAGGTTCAAACATTTCTGCTTGCAGTACGGCGGGCCTCATTACATTGCCAACTGCCAGAGACGGAGGGGCAGGGGTCAAAGGAGCAAGCACCCCTTCCCAAATGGAGGCGGCCAAGGTGGGGGTTCGGGACAGCAGGTTGCCAGTAAGGGCACCAACCCCAGTTAGATGGTGGGTACTCAGGGAGTTAAGGGGTTATCCACAGGAACGGGATGCAAATTACATTGTTGAAGGTTTTCGTGTTGGTTTTGAGATTCCATTTGAAGGGGAGCAGGTGCGCATGTTGGCCTGTAATTTGGAATTGGTTAGTGGTTTGGAGGATATTGTTGAAAGAAAGTTGAAGAAAGAGGTTTTAGAGGGAAGGGTTGTGGGCCCCTTGTCAGGTTTACCTATAGACAATTTGACAGTTTCTCCACTTGGTATTGTACCCAAGAAGGCACCAGGGGAATACAGATTGATACATAATTTATCATATCACTAGGGTTCTTCAGTGAATGATGTGATCCCACGGGACATCTGCACGATGCACTATGCATCGCTTGATGTTGCAGTGGAATTGGTGCGGGATTGCGGTAGGGGTGCGCTCATGGCAAAGAGCGATATTAAGGCAGCATTCTGCCTTTTGCCTGTCCACCCTAAAAATTTTGACCTTCTGGGGTTCTCCTTCGGAGGTCAATTCTATTATGACAAGGTTATGCCCATGGGATGTTCCATCTCATGTGCTGCTTTTGAAAAATTCAGCACCACGCTAGAGTGGATAGTTAAACAGAGGGTGGGGCCAGGTCATGTGACCCATTATTTCGAGGATTATTTGTTTATCAGAAGGGCGGGGTCGCAGGAGTGCGCTGCCTTGTTGGGTGTATTCCGTGAAGTGTCTGAGTTAGCGGGGGTCCCCTTGGCTGAGGAGAAGACTGAGGGCCCTGCGGAAGTTCTAACCTACCTGGGCATAGAGCTGGACTCGGTCAGGGAGTTGTCGCAGTTGCCCCAAGCTAAGTTTCAGGATTTGTGGGTCGAGATAAGGGCATGCACGTCTGCTGGTAAGGTTACATTGAGGTTTCTGCAATCCCTGCTGGGTGAGCTGAATTTTGCTTGCCGGGTTATCGTCCCGGGGCAGGCTTTCCTCTCTCAATTATATGCCAGGACGGCCAGGGTCTCACTCCCCCATAACCACATCAGAGTGACAAATAAGATGTGTGAGGATCTGGAGGTTAGGTTAGAGTTCTTGAGGATGCACAACGGGGTTAGCCTGTGGCGTGACCTGTATCTGTTGGAAGAGGAGTTGCAGGTGCACTCTGATGCGGCTGGGGCAGTGGGCTTGGGAATTTATTTCCAAGGTGCCTGATGTTCGGAGAGGTGGCCGGATCAGTGGCATGCAGCAGGTATTTTAAGAGACCTAACCTTTTGGGAGTTATTTCCTATTGTAGTTGCTGTGCATGTGTGGGTTGACTGTTTTAAGGACAAAAAAGTTATGTTTTGGTGTGACAACATGGCATAGTGCATGTGGTTAATTCATTATCCTCGAGATCAGAGAGGGTGATGTGGCTGGTGAGGGTGTTTGTACTACACTGTTTGAAGTTTAATATACTGTTCTGTGCCAGGCACGTCCGGGGAGTGAAAGATGAGATAGCTGATGCCCTCTTTTGTTTACAGATGCAGTGTTTTTGGGAGCTTACTCCCCAGACAAGAACGGAGCAGGACTTCGTGCCCAGGAAGTTATGGAGCCTTGGAAACTAGAGATGATGGAAACAGTAAAGGGTTCTGTTTCTCTGGTGACATGGCTCACGTATAAGACGGCGATCAAGGATTTCTGTGTTTTTGCTCGTGATAAGGGATGGCCTATGGTATTCCAGGTGCCTATACAGCAGCGGGTTCAGTTTGGTTTGGAGTTGCGCAAGAGAGGTTTGGCTGCTGGCACGATTGCGGTGAAGCGGTCGGCATTGGCCTTTGTGTCAAAGAAGTTTGGGGTACAGGAGGTACAGCGAATTCCAGTGCTGAAGGTGACGATTGTCTCTTGAAGGAGGCAGGGCCAGGTGCGGGCTGACAGCAGGGTTCCTTTGTCTCCAAAGAGTCTGGCTGATATTGTTGGGAAAGTATGTGAGGTGTGTGTGGATGCTGGGGAAGTTTGTCTGTTTAAGGCAGCATTTGTTTTAGCCTTTTTCGCAGCTCTAAGGGTTAGTGAATTGGTGGTGCGGGCCAGGGCTGACCACTCTAGGCGAGAATTGCAGCTCGGTGATGTGACCATGGGTGGAGTAAGTATGGAGGTGTGCATCAGGTTTTCCAAGACTAATCAGTTAGGCAGGGGCTCGAGGGTAGCTCTTGCCAGGTCCATTGAGCCTCTCATTTGTCCCATGGCATGCATGAAGGAGTATTTGAGGGTCAGATCTGGCACGCCGGGATCATTGTCCGTGCACCAGTTGGGGCAGCCGTTGACTCGTTTTATGGCAGTTATGTTTATTTTTTATTAATTTATGGCAGTTTTTAGGCATTGTTTGTTTTTACTGGGGCTGTCTGGGGTAGTTTTTAGGTCCCATTCATTTTGGATTGCGGCAGTGTCTTCTGTTGCTGTGGCTGGTTTTACTGATGGAGACATTCAAAGGGTGGGGCGCTGGCGTTCTGGGGGTTTTAGAGCTTATGTATGCCCGTTCTCGGCACTATAGATTCATAAAGGGTTGTTGAGTGACTGTTTTTCTTTTTCCTTGTTCCCTTCAGGAGGTCAGCTGAATTATCGGAAAAAGGTAATTTGGATTTTGGGCCACAGTTTCATTTGATGGGCTGAAAAAAGGGTTGAGGCAACTAGTTGGGGCACACAGCTTGGTTTGGCTGCTAGAGCAGTAGTGGTTTGGAAGGGCTGGAGAGGAATGCTGTGGCCCCAGTTCATGCCAATGGTCATGGGTTGGTTAGAAAGGCTACCGCCTGTTCTGATTCTGATCCATTTGGGTGAGAACGATTTCACAAGAGGATCTTGTTTGGATCTTTCAGTTATGATCAGGCAGGATTGGGTCAGGTTGTGGGAGCTTTTTTCTCAGGCCACTCTGGTGTTTAATGAAATGTTGCAGAGGATCAGGTGGTCTGGGGCTGTTAATCCAAGAGTGGTGGATAGAGTCAGAAAAAAGGTTAATGTCAAAATTAAAAAATGGATAGGGTCGCATGGGGTGTGTGTGTGGTTCAATCACCCTGAAATACGATGGACCAAACCCAAACTATATAGGCAGGATGGGGTTCACCTATCTGAGAATGGTTTGGATTTGTATATTGGCAATATAAAGACCATGCTTAAAACATTAATTTAGGGCGTTTGGGATGTTAAGTAGTCAAATAGCTAAATTGGGGGGTGTTCAAGCAAGTGAAGCTGCTGAACTTGTGGCGGTTTTCAGTACCATACAGTAATTGGTAAGGGCTTTATAGCCTGGGTGCAGTGGCGGATGATCAGCATCGTCCGGCATGGTGGAGCCTGGGAAGCAACTTAGGGGATGGACACCCCAGATGAGCCCAGGAAGGAAGGGGAGATGTTGTGGGCATATGGGTAGGATCCATGAGGTCCCAAAACATGTATCAGCAACATCTGTCCTTCACGGAAACTGATGAATGCGGTCCATGGGATGGGGATTGGTCTGGCATCTCCAATCCAAAAAGGTGGTAACGCTATGGTACTGAAAGCAGGGAGTGAAGGGGAAATTTGGATTGGATAATGAATTGATATGGCACTCCCCTTGTTATTCAATCACCTTAATTGGGACCAATTTAATTGGTATTCGATTGGACATGGTAACAATAGAAGTGAGGTTAATTGGCTACTGTTGGTTTTACTTCACAAGGCGAAAGTTTAAATAATTCAATTCAGGCTAATTGGGCTTTGATCTTATCCACCGCTCTTTAAGGTATTAGAGTGGATACATTTGGTTAATTGGTTTTGTTTTTCTTAACAGGTTAATTAAGATTGGCTTCAATAAATACAGCTGTGGCCAGCTTTTACCCAATATCCTTCATGTCTATGTCCTTATTCCTAGTGCGGGGACAAATGTCTCTTTACTAGCTGCATGGCAGTAACTATCTTCTGGATTGTTTTTTTCCCCACAGAGAAACTTCTCAGCCTCCCCTATTTGTTCAAAATAACATCACAGTTACAGGAATATTTTCAGAAAACAGACTCTTCCTTAAACAATTACATTTGACAAAGATTACTCAGCTAATACTATAAAAGGAAACAATGATGAGAATTGCCTGTTTGCATATTTGTGCATGCATGTATGGACTCAATTTCAAATTCTCCTTTCCTTCTGTCAAATTCACATTTTGTGACAGCATACTAGCAATATCACTGTTTTCTCATCTGTAAATCAAGGATTAAACATTCCTAATTAAGTGATGGAGCCTTCATTCATTAATGTTCATGAAGTGTGTGAATATCTATAGAAGTGACATTATAGCTTAAGCAAAAGTGACTGATCTCGCATTCTGTGAAAATCAGGCCTTTGAAACCACTCTCAAAATCATGGGCCAGTTTTGAATATTCTTACCCAAATCTCTAATCCTTGGTCTCCATGTTTACTCTCAAAATAAGAGTGTATTTTTCCTTTTCGGCATCTACCCCCGCCCCCCTCCTCCTTTTAAACATTTGACAAACTTTCACCTTCGTTTTTGAGCTACAGGAGACTTGGAATTAAAACATACATAACGTTAACTCCACTTTAACATTTCTTATGCATGTTGCAATGCTGTATTGGTGCCCTATGCAGCCTTGCAACATGCATAAGAAATATTAAACTGGTGTAAAAGTGGAGTTAGCATTATGTCTGTTTTCACCCTTATGGAGACATGATGCTGGACTAGATAGACCATTGGGTTAAACCAGTATGGCACTTTTTGTGTGCAGCATAACCTACATTTAAAAAAATTAAAATATTCCTTCACATTGTTGATAAATCAATTAAAAGTAAATCAATCTCTCTTTGAGTAATTGTTCTCAAGTTAGTTTTAATAAGAATACCTCTTGATGGCTAGTGAGCATTCATATCCTTGGACCCAAAAGAACTTCTTGAACTCCTGATAGTATAAGTAGTTTTTAAAAGGTGTAGACCATTAAAGCAATTTTAAATTGATTGAATTCATAGAAACATATGCTGTAAATCAACCTGCACTAAAATATATTTCAATTGTTTACTTCTGAAGAGAAATTGATAACTTCTATGCACATTGTCAGACTGTGTTACATATAAAAAGTAGGTATTATAAGAAAAAATAATAATTTTAAACTAGAAGGTGAGAAATGATTAGTGTGGTTACGTCACACATTCATTCTTCTGTTTTGTGACCCAAATTATATTTCCTGTTTAGGATAACATATCTAAAACATGACAAAAAATTATATTTCAAAAAGATTCAGGTATGAAAACAACAGGTTAATCAGCACACTTGAATTAAAACTGGTTGAGCTGTAAAGTTTTCCTACAAAACTTGTGCTCCCCAAAACTACAGTAATAGTTGGAACAATTTCTTGTAGCATGGAATATTCAACTAATTATTATTTTGAATCAATAAGATTGTGCGTACCTCTTGGTCAAAACATGCTATCTACAAACTATCACAACAGGACATTGGGGAAAAGGAGCAAAGGTAGGCACCCACCCATAGTTAACAAATCCTGATGCAAGAAATATTGTAAATAGAGAAAAAATGAACATGTCAGTGTTTTCTAACATATTAAGGATGTTCATTTAATGCAACCTAGCAGTGATAAAGTTGGTGAGCCACCAAAAGTCCTAAGTATGTTAATGTAGAGTGAAGTCACATAAGACCGTATCCCACTTTGGGCAACTTTACACTACATTTGTCCTCCGCCGTAGTTGCAATGGTGGGGCCATTGTCGCACACCCCCCCCCCCGCACTCTGGGGAATGAGACAGGACACCAGGCACTGGGCGCTTCCCAAGAATTGCAGTGCCCGGCTTGTGGCTGCACTGTAGCTGTCAGTGAGGGTTGCCCTTAGCAACCTTCGCTGACGGTGCAAAAAGGAAGCATTCTGATTGGCTCTCACCCCCCCCCCCTTGAAGCAGAGCAGCAACCATTCCTTGTTCACTCCAGGAGGAGCAGGAAATGGAGCAGCAGGAAACGCTGTGCCTTGTCACCCTCCAGGACAAGGTTCTTGCGGGGTGGCTCAGCTCGAGTGTGGGAGAGGATTCGGCATCCATCATGGCTCAGACACAGAAGCGTGGCCCCAGGGCGGGCGCAAAGAATCGGGCTGGGACTGAGGCCCAGCCAGTGGTAACGGGGGGGGGGGGGAGGGAAACGTAAGGGTGGTGAGCCCTCAAACCTGGAGCCCCCATGGCAAAAAAGGGCCAGGCCTGGCGACCCCCCCCCCCAGTGGTGGGGGCCGCCATAGAAAAGTTGGTGACTTGTGAACTCTTGCTTTTGGGGGCAGGGCCCAGCACCACAGGAGGGGGTTTACCCTGAGGGCTTTGCATCAGGAGGGGAGGCACGCACCGGCTACCATGCCCATGAGGAGGAGCCGGGGTAGGGGAATAGGGGGGGTTGAACCTGCATTCCCCATCCCCAGTAGTCCAAGTCTTGGGCTGGACCTTCTCCCTTGCCCTTGGGCGGGGGAGGGGCCAGGCAGAGATAACTGCCAACATCCCCGAATAAGCAGCGGCCATCCCACCTAGGCAGGGGGGCAGGCAGATTGTTCCCCCCGTGCACTTTGCCAATGTGTTGAACCCGACCTAGTGCAGGAGTGGTGAAAGGGGAGTAAACCTGGCATTAGACCAGGGGAGTCAGATCCTCCCTGCCCAATCTTTTGGGGAGGGGGGACAGGTACGTGAACACGATGGTGGGGAGAACGAGTTTCAGCAAGGGGGGGCTCCACCCTTTCAGTACGACTGCAGGTCCATTGAGGGTAAGAAACCTGTGGAGCCAGAAGGGGAGGACCCTCGCATTCTATTGAGGCACTGGAGCAAGTGCTGGCGGACAGAGCTCAGAGCAGTAGTACACCCCACTACCCCCCCTCGGCAGATCCAGGTATGAACCCAGGGGGAGAGCCAATACCCAGGGTGAAAGGGATAGGACAGGGCATGCGGGGGGTATGGGAGTGTGTTTCCCCATTCTCCCCTTATGACCCTTTGGGTTATGGAGGGATGGGCTGTTCGGTGGGGGGGATGGATGGCTCCATGGCTTCTCCCTCATTGGGGATTCAGGGTGTGGGCTGGTCCAAGCCTCCTCCTCCTAGGAAAGTTCCACAATACTTGTGGTGGAATGGGGGGTAGGTAAAGGTTACTACTCCAGCAGCCCATATGGCTAGTGTGACGCAGGCCCAGGGGCAGGTGGGGATGGCTCCGGGTGATGCGAGTGCAGGGCCTGGTCTGTCTCAGACACAGCAGGCACAACATGTGCTGCAGGTATGGCCCCAGGTGCCCCCTGGACAAGTAGGACAGTTGGGAATGGGAGTGCGCCATCCTGCGCCAGTTGGGGGATCTTACGCAGATTTATCTCTGCCAATAGGGGAGCATCTGCTGCCAGCCACTAGAGAACGGATATGGAAGGGCGACTACATGGACCTCTTTGCCCTCCTTTTTAGTGATCCAATAGTGGATCCCAACAAGGAGGATGAAAAGAAAGAGAAAGAGAAATACAAGCGGCCCAAGGCAGACAGAAACTGGTCCAATTGAACTGCGGCTTACGCAGTTTACCACGGGGTACAGCTAGAAATGTTTCCCAAGAGAGGGGCAATTCTCCACAAATACGGAGAGATAATACAGAGGACTTATGAGATGGGCACCCCTGGTGCCTGGCTTAGATATGATGAGGCGTTCAGGCACCGGGCTTCTTTTACCCCAGGATTGAGGTTGGACAGCCACATGCATGATCTCTGGTTAAATTGCATGCGCAATGGGACCAGAGCCCCTAGGGCAGACAGTGGACACCTCCTAGTAAAGGGGGGGTTGCCCCGGTGAATGATCCGGGCAGGGCCGGGGAGAGGCAGAATGTGGCTGGAAGTGTCAGGCAATGTTGGGAGTTTGCCCGCTTGGGCAGATGTTCCCAAACGTCGTGCAGGTTTTGGCACACCTGCCCCACATGTGGGGGGTTTCACGCCGTGGCTGCCTGTCTGCGGTCCAAGCCATGGAATAAGATGAGAGGTGGGGCCAGTGGAGCTAGAAAAGGTAACCAAGTGGGTAGTGGCGCAGGGCCAGCGGGGAAGAGCCCCAACACCAATTAAGGTGGACAGATTGGTGACAGCCCTGCTCGCACATCCCAACAGGAATGAAATGCAATATGTGGTGAATGGGTTTAAGGAGGGGCTTAAAATACCAGTGAACAGTGTACAGGAGGGTAGGATTGCCCCCAATTTGAACTCCATTGTGGGTATGGAGGCGGTGGTGGCTGAAAAGATTGGAATGAAGGTAGCTGAGGGGAGAGTAGCTGGCCAATTTGCAGCTCCCCCATTGCCAGACATGGTTTTTTCCCTGTTGGGGGTGGTTCCCAAAAAGGCCCCAGGGCAGTTTCGTTTAATTCATCATCTCTCTTACCCAAGGGGGCACTTGGTTAATGATGGGATACTCAGGTGCCTGACATCCATCCACTATGTGTCCTCTGATGTGGCGGTTGCATTAGTTAGGCAATTTGGCAGTGGGGCCTTGCTGGCAAAGTGCAATGTCAAGTCAACATTTCGCCTTTTGCCAGTGCACCCAAACAGCTTTGTGCTGTTGGGCTTCCACTTTCAATGCAAATTTTATTTTGATAAAGCCATGCCCCTGGGATGCTCTATTTCATGCTCAGCTTTTTAACAGTTCAGCTCCCTGGTGGAATGGGTAGTGCGGTGCTCTGCGAAAGGGGGGAGGGGCATGACAAAATATCTCAATGACTTCCTCTTTGGGCGAGCCGGCATGGCAGAATGCCTTGATTTAGTGGACGTCTTTCAGCGGGTGGCTGGACATCTGGTCATTCCCCTGGCGGATGAAAGACCGAGGGGCCTAGCACTGTTCTCACATACTTGGGCATTGAATTAGATACTGTAAAGGGAGTATCCCATCTGCCCATGGACGAAGTCAGGGCACGGATTCTCTAGTTAGAAGAGTGTAGGTCTGCAGTTAAGATCACAGTTAAGTAGTTGCAGTCTTTGGTGGGTAGCTTGAATTTTGCTTGCAGGGTCATTGCTCCGGGCAGGGCACTCATGTCTCAACTGTATGGGAAGCTCACTGGCAAGCCTGGCAGGACTGGACCAAGGGTTTGAGGGGCCATGTGCCAAGCCTTGCTGTGGGGACCCAAAGCCGTTGGCGGGTCGGTGGAACCATATGGCTGGCAGAGCTCTAGGGAGGGGCTTGTCCATTGTAGGCGGAGCCTCCAAAAATCCAGCAACAAAGAGTTTTCAGCATTAAGATGTGATGGACAGAACATTAGTTTACACTGGGAACTCCTTGCTGCTGAGTAAAACCCTGCCACTTGGAGACTGAGAGAAACCTCCTACTAGCATCTCATCTAGTAAGTGGATGGGACTCCAGTAGGACAACTCTCTCTCTCTCCATCAGTGGTAGTGCCACAGCAGGATAAAAAAAAAAAATCCTGTTCACATATTTAAAACATACAAAACCTCTGGGCCACATCAAAATAGCTGCATGCTATTAACAATACTTGATTACACAAGCACATTCATATTTAGTAAAAATAGCATGTGAGCAGCCACTCAGCGAATAGAAGGTTGCTACCTTATAAATAAGGTTCTTTGAGATGGCTCCAAACATTCTCACAACACCCACCCTTCCAGCCTCGCATGGAATTTTTTCCTTACATTTCTAGAAAGGGTTGGAAGGAACTGTCATTCTGAGGGGGGAGAGCACTTTTTATACTACAGGAGCTCGAGACCATCATGTGGCTATTATTTGAATAGGTTGAGCATGCACAACCCAGTTGTGAGAATGTTAGGTGTCATCTCGAAGAATCTTCTTTACCTGCTGATCAGCACATGGGGAAGAGCGGTTTGTAAACAAACAGCTTTATCTACCAGTCTGATCGGTTGTTCCAGCTGCTGCTGCTGCAGCGTGCGCCCTGCGGTGGTGGCAGAGGGGTGGAGGAGGGCATGTGTCAGCCAGCAGGAGGGGTCCAGGGCGGCGGGGAAAAAAACAAAACAAGCCAGGACAGGCGGCCACCCGGGCTTTGCTACCAATGGGGGTGGGGGGAAAATGTAAACTATGTCTCCTTCTCCTTGGTGCAGTACCCCTCCCTCAGAGGCCAAAGTGGGGCCTTGTGCCTGGGCACCAGTGGCACGTGCCTTGGGCCAACCCTGCTCATTGGTGAACCTCTGCCTCATTAACATTTCAGGGTGACCAGCGACATGAAGCGGGATTTGGGGGTTTGGGTTTATTTTCTTAAGGATTTCAACGGGATTAGTGTATGGCGAGAGCAGCTCCTCCTGGAAGCAGAGCTTCAGGTATATTCAGATGCTACAGGTGCTCACGGGTTCGGATTGTATTTCCAGGACATGTGGTGTGCAGGGAGGTGGCCGCAGGAATGGATAGCGGAGGGTATCACAAGGGATCTTACATTCCTTGAGTTGTTCCCCATTGTTGTGGCAGTAAAATTGTGGCACAAGGAATGGGTGAACAGCGCAGTGCTGTTCTGGTGTGACAACCAGGAAGTGGTCCATATAATTTATACACTGTCATCTCACTCCCGCCAGGTTATGGGTTTGGTCAGGGCATTGGTTACCATGTGCCTTCAGCATAACATTGTATTTCATGCCAAGCATATTACGGGACTCGAGAACGAGATTGCGGACGCCCTTTCTCGGTTCCAGATGGAGCATTTCTGTGTGCTGGCACCTCAGGCCAACCTGAACCCAGAGCTCATGCTGGCAGCCATGTGGAGCCTTGGATCGTAGAGCTCTGCACAGCTGTGAAGGGCTCTTTAGTAGTCCAGACCAGAGCAGCCTACGCCAGCGCTTTTCAGACATTCCAGCACTTCTGGGCCTGGCAGGGATGGAGTTTAGGGTTTCTGATCCACAAGGCACAGGTTCTGCAGTTTGCTATGGCCCTGAGAAGGGAGGGGTTGGCCCCGAATACAATTGCCGAAAATTGGCTGCTTTGGGTTTCATGAGCCAACTTGCTGGTCATCGTGCACCAGATAAAGGTTTCTTTGCTCACAGACCATTAGAATCATGGGTATGCAAGCAGACAGCTACTACTGATACTAGGTTACCTATTCCAGCCCCCAACACACACACACTTTTAGTTTGAATTGTTGGTGCTTTACAATTTAGTGTGTTTTGATAAGTTTGAGGAGTGTATGTTTGCCACACTGTTTAAATTAGCATTTTTTGGTGTTTTTTGCGTGAGCGAGTTGGTGGCAGAATCAGTCAGGGACAGATCAAGTAGGGCATTGGCAGTGCAGGATGTGGCAGTTGGCACACATGAGGTAGTTATTCGCTTACAAGTATCAAAAACTGATCAACAGGGAAGGGGGTGTACAGTTAGATTGGCTAGGGCAGGTGACACTGGGATATGCCCAGTGTGGGCAGTACATGCATATTGGAATATCCGGCCAGGGGTTGTGGGTTCATTTTTTTGCCACATGAATGGGTCACCTGTCACGAGGAATCAGTTTGTGTCAGTCCTCTGCGCGGCATTGGCTAGGCTCCAGCTCCCATACATGGAGTATGGGTCACATTCCTTTAGGATAGGGGCAGCCACCTTTGCAGCCTGGATGGGTATGGCTGGTAGGGACATTCAGACTATTGACCAGTGGTGGTCAAGGGCTTGCCGCACATATGTGCGCGGGGACCCTACCTCCGGCATGCAGTGATCATCTTATGTGTTTTCTTGACAGATGGCGGAGAGTGAATATCTGGATCCTGGGACATAGCCTCATGCGATGGGCTGCCAAGGCGGTGATGAACACCAGATGGGGATCCCAGCTGGGGTTGTCGGACAGGAAAGTGCTCTACTGGCATGGAAGGAGTGGGATGAAATGGCATTGATGGAGATGCTTCCTAAGCACATGTCCCAGGCCCGGGGTGGGAGACCTGACATTTTGGTGGTCCATTTAGGTGAGAACGATTTACCTAGGCTTAAAGGGGTTCAGTTAATCTGGGACATAAAAAGAATTATATCTGGGAGGTAAAATTATTATTTACAGAGGTTCAGTTGAACTGGATTGAATTAGTGGAGAGGGTTGGTTGGGGCAAAGGGGTACCACCTAAAAAAATTGATAAATCGAGAAAAACAATAAACAGGGAAATTAGAAAGTGGTTAAGAACAACTGGCAGGGAGACAATTAGGCATACTGGGATTTCACATAGGAACCTAGATTTATTTAGGAAGGATGGGGTCCACCTGTCCCTGGCTGGTAATAACATGTACTTTCGAGCTCTGAAGGTTATGTTATCGGGCATTCTAGAATAGGTGTGGGGGGGCAGACCCGTCAGAAGGTATCGGCGGTTCCTAGGTGGTGGTGGTCCATACATACATTGTTTATTGTTTAACCCGTGGGTTATCAACAAATCCACAATCCAAGATAAACAAATAAATATACAACTTAACCGCTATATATATCAGATAACAAGCTATAAACCAGGGGGGAACTAGAGGCCATTGCCCCCAAAGGTTTAACAAGATCCCCTTCCATTGCCCCATCTATGGGAGAATCACACAATTGGCTCTGGACTGAATGATTAATAACATTAACACCCTGTAACAAGTAGGCTTCCCTTTCTAGATCAACCAACACTAACATAGGGCAAATAAGAAGGGACTCTACAGGTACTCTAGGAGATAGAAAAACATTAATATCACCAGTTAGACCAGGACAATGATATAAATTATTTGATGTTGTTCCAAACACTCTTGACACATAGATAGCATTATTATTCAAAATCTTCGCTTTGTCCATAATTTTTGTAACTAGCGTTGATGATTTAAATAAGACTATCAAGGTCCAAGAGTCCCTAGACAATTGTAAATGGTCCACAGAACCAATCATATGCCTGGTTATTGGAAGTGATAACAAGCGCCTTAAGTGTTCAGCAACATCAAGGGCAGAAAACTAATTGGGAAGACGACCCACAGAAGGACGACATACTGCAAAAAGAAGCTTGGTTGTATCCAGACTGAATGTGGCCCCTTTCTGCCCCCTGACCCAAGGCTGCCCAGAGGTTAAAAAATTTAAGTCTGGGTCTGCAAACCAACGAGGTTGCAGGTCTACATCTATCAACTGTCTCCTAGGTGGAGCCGGCTTCAAGATCTTAAGAATTTTCCCGCTTGACCTACCTTTCCCTGTACCTAGTAGGGCTGTTAATCGATCCAATTTCTCTGATAATTGATAGAAATGCTGATGTGAGAATTGCATAGATTTTGAAGTCAAAGCCACGTGATCCACCAAAAATTGGTAGAGTGGGTCACTAGAGTCCAGACGTGGCTGAGCGATCATTGTCTGTTGGGGATCAAACACATTATCACGGGGGGAGGAATGGAAGACAGAGTCCTCCATAGAAGATATAGAGTTATCTACCAAAATTGAAAACCGGTTACTCACCGGAATTCCACCCTGGGGCTGTAGATCTTCCGTAAGCCCCAGGGCAGAGTCTTTACATGAAGGGACAAAAAACAATCTATTTTCCACTGCTTAGGGGTGTTAATGGAAGTGAGGGGGCTGAGCTGTTTTTCATCTCTGGTTCTTTTCCCCGTTGCCATGCCAAAGGAACACTCCTACAAAATGGAGCGCAAATACAACAATACCACGCCCCTGAACCCGGCCGGCACCTAAGGTTGCGCACACAAGGGCGCACCCTTGCACACGCAGCCCTTGCGCGCGCAGTCCTTAGGTGCGCTGGCCCGGCATGCGCCTCTGACACGGCCTCCAGCAGCGCGGGTCTTTTAAAACAGGCAGATCAGGTCACGTGGGGAACGCGGGTCCACTGCGCCTCTACACCAGCACCGTCTCGCACCACAGAAAAGCCACTCACCGTGGTGGAGGTCCAGTATCAGTTCAAATTAGGATAAGCAAACATAGGAATCATCTCCTTAAGAGATGGGGAAGCCACACCTACCGCAATTGCAGGCTATGGCAAGTGAGGTGTTGGTTCCCTGGGAAGGGTGACCTGGGATGGTGGTAGGGCACTGTATGTCCCCCCACTGGTGGGCACCTTATTCCTTACTCAAGTCCGGACAGACTATGTCCCCTTTGGCCACGTGCCCAGCGCTGGACAAAGAGGAGACGTTGTTGTTGTGGGGAGGATATCGATGGTATATCAAGGCCACCCCTGATGTTAATGGTTAATGAGTTACTGTTGATACTGGACCCTGATCACAATAGGTGATGTCACCCCTAACCTATTCTGTTTGGTTGTAATTTGGATTAATACTTTGTAAAGTGCGAGGTACACTTAATAATATTATTAATAAATAATAATAATAATAATAATAATAATGGGTGCGGCCATGTTTAAATCCATATGATCGTGCCCTGTCTCATTTGGAGTGCGTCAGCAATACCTCTGAAGCAGCAGATTATATGATCAGCAGCCACCAGTTGTTTGCCCAACTCTGTCCTGGGGAGGTTCGGTTGTCTATGAGAAACATTTTTTAAAAATGTTTCTCACAGACAACTCACATCAAGATCGAGATCTCAATGAAATCTTGATCCTGGTGTTTGACATAGCAAGAAATGTGTTCAACATAACCTGGGTGATCTCTGCCTTCAGACCTTCCTTCCTTCAGATGTCAGTTCAAGGCCTGGGGAGGTTTATTTGAAGGGGGGGCTGGGGAGGGAGGTTAAATGTATTTTACTGTTTTTTGACGTCCCTCTCCCCACTGTGGGGAGGCTGTGTTCTCCCTCTTTTTGTTTTTGCCACTTTTTGTTATTTTATTATGTATTTTATATATTTATATATTTCATACTGTAAGCTGCACCAAGTTTCCTTAGGTAGGGGATGTGGAGTAATAAGTTTTTAAAAAAAATAAATAGATAAATAAATATTTGAGAGGTATGATGCAGTGTGGCAGGAAGATGGGGAAAAGCAGCTGAGTGCATCATCATACTTGGGCTGTGACTGAAAACTTAATGCGGGAAAAAAGCAAGGTGCTCAATGGGATTTTCATAAAGCCTAGGAAAAGTAAATGGCCTCAATCTCAAGCGGGATCCACGTGGGGTTCTGCATGGCACAATGCAAACCTTATGGAGATTCATGCAGTATGCACATGTGTGTGCAGTGTGCACGGGGCATAGGTTCGGCCCCACTGGGTTTCAAATGACACACTACCCATCCAAAAGTGAGTGGGTACTGTGTATTTTGGCAGGTGCAGAGCTCCTCTGCACTGGCCAGTCATGACAGAGGCCATTTTTACATGGATGCCCACCACCACCCCACTCGGTGTTCGGGCGGGTGTGCGGCGGGGGTGGTGGTCTGTGTAAACTGCTGGTGGGGTGTGTGTCTGGTTGGTGTTCGCCCATGTGAACACCACAGGCTATGGGGGGGGGCGTGCTCCCATGCAACACCCACATCTACCCATCACCCACCCATCTCCAGCCACCTCCACTCACGGAGCCCTCTGGAAAACCGGAGGAGGCCCCGTGGCTGGAGGTGGGTGCGTGTCCATGTAAAGAGGGAGACACCCACCATACCAAAACACCCATCCACACCCACCCATGTAAAAAGGGCCAGAGTTCAGACAGCAAGCAAGGGGACTTACAGTTTTGGGGCTCCCTTCTGGATAGTAACTAGAATAGGAGAGACCACAACCCCTCTGCAACTTGTGCTGTGGAGAGGAAGATCATTATGACAACAATCAGATGGGTCTGCCCTATTTTCTGCCATTGTGTCTTCCCTGCATCATCACAAACTGCAGGGAAAGAGAGGTACTCTCTCCTCTCCAAGTGATTGGGGGGGGGGGCACTCCCTAAGGAAGCCTTCTAAGTGGCTGGAAAAAGAGAGATCACCCCCTTTACAGCTTGAGAGGTAGTGCTGGGGCTTACCTCACAGTATGATCCACAAGAGGTAAAGAAGGGATACTTTCTCTTCTCCCATTCACATGGGAGTTCCCCAAGTGGCAGTGAGAGGAGATCATCCCAAGAAAAAGTCTGTGGTTCAGATTAGTTCACGCTGCACCTTCCAACTCACATTCCCCCTATCTCCTTTTAGTCTTGTCAGTGGCCACTGTACACCCACCAAACTGGGTCATTTATTAGATTGCCCACACCCAGGGTTGTTTGCATGCGAGCCTTTTGTTTACACCCATTGTTGGACTTTATTGTTTATTTGTTTATTTATTTCTAATATTGTTTTTATACTGCCCCCACCTGTCTAATAGCAGCCCGGGGTGGTGTACAGCAGATAAACAAAAAATATATAATATAATAAAACTAAAAATCAGCACCAATAAAATCAACAATAAAAGAGATCTGGGCAAAAAGCCTCCATATTAAAAAGCCCACCCCCTACCTATCCCCCTCACCAAATACCTGGTGAAAAAGCCAGGTCTTACAGCATCTATGAAAGGAGGGGAGATCTGGAGAGAGGCATATCTCCACTGGGAAGGAGTTCCATAGCCGCAGTGTGGCCACCGAGAACGCCCATTTGAAAGTAGCCACCTGGGAAACCTCCAACCGGTCATCTCCAGCCAACTGCAGAGATTGACCCAGGACATGAGGGATGAGGTGCTTCGTAAGTTGGTAGGGCCCAAGCCGTGCAGGGCTTTAAAGATACTAACCAACCCCTTGAATCAAACTCAGAAGACTATAGGCAAGCAGTGCAGAAAACGGAGTATCCGTGTTATGTGCTCCCAGCAACCCATTCCCATAAGGAGGCGGGCTGCCACATTCTGCACCACCTGCAGCCTCCAGGTTGTCACCAGGGGTAGACCCACGTAAAGCACGTTGCAGTAATCCAGTCTCAAGGTGATGTATGCATGAATGATGGTGGCCAGATCAGAGCCTGAGAAATATGGTTTAAGGCATTGGATAAGATGTAATTTACCAAACGCACTCCTCGCTGCAGCTGCCACCTGATAGTCGAGGCAGAGCTGTAAATCGAGAACTCCAAGGCTCTGAACCTGAGGAACTAAGAAGGGACGCACCCCATCAATGATGGGGGCCTCTACTGTAGTCAGGAAAATTAGGCCTAAAAAGTAGGCCCATTTAAGCCCTTGAATTGCTAAAAGACAGGTCAGTTTAAAATTGTCAGTTTCTGGTTTCATTATTTCTGTACTTAAAGAAGTTTATTAAAAGTGTTCGTTGGTTTATCTTGTTTACATACTTGTTGGTCATACGCCCAGACATTTTTTTTTGGGGGGGGGAAATATGTTATGTTGGTTCCTCTGTTAAAATTTTGTCAATGCTTTTCAACTATTTACTTTTAATAGATATAGGTGGGTTCTTTGACACCAAGCAGTGGGTATCTTGTTTGGTGGACACTGGTATAGCAAAAGAAGACATAGCCTTTAAAACAGGTGACATATTTTAGTCATCTTGTTCACTGAAAGCAACCTGGATTAACTGGGGTGACCAGGAAGTTCCCAGCTGAGAGAAAGGTTCCTTATGAGGTCTACTCAGGTCTGAGATTTACTTTTCCATCCTAACTATGGATAAAATACATCATAGATTTAAAGTGTTCATGTTTCAGAATAGGTTATAGAATCCATTTTTCTTTCTGCTCTTTTCCTTTCTTGCAACCTATGGCATGCTGTACAAAAAATAAATACTTTGGCCTTTCACTGAATATTATCTTGTTTTGGTTACTGAAAGTGCAGAAATTAGCAGTAGATATGCCCTTGCTCAACTATCTTGTTTTGACGTTATTAGGTTTGGAATGCTGTAAAAATGGCTGGCTCTAACTCCTTTTCCGATTAAAGTTAATTCTGGCAGAAATATGGGGTTCCCTAGCCGTATTTCTCAGTATAAACACTGGTTTTTAATATGGCTTTGTCCACCTGTTTGGTTATAATATGCATTTATGGTTCATTATTGATTACTTGCTGTTTAATAATAAACTTACTGTTATTGATTACTTGCCGTTTGATCATAGTTTCTTGTTTTGACTGGAATTTACTTGCTTCTTTGTCTTATGTTGGTTTCTTCATTCAGTATAGACTTTGAGATCTGTTTCCCACCCACTGAAATTGTCTTTTATTAGCATGTTTTATTGAGAAGACAAGAACCATAGTGATTTAATTTGGCCTAAAGAAAGCAGTGTGTTTTTTTAGTCTGTCCTGTAGGTAAGCAGACTTTTAGAATAATTGGCACAAAGGAATTAGAAGAGACACAGATAACATGTTTCTTTCTGGGACCCAAGATCTTTTTTGCAAGTTTGGGACAAAACAGTTTAATTAGTGAATTAAAGTTTATTTAACAAAGTTTGGCATCAAATTATACCTAAATGCACCATTCAGATGAATAAGTAATTGCTCCTTTGAACTGTGTCTTAATGAGAAACTCAAAGTCTTATAAATCCTCCTCTCCTCTCTTCACTGACTCCCCCTTCCTGAACAAATCCTGCATAAGCTACTGGTCTTCACCGATAAAGCTCTTTACAACCTTACTCCCCCTTACCACTCTGCGCTAATTTCCTTCCGTATTCCAGTCCGTGAGTTCCCTCCTCCTCTGTCCCCTCTCTCACCCTCCCATGCCTCCCCTGCTCCCCCAACTGCCTTCGTCCCTTCTCTCTAGCTGCCCCCCATGCCTGCAACTCCCTCCCTACCAACATTCACCTCGCCACCTCCCTTGGTACCTTCAAATCCCTCCTCAAGACCCACCTCTTCCACTCTGCCCTCCATGACTCCTGCTCCCCTCACCTACCTCCTGCTGATACCTTCCATCCACTACAATCTGTTACCTGAGGTTTATGTACTCATATCCTCATCACATGAACCAGCCAGCCATCATTTTCGATGTAACCAAGCCAAACGCGTGCACCTGGTACCTCGCATCTTCATGAATGTTACACCCCTTGTCTCTCCCTCTGTTCCTCTTCCTTCATCTCCTCTGCCTCCCACCCCTTCTGTCTCTCAGAATGTAAACCCTAGGGCAGGGACTGTGTCTATTCCATTACTTTGTAAAGTGCCAGGTACATTGCTTGAGCTATATAAATGTTTGCTAATAATAATAAATAAATCTGTATTGCTCTAGAAACTTCTTTCTAAAGTGGGTAGATCCAAGACAGATATAGCATCTGTTCTTTAATAACTTCCTGAAAAGAATCCCTATATGAAATTATGTAGAATTAATAGAATTTAATAAAACTTCAGTGAGGCTAAGACTCCATTGGGTTTCATAGAGCTCCAGTGAAGCTAATAGACTCTATTGAAGTGGGACAAAGATCAGGGCCAGAAAAAAGTTACCATGGTCTTGGTTCATAGAAGTAAGGAGGGGTGAAGTCAAAATAACCAAGAAGAAGATATGGCTGTGGAGACATGGAAACCAAAAACATCTTTCTTTTGCGTCATCACTTGGCAAGAGGCAAACTTCATGCTGATTGGAGGAACACCAGGTCACCCCTGACCTGCTGGCCACTGATTGGAGGAACACTGAGCAGCCATATTGAAAGACTCTCAGAAATCCTATAAGACTGGCAGGATATTGTTGACATTAGAGGAAGATGCTTGCTAACCAGCATACTGCTGGGCCAAGTCACCTGTGGAACTTACGTTCGGGTTTTTTTCTGTCTCAACTTTTTCTTTTATTTTCCAATCTTTTCTTTTACTACTTTTTCCTAAGTCTTTTATTTTTCATTTTTAAAGCCACTTTTCAATTTTAAAGCTACTTTAAGTCTACTTTTCTCTTTTTCTCTTTTTTATTTATATTTTTACATTTTATTTTCATTTTAACTTCATTTTTCACTCTTTTCAAGCCATTTCTCTATTTGCCATAAAGTTACTGTTTTTAAAAAATTTATTTTCCCATTTTTCAAGGGCAATTTTTACTTTTATGATTTTGTCCCCAGTTGCAGACTTTTCTTTTAGGGAAGCACTGTATTGGTCTGAGATAAACCTGTTTCTTTTCCATTTTTCTTTTAACTCTGTCTGGTGAGCAGAGTTCCCTCAAGTGCTTCTCTGTCTTTTTCCTTCCCTTTTTGGAACTTCCATGCTCCTTGCCTGTTGAGGAGCTATTCCTTAACCTCGGCACAGTTTTGTTTTCATTTTTTCTTTATCTTTTCTATCTTTTATTTTTACGATTTTTACTTTATTTTTTATCAAGTCTCCAACATAGCAGCAAGTTAACATCTTATCTTCCCCCAGCAGGACCCTACAGACCCTGGACAACTTTTTTGGGACCTGCGAGATCTGTGTGGTGAGATATATTCTCCAAGAATTATGGATCCATGCTAGTGGAGAGGACAGATATTGAGTATGCTAAGTATGTGCTATGGTCCAATATTTCATGTTAGATGAGGTGTCAAGATGTCCCTGGCCACTTCCTGCCAGAGCACTTATTTAAAAAGCCTGCTGCTGTGTCAGAGATAAGTATTTGGGGGGTGGAAGCGGCCAGGGATCCCCCATAGGTGGTTTCAAAGCCTCCGGGGGATCCCTGGCTGCTTCCCACCAGAGCACTTATTTTAAAAGATGCTTGCTCCTGTGACAGAGATAAGCGCTCTGGGGGGAAGTGGCCAGGGATCCCTGGTGGCTTTGAAACCAGACTAGAACTGAGCCCATGGTGGGTCCCTGTCTGCTTCTCAGCAGAGTGGTTCTGTCCTTTGGGAAGGGGGGACTGGAGCTGACTGAGGTCAATCAGAAGAGTGGATTGACCTTGTTCCAACTCTCGGCACAGAGTGTCAACCAAGGCCACAAGTGCAGTCTCAGTGCCATACCCCAGACAAAAGCCAGACTGCGAGGGTCAAGGAAACCAATGTGGTCCAGATGCCCCTGGAGCTGTTGGGTCACTGACCGCTCAATAACCTTCCCTAAAAAGGAAAGGTTAATAACTGGCCAATAGCTGGCAAGGGCATCAATGTCAAGGAATAGTTTCTTGAGCAAGGGCTGCACCACAGCCTCCTTCAGGCACCCCGCAACCCTGCCCTCCAAAATGGAGACACTGACAACCCCTGCCAGCAATGGCCCCAGCATCTCTCAGCTGGCTTTTGCCAACTAGGACAGGCAAGGATCAAGTTCACAAGTTGTGGCTCGCACAAGCCCCAGCAACTACACCACATTGGTGAACAATACCTGCTGAAATTGATCCCATAAAAATGGACCAGATGGGGCATTCATAACCTCAGACACATCTACTGCATTAAGTGCGACATTGAAGTCATGGTGAATACAAGCAATTTTATCTGCAAAATAGTGAATAAACATGTTACAGCGAGCACTGAAAGATTCTAGTTCCAGGTGGATAGAAGCTGGACTGACCAGCCCCTTCACCACCTAGAAAACCTCAGCTGGACGCAACTTTGCAGACAATATGATGGCAGCAAAGAAACTCCTCTTTGTTGAAAGCGTATGCTGTGGCTATGCAAGCAGCAAAGCTCTATGCTTCAATCAGTCAGCTTCAGCACGTGCGCGGTGCCACCATCGCTCTAACCGTCTCCCCTCCTCCTTCAGCTGATGCAGGTCATCCGTAAACCACATGGCCCTGTGTCACCTATGCTCGGAGAGTGAACACCTGGAAGCCGTTCAGTCAACGGCCTCGGCTAGCAAAGAGTTCCAAAACAGAACAAGGTCATCAAGTGATCAGCCGTCATGACTGGAGAGCATATGCCCCCCCCACCCCGAGCATTCCTGAACGGATCTGGTTCCATGAGTTTCCAGGGGGGAACCATCTGAACTGGTTCCACACCTTGTCGGGGGCTGACATGCACCAGGAGACTAGCCCGCAGGAAATATTGCAGCCCAAACCAGGATCCTGGTTCAGAAGAGCAGTCACGAGTTTTTGAACTGACTGAACCTGAACTAAACACAGAGGGAATTGCTTCAGGTAAAAGTAGTCATCAGAAATGTCAACTTGTTATTTTATCTTGAATCTCCCAATGTTAGGGGTTTTTCAACATGAAAACTTCAAAAAAATTAAGCTTGCTACTTCTCTTCTGATTTGTTTTATGATGTGTGACATTATTTGGTTATCAAAGAGCTATCAAATACATTCAGTGAAAAAGACAAAGGAAACCATATATCTTTGCAACTGCTGGCAGCACCCCACTCATAAAATCAAGGATACCATGTACGTATGCATGTATGTGTGCATATATTTGGTGTAACTGTGGTTCAACAAATACTACTTAGTGAGTTCTTTCCTCATCTTCTTTGCAGATGGCCCTTCACCTAGCCCTTCACACTAGTCTGAAATAGGTTCATGATACTAGTGTGTGTCTATATCTACATACACATACACACACACATACATACACACATATATACATACATACACACATACATACATACATACATACACATACATATATACATACACACACACACACAATAAAAAACTAATAAAAAATAAGCTGGTATGGTCTGACAAATACAACACACACACCACTAGTTTTGACAATAGGACTAGAAAAAGCATGCACTTTTTTCAGACAAATGTGAAGGGTTAGGTGAAGAGCCATCTGCGAAAAAGGTGGGAATAAAACATAAGCATGATCTAATAGACAGACTAGGGGTGGTAATATCGGTTCTCCCGAGATCTGATATTGCCGTTATTTGGGTGTATCAGCTTAATCCAATAAATCCGATATTTACCTAATTTTTACCAGATTTTTAACATTGCGGATTTCTTACATTGCGGCCATTGAAGTCAATAGCCGCAATGTAAAAAATCCAGTACTGTGGCCAATATTAAAAATCTGGTATGCCGATACCAGTAAATCCGGTACCTGGGAGATCCGATACTGGTACATCTGGTACCCGGTATTCTCCTCGGTGTCCCACCCCTAAGACAGACCCTATATAAATAATTCACTAGCCAGGCATAAAATTCTACATGCCAGGATGGGACTTATAGTGGAGGAGCAGGAATAGGGCTATAAGATTCTAGTTACAAGCCAAAAAAGTACACTCACTGAAGGCAACCGGATTTTTACAGCCCTGGCCATAAATTACATTTTAATACAGACTATAAAGTATTGGGTCACTGACATTATTATGGAAATAGTTTAACAAAACACAAAGAATCAACAGAAACATGATTAAAATATGAGTAGCTGAAACTGTTTCAAATCTATTTTGATTAAAAAGCTGGATTTTAAAAAATGTATATCCACTATAAAATGATACTATAAGAGCCAAATGTTATGCATTGGACTTGCCTAGGAAAAGCTTTATAAATATATCCACTGACACAGAAATACCTGCAGGGTTCATCATGCATGGAAATGTTCATATCTTATCCATTAAATGAAAATACTTCACAGTTCCTCTAAGGTATTTCTATTAAGCAATGAAAACAATCTTCTTGCTTTGGAAATTACTCAAGTGAATTCATATATACAATTTTATTCAATAAGTACTCCATCAAAGCTTTTCCACCATCTGTGTTCTAAAAATAAATTGCACTGGAATTGTATTGCGTGCTTATTCCTGGTTCATATTAAAAAATGATGAAAAAACTCCCATACAACTTTCCCTGCCCTTCCCCCATTTCTTTCCTTTTAAAAAACATCATGTAACTACAGTAATGTACTCTAAAATGGAAACAGAACTAAAATGAGACTGGAACATACTCTTCTTCATGAACTAATGCTGCTGATTGTTTTAAGGTACAGAATTAAAAAGATGAATCTATTATATTTTGATTTCTGGAAATGAGAGTTTTTGCTGCTCTAACTTTATAATGAAATGCTACTAGGGTTAAATTTCAGATGTGATGGGCCCGGAGGCCCGCCATGCTGAACCCTGGACCGGAATCCGTCTCGGATCCCAGTCCGTGATTAGGCCAGCCGTCCTTTAGATGTACCAACCTGATCTCTACTGGGGTTCGGGGAGGGGATGGGGTGGGGTGGGGTGGCACGATGTGCAGCCGCACAGTCCCGCCCCCCCATGCTGCCGTGGCTGCCTGCCCATGGGGAGACAGGTGGGCGTAGCAGTCAATGAGGCCGCTATGCCCGATCCCGTATTGTGGTTCAGGGCATGATTCTGGAACGGGGCAAGGTAACGGACGTTACTTTTGCCCCTTTCTGGATCGTGGCTAATCTAACCATGGTTCTGGACCTCAGGCTGGCCGGAGGTTCAGAACCGTGGTTACCTTTGATCCCCACCAGAAAATCACCATTGTGAACATCTGGCGGGGATCGAACAGACATTACCGTGATTGTTGCCACCACAGGGAATCCACTGGGATTCACTGTGGTGAGCAGTGATTTTGTAACATCTGAAATTACCCAAGGACTATAAATAACCACATAAAGGATTGTAACTCCAGTTCTCAAAGCACCTGCAGAAGCAAATATCACTTTACTTCAATGGGGTTTGTGCTGTCACAATTCTCTGAGAATTGGGTTACCAGCTCTAATCACAACTCATACTATTCCCATTGATTCTTGCACAATTCTTAGAAGTCTAGCTATAGACTTTTATACCTCACTTATCACATGCCTCACAGGGAATAACAAATTATGCACACACAAAGTGAAGCAAGAAAATGCTTCTACAAAGCCTCGTTTTGTTTTACTTTCATATGCATATCATCATTTCTGGGCAATACTCATTCAGTATATGTATGTTAAATATATAAACAAGTACTGAACTGAGGGCAAAATGTACATTAAAAGGCACAAGGGAATTCCATTTTGTCTAATTGTACTAAAACCAAGGGTCCATCCATGTTTCTTGTAGCCAGTGGATTATATTTTGCCTGATTGTACACATCAGTGCAAAAAAAACCAAGGATAGCAGTGAATACAAACTGGACACAATGGACATTTTTGGATGAGACAGACTCAGGTGATTGCAGCTAAATACAAAAATTACCTCTGTGTTTAAATGCTTCACCTGCAAGCCCTCCACAAAAACTCCTCGACTAGTAAAACCCCGACAGGGGACGTTTTACTAATCCACATTTAAAAAAACTCCATCCCCCCCAGCTGCTTTGTCAAACAACTGATGGGGGGGGAGAGGGGGAGCCTTGTGCACTCTCCCTGGCTTCCCCGACAAACAGCTGATGGGGCAGAGAGGTCCCGAAGCAGCCCATATTCTTTCTCCAGCTGCCCCAACAAACAGCAGCTGGGGACAGGGGGCCTGGATCAGCAAACACACTCTTCCCAGCTGCTCTGGGCTCCCTGCCCCCAGCAGCTATTTGTCAGAGCAGCTGGGGAAAGCACTGTACTGCTCCGGGGCCCCTACCCCATCTGCTGTTTGTTGGGGCAGCCAGGGAAAGCATGTGATGCTCCTGACTCCCTTCCCCTCCATTATCATGCGAGGGGGCTGCTCATTTAAAAGCAGTGAAATCTTTGCAGTGACCTGCCCACAGCCCCCATGATTCCTTCTGGGAAGCTGGAAGCCCTGGGAGGCTGGAAGCAATCACAGGGTGCCATGCGAGTGTCTAGAATGTGCTTGTGATGTTTGTTGGTCAGCATAGACATCAATCATGTCTCCTGGCTCTGTGCTATCTGCTCCCCCTTCTCCTCCCAGGACTGTAAACTAGTTTTTTGCCTCCTAAATGGCTGTCTGAGGATCAGGGGGGAAAATGACTGAAATTTGGCAGGGATGATCCCTTGCATGAGGACTCCACCGAGTCCAAATTTCATCCATATTGGATGGACAACAAAGATGCTTCAGCTGGAAATGTGTGTCCAAACCACAAAACATGAATTGCTTATAAAATAGGACCCTGTTATCCAATCTCTCTGAAACCTTGGTACAGATGATCTCTTTTGCAAGGGGTACAATCTGTCCAAATCCCATCCAAATGAATGGGCAAAAAGAAGCTATAGCCAGAAATATATCACAAACTATAATGTTTATAAGATTTGGAACCTTCATCCAATCCTTCTGGAATTTGGCAAGCATATTCCCTTGGGTGAGGGGTATAACCTACCCAAACCTTATTACAATCAGACGCAAAACAAACAAGTTACAACCTAAAATGTGTGTCCCAAGGCCAGGAAAAAACAAAATAATGAATACAAATTGTGTTATTATTTTGTAATTTTTTGTTATTTCAACAACAAAATGCTAATTTCATTACTGTTATTATAACAACAATAATAAAATACACCCCCCTAGTAAGCAGTTAAGATCCCATACTGTCTCGCATATTGTGCACAGTTACAACTTAGGCCACTTTAAGACCTTCCCCACCCCCCGCACGCATATTTTGGCTGCAGGAGGAAATGTGCAACCAGGATATGTGTGGGGTGCCACCGGTCTGAAAGCCCCCTCCCCATGCAACTTTTCAAGCAAACACCCGCAGTGACGTGCAAAGTAATGGTCGCTGCCTGAAGAGTAAAAGTTGTTTTGTAAAGGTGAGCTGCCAGTCTAAGTGATCTGTCCTTTCTTGTTATAGAAGTAAAGAATTGACATATGGGGCAAACTGAAGAGCTGTGTTGTTCCCCTAAACAAATAACACGCTATTGGTGAGTGTCATTGCAAGAGATGGCATTATTGCACCTCTGATATAATTTTAGACATGGGCTTTCCTTCATTCTGGTATTTTTCCATGATTTCCATGAGCAAAAATTTAAATAATATGTAACTCAAGCTAACTAGAAAGTAGGTACTACCTAAAGTAACTTAAACTAGTAGGGACGTCAAGCCTTTACATTTGAAAAGGATATAGGTTCATGAGGTGATCGAAGGGATTTGGCTCACAAAGTTCGTGCTCTCAATATGGTAATTGAAAAAAAACAATGAGGTAGGGCAGAGTGGTGCCTATTTATGCAGCACTCACAGCATGCACACCCTCAAAGGCATGCAGACGCCACTCTTAAGGATTACCGCTTGAAAGAAGTTCCAGAGGCAAGAACCTATTGGTGTGGCTCCATAAGGATATTACTCAAAGAACATAATATTCAACAACAACATTTCATTTAATACTCAAAAATTAGTGCTTACATTTTATTAGAATGTAAGTGCCATACTTGGTGAGACCTGGCCTGTCTGATATACTTTTTAAAAAGTGGGGGTACTGGTAGGAGGTGTGCGCACTTATTTGGTTTAGGCTTCTAATTGCTTACTTCTGAAATTTCATCTGCACTATCACATCTGATTTGGATGCGACTTGGAGGCATCCATGTATTTCTGCATGCATTGCTCACTATTCCTTGCTGATTTTAGCAAAGGCCTGTACATTTTCCAGTTTGACAAAAATAATGTTTTTGAATGCATTCCATCCATTTAAGAGCATATTTATTTTCATTTGATTTATATATTTCAATTTGCATCCTATCCTTTCCCTTAGGCACAGGGTGGCTCACATTTCAACTTTAACAAATAACGTTTAACCATTAAAATCAAACTAATTCAACTAGTAATCCTCAAAAGAGCCCTGTGGGGAAGGTTAAGCTATGACAGGCACAAAGTCACCAAATGAGTTCATGGCTAAGGCGTGTCTTGAACCGGAGACCTCCCCCTAACTCCTGGTACTAGCTCTTAGTGTTAATTCTCTTATTAACTAATTAATTAATTAATGAATTAAGTCTTTGAGAATTACTTGAGACACTATTTAGTTATGTTTCACATTTTTATCCCGACAGAGGTTGTCCTGGACACTGGTCAAACACCCTAGATGGCTGACAACCCTAATCCCAACACCCTAGATGGCTGACAAACCTAATCCCAACTAGGGATGGGCGAACAGAACCGAGTTTGGAAATTCGGTTCGGTTCAAAAATCGAGTTCGATTCGGAAGTTCGGTTCGGTCGACCGAACTGGTTGAGTTCGGTCCAAACTCCAAACTACCGAACCGCGTTCGCCCATCCTTAATCCCAACTGATCATACATCACTCCTCATCAAAGGCCTAAACAAAAATATGACTATGGCATGCCTGGAAGGCCAACAAACTCAGGCTATTTTAGAATAAGATGAGGAGCTGGGATGACACTCAGGGCATAAACAGAAGAGACAACACAGTACTGAAGTCTGGGTAGCCCCCTACTCACCTGTTTATCATGTGCAGCCTAATAAGCCACTCAGCCCCCACTCACAGCTTTAACGCAACAAACCTAATGTACATGCAGGCATTCTTCCACAGCAAATAAATGATGGACATAGACATGTGGGACTGCATCACATGTCCAGTGGGTGGTGGCCACATGGCTGGTGAGGGCTAACATCCTATAAACAAGCAGGTGAACACCCACTTGGTGTAGCCTATCATTGACTTTCATCTCATTTGTTAACGCCTTCAGTTTGTTACCTTCAGAAAGTTTACTGATTACAGTATGTCACGTGGAGAGAAAGTCTTGAGAGAAGGTAGGTATTAGCCATTTAAGGATTTGTATGTCAGAACCAAACACATAAATCTTTATAAATCAATCAATCAATAAATAAATAATACACAACTTCAGCCAGGACACAACACAGAAAACTGATACAATATGCTTCCACTAAGAAGCAGTACTTAATAAAACAGAGCTGAAAGCTAAGTTGAAACTTCTATGATAACTTAAGGAGGCCATAACAAGAATCCAGTCTTGCATTGACAAGAGCGTACATCATGGAGGCTCATCTGATTATGAAAGTAGAAGCTGTTATTTCCTAGCTAACTGCTGGTGGAATAAAAAAAAAAAGGTAAACCACACTAAGATATATAGAAACAGGTATAAATTTAGGGTGAAGAACCTCTGACCTGCCAGCACTGCCCTCCAACCCCTGGATGCTTCCCCCTCATCCCCATGAATTTCAGCCCACAGTCCATGGGCCACCGATAGGCTGCCAACTGCCAGATGGTAGCACAGCTTTCCTGGGTTGCCAGCCATACACACCCCATTGGCCACTCCAGGCCAGGGAGCCTTAGGGGGGCTATGCTCTGGCCCACAGTGAGGTGCAGGCTCCCCACCCCTGGTATAAATACACAATGTTTAAAGGACTAAGATTTAAGCATAAAGCTAATTTGTTGGACTCTCATATATTTCTTCTTAATTTTGACTAAACCAAGGAACGAAGTATATATCAATATGTCAACATCACAGAACTAGTAAACTAGTAAATACACTGTTAAAAATAATAGTACTTCATATCAAACTTATATGAGAAGTTTGCTATGACGTACTATTATTTCTTACCTCTAAAGGGAATGATTTGGTTACTAGTAGGGCTGAAACCAGATTCTTAGATTCTCGCTTTTCTCTGTGAGAATCAGGGTTCTCAACTCATTTTATAAAACAAGAATGAGACAAGGAGCTGCCTGGATTCTTACTGAGAAGATCAAGAACATTGAAACAGCACTACCTCCCCCCGCACTTGAAACAACAACAAAAAGGCTTTTTACAGCCCTCCCTCCTTCATCATGTAACTCACCTGACTCCTCTAGCTGCTGCATCTCTCCCCACTCCACTTTTCAGCGGAGGAACAAGGACACGAGGAGGCGGCAGAATTTTTTTTTAAATGACTGTGCATGGACAAAATGGCCACCATGGCTGTTCTGTACATGCACACTCCTTTTCCGAACTGGCACCAGCCGTGTCGGCGATATTTTGGAAAAGGACAGCCTGTCTCTGCATGCACAGCTCCCTTCACACATGTACAAAACAGCTGCCCTTTTCCAAAACGACAGAAACGCTGTCATTGCCATTTTGAAAAGGGCTTTGTATGCACAGAATGGCCCCAGTGACCATTTTGCACATGCATCAGGGTGATTATTACGGATTATTATTATTATTTTGTGAGAACTCTCACAAGATTTCGTACTGGGACTAAGATCTCAGTGAGTTCTTGGGTCTGGCCCAAAATCTCGCGAGAACAAAAGGGGTTTCTCAGTTCACCCCTAGTTACGAGTAAACTTTCTACTATAATGAAAGCTATTAATTCTAAATCTTGTACATATTGTATATGAATGCTATAATACAGGTTAGCATTAAAATTTAAAAGAGCTACAGAGAGCGATATTGCTTGGTGATGCACAACAGGAACAATCACCAAATATTTGTATTGTGGCATGCATTATTGAATAATCGTTTAGAAACTTCTCCATAGATTTATAACTTACAGACTAGTGGCCACAGCGGAGCATATTCTGAGAACCAGAGTCAGACAGAAATAACATCTATATTGTAACTTAGGGTATATTTTAAATTTCACCATTTGTGCAGAATCATAGGGAAATCCTCTTAAAAATGCCTCACCCAGCAGAAGTACATTCCAAGGGGAGTTGAGCACCAATGCATTCAATTCCTATTTCCAAGAAACAAGAAGTACTTTCCCAGAAAGGTAGCTTTTGACTCCCCTACAAAGACTTTATGCACCCCAAGAAGGAAGAATGAACAATTCCCCATTGACACCCAATGAGACATCTCCAACAAGAATGAATGGAACCACTCAAGAGCAGTCCCATGCACCCCCATCAGATCCCACAGATGTGTCAACATCACCTCATGACCACAACTGTATCAAAAGCTGAGGAAAGATCTAACAATATCAACAGGGTACAATTCCCCTTGCCAGTCTCCAGGCGCAGATCAGCAGCCAAGGCCACAAGTGCAGTCTCTGTGCCATACCCAGGACAAAAGCCTGACTGAAACAAATTTATTTGTATAGCTCCCCACAGCCTACATGGAACTTGGAGCACTTTACATTTTACATAAAAGCACAATATAAACAATTTAACACAAGTAATTAAAATAAATTTTAAAATGTAAGATAGTGGAAGGAAAAGGGGAGGAGAAAATATACTAAGTGGGATTAGCAGTGGATCCTAGAAGCATCTAGAAAACTAATATGTTTTCAGGTGTTTTTTAAAGGTATGGAGGGAGGAAATGAGACAAACATCCAGGGGGAGCCAGTTCCACACCAAGGAACCCAACACAGGAAAAGCCTGATTGCCCACCGACTTAATACGTGATGGTGGACCCCCCCTCCCCCTGCCATACTGACCTGGACCTGAAATGGGTTCATGAACCCAAGAGCATCAAGATGAGCCTGGAGCTGGTGGGCAACCACCCATTCAATAGACAGAACAATAGCTGGCCAGGGAGCCAACATCTAAAGATAGTTTCTTAAGCAAGGGCCGGACAAATGCATCTTGGAGTTTGTCCGGCATCCTACCCTCCTGAAGAGAGGTAGTGACAAACCCAGGCAGCAACGGCCCCATCACCACCCTGGCTTTCACCAGCTACAACAGGCAAGGACCTAATTCACAGTTGGTTGCCCACATTGCTCCACACAAATCCTCCACATTGGTGGAAGATACCAATTGAAACTGATCCAAACAAACAGGACAAGACTGGGCTTCCATATCCTCAAACTCCGACTCTGCAGTTCAAACAACAGCACCTGGGTTGTGGTGAATACGAGGACCTCTTTACACCAACTTCATCTGGTATGGAAGCTGTGGCCTTTCCTTTCTGATTCAGACATGGCCACTGTCATTCATGTTTTCATCACCTTGAGGCTAGATTACTGCAATGCGCTCTATGTGGGGCTCCTCTTGATGACTGTTCTGAAGCTGGAGGTGGTGCAGAATGCAGCGGCCCCGCTCCTTTCAGGGACAAGTTGCCAGGAGCACATTACTCCACTGATCCAGCCATAATTCAAGGAGCTAATTTTGACCTTTAAAGACCTAAACTGCCTGAGTTCCATATATTGGAAATACTGTCTTTCCTACCATGCTCCATCATGGCCCCTGTGGTCGGTCAGGAGCAGGATTTCACCTTCTACTCTTGTCAATACGATGAGTGATCATAGGGGGATATTCTCAGTTGTTACCCTAATCTTGTGGAACTCCCTTTCCCTGGATGTCCGTCTGAGTGTGGGACCGAGCATTTTTTGGAGATGGTGAAAACTTTTCTTTTTAGTAAAGCATTTGGGAAGCAGGGATAGTGCTTAGGTTATAGATGGTTGGGTTTGGTGTGGGTAAGGTTCTTTTGGTGAACTGTATTTTAATGTTTTTTTAATTGTATTTTACGTTGCTTGTAAGCTGCCCTGAGCCTTTGGGGAAGAGCAGGGGGAAATGTAAATAAATAAATAAAATAAAATAAACAAACTTAACCGAATCTTAATGATTCTCTTGAGAAAGGGGACATAGTCAAATTTCAAGTCCCTGTGGTAAGTTGCGGAGTTGTTTAGACTCTTTTTTTTTTTTCTTTTTTTTAAAAAAGGACAGGTCTAAGAATGTTCCAAATAGGAACAGTTAGGCCATCTTATTATAGGGGAAATATCTGCAACACTACTCTGCAAATTGTGGACCCATTTAATTATTTGATAATATAGCATATGGAAAAAATAACGTCAAACTTTCAAGTAGCTCTATCTTTGTTAATTTTAGAAATGTGGTAACCCTGAATAATTTATAGCCCTAATATATGTTTAACAGGATAATTTCTTACCTTGATCAAAAGATTTACCCGGACTCCACGTTCGGAAATAATCATCCTGGAGAAGGGAAAACAGTGTACATTTAGTATGCAAGTTGTTAAAAAATAAATAAATAGCTGCATAAAGGAGGGGGCAGGGTGGAATCAAAGAAACACAAATTTCAAACAAACAGTGTATACAAACCTCAACTTCCTGTAAGGGCAAGCAGCAAAAAACAAAAGAAAAAAAATACAATTGTTACAAAGAAGACACTACTTGCAGGAAATAAGAAAGTCTTGCCTAAGCTGACAAAGTAGCTAAACAACAACAAGCATATAAATTAAAGTTAGAAATATGTTATTCATATAAATATTTATCCATAAGAATGTTATACAAGCTCAAATTACTCATTTTGAAGATTAATGGAATTTTTAAAAAGTCATCTTCAGAACCAGATTTCCTTCTTACAGATCATGTTTTGGATCAGATTACATACCAGAAAGTTATATTAACTGAATATAGTTAACCCACTTTCTAGATTCAAAGGGATTAGTATCAACTAGGCTCTTAGCATCCTTTCTCTATTTCTGTGGCCAAAGTTCCTGTGTCCCTGGCTTAAAATGCCTGCATGGCGAAGGGAATTAATCAGGGAGGCTGGTTTGAACCCTGCCAAGCAAACAGCACTTTTGCATGCATCCCTGACTTGGTTCAGGCTTTGACTGGGTTTCAGAAAGGAGAGCAGATGACATGCTAAACTTGCAGCATATTGGAATTTCTGAGTTTGCAGTGACTCTGGGCATGTTTGCATGAAATGGTGGAATTACCCTCTGAAATGAGAAAGTTTCCTGTGTGAGGGGAATGTCTTCTCAGACCACGTGCATATGTGATGTGAACACGGATGCCTACTGATGCTGTGGCACGCTGGCTGGGGAGGAACAGGAAGGAGCTCTGCATACAGTCAAGGTACTGGTAAAGCCACCGAGACCGTCGAGATCGCATAAAGGGCAAGGAAGAGGGAGAACTTGAGGTTGAGGTTGTCTCCTGGGGACCTTGGTGGGCTGCTGGAAGCCCCTTACCCCACCTGAGCATGTCCCTGGAAAAAGTAGAGGGTGGGAGCCCCACCATGGAAGAAGCAGCAGATACACCACAGAGCGGTTCCTTCCAGATGGAGCAGGTGTGCGAACAGTCCTGGTATGGCTGAAGATCCTTAAATTAGTAATCTATTAGACCTTCCTTAACCTGAGAATTGAAGACTATGGTCTAGACCCAGACCCCGTCTCTCCTGTACTGCGAGTCTTGTTATAACATTTGCTCGTCAGATGCGGGCTTCAGCCTATGTGGGAATTTCACGGTAGCCTCAGAGGGAGCTGTATTTATATCAGAGAAAGACAGAAGGACTGGTGAATAGGACTGGTCGAGAGTGGGCTGGTTGCTATATGCCAGATCTATGGCTCCCCTGGCTGACGGAGTAAGCGAGAGCCTTTCTTATGAAGAGTCCTTGCTAAGACTAAATCTTGGGCAGATTAGTTATTACACTTATCTCTGAAGATCTTATTGATTAAGCCAAGTCTTCTTATCTATGATTAATAGATTTTCTATATAGATACTTTAACTGATTATTGTTGCTGTTGAAAACTCCAGTACAGCCCTTGTAGGACTTGATGATGGCTTATTGATCAGCAACCCTGGTTTTTCGTCAAATCTATATTATAATATTGGTGTCTCTTTTGTGGCTATTGGAACTGTATATAAAGTCTGACATCCTCCCAACGGATTAGGGCTGATCATTGAGGAGGAAGGAGCTTTTACTTCCATTGCTTTATTTGCTAGTGAGACAATGGATAGGGAAAGAGGCAGACAATCCCCTTCTTTTTCCCCCTCAGAGGGCATTCCAGCAAAATGCCTTAAACGTGATAAAGGGGGTTGCAATCTTACTGCAAAACAGATTCTCTTGCTTAGGAAATGAAGATGTGGGCTTCATAGATTTAACTGGGAAAGAAGGAAGAGCAGGTGCATCACCCTCTAATCCATGTCCAAGATGTAATCATGAGTCAATGGCTGAGGAATCATTGGCTTTAACAGACTAAATTGATAGCAAGGACGGTGGCCTCCTTATTTTCTAGTATTTCCGAAATAGGAGACTCCTTGATCAAAGTTAAGGAACAATTAAAGGAGATCTTGGATAAATTGCGATGCTAGAAAATGCAAATTTAGCAGAGATGGAGGATGGGAATATTATATCTCAGGAGATGAGTAAATTACCCAAAAGAAAGTTTGATAGGAATAAAATCCTTGCAGGCGCATATAGGGAGGCACCCCACAGTCGTAAAATAGTGGTAGATAACCACGTTGTTTTTTTAAGGTGGGATTTGATCCTCTTCAGATAATATTAGAGCTATTGCATCGAATTTATCCCACTTATTAGGTCGGGAAATTGGACCAAGGAATATTGGGAAAGCGGAATATTTGCCTCACCAGAGTTGGTGCTTTCAGTTGAAGGCACGGTTTATATCACAAGAAATAGTGAAAGAAATCTTTCTGGCGACGAAATACTTGAATTTTAGGGGTATATTTATTGATAGGGTGATTTCTCATAATAGAGTTCCCTATTTATATGAACTTTTGCGACAGCAGGAGATGTTGATTTCGTCTCCCAACTCTTCTCCGCTGGGGGCTAAACGAGCAAGATCTTTATCTTTGTGCAGGGCTCAAGATGGCCAGGACAATATATTGGGTATCCCAATAGTGTTCTTCTAAGGAAACTTGTAATAGATCTTTGGCCAGTAAGGGAAAAGGGATAGGGACAAAAGGTGATTGTAGTGTTAGAACCCTAAAAGATACGGCTGATAAGGCTGAGCAAGACATCATAGGCCAAAATGTAAACTGGAGAGAAGAGGATTTGATGGATTTTATTGGTGGGTATCAAGGTTCCCCTGGTCCTTCTAATGACCAATTAGAAATAGTGGAAGATACTACAATAGGGGTCAGAGCATTTTATCTCATGACTTGAGAAAATGGAATTTAGCTACCATGATTGGAACTTATTTGATGAGCGATTCTATGTCGAAAGATGCTACCCCAGTTTATATCCTATTTATAAACTCATCTGCAATAGATCAAAATGTCATGATTCAAGAGCTAGATCAGGTTAGAAGTAATCTTCAGGTAGATGTATTAAATTATAAAGCTTCGGAAATAGAGAAAGCATCATCAAGTTCTTACAAACCAGAGTATGATTTAGAGGTAATCACAGTGGCACGATACTTGGACCAGGAAGAAGAAGGGAGTCCGCTTGGGAAGGGGACTGTCTCTTATAAAGGGACCCAGCAGAGTATAGGAAAACTGGGGAAACTGGAATCAGTACAGACTGACTGCCAGATTCAGGCTGGGAAATAAGGAACAATGTGGTTACTTCAATTTTGAGCCAGATACAGCTGGAAGTAGAACTAAACAGTGCATGACGTAATGGCTCTAGGGGTAGATCCTTCGTGAATATAACTGGTGAGCAATCAGAGAAGGATTCCCTGGAGTCCCAGTTTAAGAAACATTCAGATAAGATAGAGCATGGTGTTTCTGTGCATATTACATCTTTGAATATCGCCGGCTGCAAATCAAAAGTAATTGATATAGACTGGCTTGAGCTGTTAGAAGTGTTTGAGTTGGTATGTTTAAAGGAAACGTGGATGGGGATAGGAGAAAGTCTGAATATTAATACATTGATGGTAGAGTTGCATGGGGGTCAAAAAGAGGGCAGAAAGTGCCATATATCAGGAGGGCTGGCTACTATGGTAGTGCACCCTTGGTCCCACAAATATCACCCTTTATTTTCAGCAAGACCAGAATATCAATTGGGCTTTCTGGATCTTGCCCATCATGGACAATATGGATATTTTATATTTATATTCATAATTCATATATTCAAGTACATCAGAAGCAGGAAGCCTGCTAGAGAGTCAGTTGGGCTGTTAGATGACCACGGGGGTAAAGGGGTCTTTATGGAGGAAAAGAACATTGCAGAGAAGCTGAATGAGTTCTTTTCTTTGGTCTTCACTGCGGAGGATGTTGCGGAGATACCCACGCCGGACTATTACTTTGTAGATGAGAAAGATCACAAATTAAAGTGACTTTGGAGGCGGTTCTAGAGAAAATTGACAAACTAAATACTAACAAATCACCAGGACCAGATGGTATTCACCCCAGAGTTCTAAAAGAATTCAGATATGAAATTGCAGATCTACTGTTAGTAATTTGTAACCTATCACTAACATCTGCCACTGAACCCAAGGGACTGCAGGGTGGCAAATGTAACCCTGATATTTAAAAAGGGATCTAGAGGCGATTCTGGAAACTACAGACCAGTAAGTTGGACGTCTGTGCCGGGCAAAATGGTGGAAACTATCATTAAGACCAGAATCGCTGGGCATGTTGATAAACATGGCTTAACGAGGAAGAGTCAACATGGATTTAGCAAAGGTAAGTCATGCCTCACTAATTTGTTGGAATTCTTTGAGGGTGTAATAAGCATGGGAACAAGGGAGATCTGGTAGATATACTGTAGCTGGATTTCCCAAAAGCATCTGATAAGGTTCCTCATAAAAGACTCTTGAGAAAATTAAAAAGTCATGGGATAGGAGGTAATGTCTTACTATGGATTGGTAACTGGTTAAAAGGATAGGAAGCAAAAAGTAGGACTAAATGTTCAGTTTTCACAATGGAGAGTTGTAAAAAATAGCATGCCCGAGGGATCTGTATTGGGACTGGTGCTGTTTAACATATTAATTAATGATCTGGAAAAGGGCATTAAGAGTGAGGTGATCAAGTTTGCAGATGACACCAGTTTATTCAAGGGAGTTAAAACATGAGCAGACTGTGAAGATATGCAACAGAATCTTATGAGACTGGGGTCCTGGACATTTAAATGGGAGATGAGATTTGATGTGGACAAGTGCAAAGTGATGCACAGAGGGAAAAATAATAAAAACGATGAATACAAAATTCTGGGTACTAAGCTAGGAGTTACCACTCAGGAAAAGGATCTGGGAATGATTGTGGATAATACACTGAAATCCTCAGTCCAATGTGCAACAGCAGTCAAAAAAGTGAACAGAATGTTAGGAGTTATTTGCAAAGATATAGAGAATAAAACGGAGTATGTCAAAACACCTCTATACAAATCAATGGTGTGACCACACCTGGAATATTGTGTGCAGTTCTGATTGCCCCATCTCAAAAAAGACATAGCTGAACTAGAAAAGGTACAGAGAAGGGCAACGAGAATGATAAAGGGGATGGAACAGCTCCCGTACAAAGAGAGGCTTGACAAGCTGGGTCTCTTCAGCTTAGAGAGGAAGTGGCCTGAGAGGGGACATGTTAGAGGTTTATAAAATCTTGAGTGGTGTGCAATGAGTAGATAGGGAACAGTTATTTATCCTCTCAAATAGTACTAGAATTAGGGGACACTCCCTAAAACTAGCTGCCATCAGATTTAACACAAATAAAAGGAAGTACTTTTTCACTCAACACATAATTAACTTATGAAATGTGTTGCCAGGGGACATTGTCAAGGCCAGTAGTACAGCTGGGTTTAAAAAAGGACTGGATAAGTTCTTAGAGAGTTTGTCCATTAATGGCTATTGACCAACTAACTTACATGATGAACTTCTTACTATAAGGAGCTAGGAGTGAGCAACGGGGAATGGATTGCCCATTGTGACTGTTGGTTCTTCTCCCATGCAATCGAGATTGGTCACTGTCGGAGGACAGGATGCTGTGCTTGATGGACCATTGATCTGACTCAGTATGGCACTAATGTTCTTATGTCAACCATATATCCCATTGTCACCCCATCGAGCCCACATGTTACTATTCCCCCTCCCCCCTCAATGCCCAATGTCACCCCACATATGCATTGACCCTCCCCTCTCAAGCACTAGTTTCTCCCTATTTCCCCATTGCCCATCCCCCTCCAGTTCCGGTGACACCCATTGTACCCCATATTACCTCTCCCCCCTTCCGTGCCATGTCTTTACTGATTTGAGGGTGCTGGTCAGCTTGAGGACATGAAAGTTACAGTACAGGTCACCCCCCCTCCTCTCCGCCAGCATCAGTGTTGCACCTAATCTGCAGAAGAGGGGGATTGGGTCTATTAAACTAAGGCAAAGTGTGGGTGCATTGTGTCTAAATTGTAGGTGAACACAATGTGGGACAGCATACAAGATCTTCACTGCTTACATGGCACAGAAGTTAAGGCATGCACCTTAACTTACAATTTACATCCTTTTAATTGCTTGCAGGACTTTGCGCCTTAATTTGTGTCATGACCCTGAAAACATTTTTCTTTATGGAATATTTTTAAGGCCTCTACATATTGCTTGTTTAATATATTGCAATATGCTAAGCACAGATTTCAGTTTAATATTTTCTTATTTTTAGTACCCACTTCAGGAAACTGAGTTTGGAATTATTTATTTATTTAAAACTAGGGCTGTACTGAATAGTACTTCCAGATAGTCAGTCTGAATTCCAAAATTCTGAGTAATTGACCCGAGTACTAAGTGGCCATTTGGCACTGTTTCTGAAGTTTTGGAATTAGGACTCAGAATTGAAAGTCCTAGGACTACATTACCAAGCAAATCAAATTGATCAATTAAGTTTCAACAAGCTTTTTTTGGTCCATGCATGGCCCCATTGGTGCCACCAATGACCAGCAGCCGTAATGAAGACACACAAGAAAAAACACACACACCCAGTCCTACAATGTGTGTGCCTAGCCCATTTATGCAAAATGAGTCCCCCCCCGTCCCCATATTAACCAGAAAGAAGCTGAAAAGTATTCCCCCAGTGTCCCAGCTGGTTACATGTTGGCAAAGTTCTTGAACCCTCAGCCAAAGCGCTACCCAGAAAAGCAGGCTTGCAAGAATGGGACAATTGCTCCAGAAGAAAACCCCACAAAAGTGCAACTGTGTGCAGAAGAAATACATTTTAAAAATAAATAAATAGTGTGTGTACCCACAGCATGGTCTACCTCAGCAGTGATTGCACCCACTGTAAAATCATTATTATGCATAAAAATACAGGTTAGCAAGAATGGGACATTCGTTCAAGAAGAATACGACAACTCCACAAAACAGTGTGCAACTGCATAGAGAAATAAAAATCCCACCAAAATCCAGCCAGCCAAATTATAACACCACCCATATGGAAAAAAAAAAAAAAGGCATTCACACCTCCTGGGGCACCCTCTAGTCTTGGCATGGCATTGGTACTGTGGCACTGGTAACTTGAACAGACCAGGTAAGGGGAAGTGGAGCCCCGCAGAGGTTCCTCTAGCCTCATGGTATCAAATGCCAACCAAGCAGCAGGCAGAACTAGGAGCAATGTGGCACCCAATTATTATTTTTTTAAAAAGCAGCATGGCATGGTGAAGGTAAGCTTAACCCCCATCCCCTAGGATTGGCCCAATGGACAGGAAAGGCAAAACCATACCATGCCAACCCCAGGGCCAGGCACCCTCCTCCCCTCACCCCCAGCCAATTACTTACAGATTCTGCACTGCAGCACACAGCCAAATTCACCAAAGAGAATGGAAAATGACTACAGCCACTTTTATTTTGCCCTGCCAGCCAATCAAAAGTTTGCCATCTCACTTGGCCAGACAATCAAAACTTACCTGGCTTACCATCACTCAACTGTCCTCCCTCCTGACACGTATCCTTTATATAGGCATATATATGCCTATATCCCATATATAGGCATATATTTTTTGACCATCTATGTTTCAATATATTGGAAATCAGAATTGGCCTCTCTGTATGATGACAAATGAATAAATAAATAAATAATAATAATAATAATAATAATTTATATAGTGCCAGTCATGTACTTGGCTCCATACAGAACATAGAAATGGACACGTCCCAGCCTGTAGCTAACAATCTAAAAGACAAGGAGGGGGAGACAGGGAAAGGAGACAGTGGGAGGGACAGGGGAAAAGACAAACAAACATTCAAGCAGATGCGAAGTCTCAGGTGCATGTGCTTGGCTTGCTTACAATCAGGTTGGTTGCAGCAGTTGGTTGCATTGGGAAAGGCGGCAAGGAAAAAGTGGGTCTTGAGGAGGGATTTGAAGGAGCAAAGGGAGGGGGCAAGATGGATGTGGGTAGGGAGGGAGTTCCAGGAATGGGGGCAGCGAGGAAAAAGGGTCCAAGGCGGTTAGGTGAGCAGGAGAAACAAGGGAGAGTGAGGGAGGGAACAGAGGAAGAGCGGAGAGCACGTGGAGGAGTTCGTAGGGAGATTAGGTCTGAGAGGTAAGGGGGAGCTTGGTTCTGGAGTGTTTTGAATGTGAATACCAGGAGTTTAAACAGGATACGTTCAGGAAGGGGGAGCCAGTGAAGAGAGAAGAGGAGAGGCTGCACATGGTCGAAGCGACAGGCAGAGTGAATGACCTTGGCAGCAGAGTTTTGGATTGCGATAAGGGGGGACAGGTGAGAG
>QEPC01014935.1:2130794-2157896 GCA_003113815.1 Sphenodon punctatus
GGGTATTTTCAGACGTTACGGGGCCGCTTGGCCCCGTACTGAAAACAACCCTTTCATTCCCCGCCGGGGTCACCCCATCACGCCATATCAGCCGTGCCGGGGGGATCCCGGCGGGGAATGTGGGAGGGGGCGGGGCCGTGTGGCGCAACATGCGGCCATATGGCCCCGCCCCCTCCACGCACCCCGCCGCCTGCCCTCCGAGGAGACGGGCGGGCGGCGGCGCCAATGCGACTGCCGCCTCTGGCTGAATGCGCCACGGCCCGTGATCCCGCCGGTGATCCCGGGCCGTGGAGAGCGGCCAGACGTTACTTTTTGTTGGTCCCTGCCCGGGGTCCGTTTGACCACGCTTCCCAGGACATTTCCCCAGCTAGCCCAGGAAGCGTGGTTCAAATTGACCCCATATGGGTATTCACCGTGGCGAACATCTGGCGGCCGCCAAACAGACGTTCGAGACACGGTCACCACAGGTGGGTATTCACCATGGTTCACCGTGATCTCGTAACGTCTGAAAATACCCATAGTTGCATGACTGGTAGGTGTTGACCCCCCTTGTCTTTGCTAGTATATAGTATCTCCCTTCTAATTCTAGGTTTCTTTCTCTGCCATAAGATGCGTGATACTATTTTATTTATCGCTTGAAAATAGTCCTTGGGGAGTTGAATTGGCAACGCAAAAGAAGTGAAAAGCAATTTGGCAAGTTAGTCTGCCTATCCATGATACTTGTAATCTTTTCCATTCTTCCTCTTTATGCCTTAAATTCTCTAATAGAGGAAGGAAGTTTATTTTATAAAGGTCCTTCCACTTCTTTGTGATCTGTATACCCAAATACTTAATACTATCTGCTTGGACTGCAAACGGTGTTACCGTTGGTCTTTCTGTATTGGTGAGCTTCTCTTCATTAAACAGTAGCATCTCTGATTTGTCCACATTCCCTTTGTACCCTGAGATGCTTCCAAATCTTTCTATTACCCCCAACAGCCTTGGTATCGACCTAGGCAGATCAGAGAGACTCATCATCATATCATCAGCGTACATTGCCAATTTGAATTCTGTATTTTGTACTTTAATCCCCTCAGCCCTAATAGTGATCGCTAGGGGTTCAATGGCAATGTTAAATAACAGGGGGGATAGTGAACATCTCTGTCTGGTTCCACTGGTTATTTTAATTTCTGATGAATAATTCCCTTTGAACAGTATCTTAGCTCTTGGGGCCTTGTATATTATTTTCACCCACTGCAGGAATGCGCCGGTAATTCCCATCCTTTTCATAGTCTCGAACAGGTATGTGTATTCGATCATGTCAAAGACCTTCTCTGCGTCTAGCGCAGCTATTGCCGCTGGGATCTGATTGACCATTATATGTGATATGATGTTGACTATTTTTCTTATATTGTCGATCCCAAGTTGTCCTCGGATAAAGCCGGTCTGGTCTCAGTTTATAATGTTAGGGATGATCACCATTAGTCTGTTTGCCAAAATTTTAGTGAATAATTTAGCGTCTGTGTTCATTAATGATATAGTTCGGTATCCACTACAAGTCTTAAAACTCACCTCTTTCACTCTGCTCTGTCTGACTCTTTATCCTGCTGAGCCACTATTCCTATACCTACGATCGGTTTACCCTTATCCTTGCAACATGGACCTGCCTGCTGTCATTCTCATCGTAACCAAGCCAAGTACGTGCACTTGAGACCTCGCATCTTTATGAATGTTAGACCCCTTGTCTCTCCCTCTGTTCCCCTTCCTAAGTCTCTCCCCCAGTTCCTGTCTCTCAGATTGTAAGCTCTAGGGGCAGGGACCGTGTCTATTTTATTACTTTGTAAAGTGCCAGGTACACTGCTGGCGCTATATAAATGTTTGTTAATAATAATAATAATAATAATAATAATAATAACACCCCTGCTCTCTTTTGTTCCCCATTTGCGTGATATATTTTATATTCCTGATTTGAAAACCTTGCGTTGTCTTTTCTCACCAAATGAGTCTCCTGCAACGAAAAAATGCCTGGTCTCTGCTTGGTTATGAATTGCCACACCCGCCTCCTTTTTTGTGGGTTATTAAACCCACATACATTTAACGACATTACTTTTAGATTAGCCATTTTTTTACATATGAAGTTTGTTTATTGCTTATCTCATTGTACTCTTTCTTACTCTTAATGCTACAATTTTGCATGCGTTTTCTGTCTCCGCAGACCGTATACATATTTCCCCTGATCCTTATATATTCTTTCCTTTGCCTGTTCCTCAACTTATACAAGTACCTTTTACTTATATAGACCTCATATTTTTGTTCGTGTTTCTTTGTTAACCTTTTTTGTTTTTCCTCCTTCTCTACCTTCCCGTTCCCTCTTCCCCCCCACCCTCCCTCCTCCCTTGCACACCTTCCCCCTCCCCCCCTGAACTGTATCAATCCTTATGGGGTCCCTTTTGTGGAGTGTCATGCCTTCTGGCTCCCTGCCCCCTACATCAATGCAATATTAACCTTGTGCCTATAATATAACATTTTTTTTCATTTTTTTCTTTTTCCCCAAGCAACTTATAACTTATTAGTCCTCTCCAAAACTGGTGTGTCACCTTTAGTTATTCATTATGCCCCCTCTTGTTTTCTTTCATCCCACGGCATTGTCTTTTAGTGTTTGCGTTTTAAAATCCCCCAACTCAGTTTCTTTTGTGAAGAAGTATCTCCTGCCTTGATAGATGAAAGTCAGCTTAGCTGGATAGTATACTTGTGCTTTAATGCCTACTTTGCTTAGAGTTTCTATTTGATTTCTCCATGCCTTCCTTCGTTGCACTGTCTCTATCACCAAATCAGGGGAAACGGATATTCTGGCCCCTTCAAACAGCATTTCCTTGGCACTTCTAGCCTCTCTGTGGATCTCTTCTTTATCCAAATATCTCAAAAACGTAATAATAACTGCTCTTGGTGGGAGCTGGCCTTTGGGCTTAGGCCTTAGAGAGCGATGGGCCCTTTCTATTTCTACTGCATGCAGTACAGGTTTCTCTGGGAATAAGTTTTTAAAGATTTCATGAAGCAGATCTCGTATATTATTTTTTCCCCTCCCTTCGGGGATTTCCATTATTCTCAAGTTATTTCTTCTGGACCGGTTTTCCAGGTCCTCTACTTTGTTTTTCAGTTTTTGCAACTCCACCTCTGCATGGGTAATTTTTTTGTTCTGCAGTGTTCCCTCAATTCTCCTGGTCACTTATCCTCTGCTCTGTTACATCCATTCTTTTATTTATTCCCTCCACCTGCCCCTTCAAGTCCTTCAACGTGGAGTTTGTTCTGTTTATGCCTGCCTTGTTCACTGCCAGGTCTCTTTTTATAGATTTTAACATGTCCATTACTTGCGTTTGGGACTCTGCCTCCTCCGGCGGGTCTCTCCCTGCCGCACCTGCCATCTTGTTTTCCCCCGCGTTGGCTTTTCTTGAGCTGCAACATGGGGTACAAAAATGATCTATGGTTGAGTCTGCCTCCTTTTTTTTTATCTCCGCTCATTCCTTGAACTTGGTGCCGGGTCTTTGAGCTTTCTTGGGAGAGTTTTTCTGTTTTTTAGTTGCGTCTCTGCATCAGGCTGCCAGGAGCTCAGCCGAGCGTGACCTGCTGCCCGAGCATGCCCATGTGACCCCCTCTAGTGTAACTATTATAACTTTTACTATTGTTTTTTCAGTCCTTCGTTTAACATGGGCTCATATTGTTTTGCTACCCGCTACTCCAATTCATTGGAACCTCTCAGAGGCACACAATGGTAGTGTTGTGTATTGAAGGATGCATAATGCCAGACCTACACGTGCTCTTCACATAGATGTTGTTCCAGTACACGTGGAGACTTCAGGTATTCCATTTGGGATCATACATAATCCCTTTCATTTCCCAACGAAGTGAACTGATGGCTCCTTTTACTTTAAACATAGACACCAGAGCACTAGGCTATTGTTCTGGCTTGTTCTCAAAAAAAGCTAACACACATCTTGCAAAGACTATAGAAGATGACTTGTGAGATTTGGACAGTAGAAATGCACATTTTCTTGTTCCAGGTACAGATCCTTGGCATCAAACAGGCTATGCTGATAAAATGTGCTTTGCTTCCTAGAGACATTGTTATTTTGTTTCCTATGGGAAACTGAGGAAATGGCCAAGATCTCATGTGTATGCAGATTACTGTAACAGACCTCAATTTTGGACTGACATTAAAACTGCAATACAAGACCTGCCTCAGTGGTATCTAGCTATTGATGATGTTTCTGGTCATTTGCGCTATGCTAAGCAGCAACGTTCAGGAGGTGAAGACCGTGAAGAGAGTTCCAGGTGGCCAATTGCCCTATACTGGAGCAATTTTTGCACATCTTTTTTATATAATACCTATTGGTGGAATGAATCAAGTTTGTCTGTGGATGGTTCTTTAGTCTATTTTGACTTCTTGTCTTGCAAATTTTACTACTGGGAAGCTCAAACCTAAGTGTTTATCCTGTCAATGGCATCATAATGGTGCTAATGAGATGTTTATTGGAGTTACTAGGGCTTCATTTTGTGATATCCCTAGGTATCCTTTTTTTCACAATAGATCTGAAAGTACCGTATCTTGTAAGAGTACCTTTATTAATACTCGACAACAGCCTCTTGAATGTGGCAATAATAAAGCTCTCTCTGCTAAGGGTTTACATTCATGGAATTGTGGCCCATGTAGTGTTAATATTACTGTGAATCTCATGGGTAATTACAGCTAAAGAGAGGGCAAGTTTGGGAAATAAGTGTTGGTTTAACTTGATACAAGGTCCATTATTTGTCAATGCTACTCCATTTTTTGCTGATAATTATGCCATTTATTCACTGTATCAGAAATGTAAAACCTTATCTGAAAAACATTCTTTATTTTCAGTGCTTCAACCATCAAAAGAATTTATCATGGTACCTCAGGAAAATTAAGATTACCCTTGTTCACATTCTTGTATTAATGCTTCTTTATTACAGATGAACCCCAAAAGGGCGATATGGGGCACAAATAAAACTCTTAATGATATTCATATTTCAGTAACACCTGATACTACAGAGAGTTTCCCTTCTTCCACTTATAAATCTAGGAAGATTTTACAAGTAGAATTTTTGAATAATGCACAAATATTTAGGAAAACCAATTTCTTGCTTGCAAAAATCGATGGAAAAGATTTCTAGATTGCAGAATGCCAATAATATAAATTTAAGAAATGGAGTTTATTTGGTCAAGGATGCTTTAACTCAAGTGACCTTGATAGTCAAACATGATTTGGCAGTCTTATCGGATGAATTGATTATGGAAATTATTGTCACTCAGTTGCAAAAAAAAATATTCTTTAACCAATGGGCACATTCGCTCGACTATTGTTAACACTACTGAGATTCAACAATCCTTATCTTTAAGTGATAAGAACATGCAAATCCTACAGCACACAGCACGTGCTTTGATTTTTAACATGAAACCATTACCAGATTCAGTCCTTACTGACCCCCTAAATTGGCATATTCCTACTACACGATGGATATTCATTTTTTGATTCATTTGAAAATTCCTAATATGGTTTATTTGACTAATTGGAATATTTTGAATGTGGGTTTTTTAGTAACTACTGGAACAAATATTCCTCATGCTCATATGACACTACCATATGAATATGTCTCCACAGATGTTTTTGGAAACATAACATACTTACATACTGATGAATGTCAAGATTTTGGATATTTGTTTTGCAAGCAAATTACACCTGTTTCGCCTTGTGGATTGAATCCACCTAATACTTCTTCTTGTCCTATTAGGATTCAATCAAGTAATATGTCACTTGTTTTTATTGATTCCCTTACAAATGGATCATATCTAATTCTTGCTGGAAAATCTGAATGTAATATTCTGACTTTGCGACCTTCTATCGTAACAGTGAATAGAAGAGTCACTTGTTATGGCATATAGCTTTTTCCACCTCCTAATTTGGGATCAATGCATTCTCAGGTTTGTAGGGCTGAAATGCCGTACCACTGCGGCAGCATTTACTGGTGGAAAGTGTTCTTCTGCACCAGCAGCATGGGTAGGAAAGGAGCAATTTTTGTACCTTGCACTCACGACTTTCCGCGGTTGCTGCTGCGGTATTTTCACCACTGTTGATTTCACGTGGAAGCAGCAGGTTTGCCACCGTTTGCCCTTTCCCTTAAGCGCGGCAGCTTTGTGATTCTCACAAGGAGGTTGCTGCCTTGTAAACAAAGTTCTTCTTTCACAGGCTCCTTCCATTCTCACTTGTGCACACTTCTCTTACCGGCATATACCAAGCTCACTAGCTTAAAAAAAACCCCACGTAATGTTCACACACCCCCATCCTATAAAAGATACCTAAACCCAACACAGTTCCTTCCAATCCTAAGCAATTAGGAAGAAAATTCCATGCTGGGTCAGAACGGTGGGTGCTTGTGAGACTGTTTGTTGCCATCTGAAAGAACATTGTTTACAAGGCAGCAACCTTCTGTTCTCCTTCGAGTGGCTCCTCCCATTCTCACAAATGGGAGAGTACCAAGCCTAGAAAGAGGCAGTGGGGGAATTTTCTAACAAAATGACACTCCATGCAGGTTGGATCTACAGCCTGGGAGAGGGGCAGCAGACAGGGGGAAGTCTGCTCTGGGGGGGGTCCATTCAGCTGAGGGAGGGTTGATTGTTCAGTGTTGTCTCTGTTAGAAGGATGGACAGATCCTCCCTCTTCCTTTTGTGATCGCCCCATAGAGAGAACTGGGGGTGCAGAGCAGCTACAATGAGGCACAGAACCATCCCAGAAAAGGGGAAGAATTTGTCCTTGGCACCCTAACGCACAAGAAAATTCACAGAAAAGCAGGGACTCCCCTCCCCCCTCCATCCCCTGGATCAGCATCAGGAGCTCGCCCACTGCTTCTGGGGAATCCCTGCACTCTAAGCGGGACAGAGACAGCGACTAGTGTGCAAGGAGGGATAACAAACTCTGGGTGCTGCCTTGTTTGTTATCCCTCCTTGTGCACTAATCTCTGTCCCAAACTCAGAAGAGGAAACAGAGGCACAACACGAAACTCCTATACCCCCTCCTACCAAATATGGCACTAAGTTTCATTTCCAGAAGAAGCTCAACTGTCCACCAGCCCCACACACATGCAGCAGTTTTCAAATTTTTCTGAAGAATGGCCTTGGTCCTTGGAACTTCAGCCTTTTGGAACTGAATACTTTAATATTTGGCAAATTCAATTTTTTTCCAAAGACCGAGTTACAGCTGAATTTAAAACATTTAATATCCTGCCCCTCCTGAATCAGGCAGTTCAGAGCAGCTAACAGTATTAACACACCATAAAACCAGCAAAGTAGGTAATTACTTTACCTATTTAACAGTGTAAGTAAGGCTTATAATAAACGGGGCTGATTTGATGGCCCACAGATCCTCCGCCTGCACATTCATGCATGCAGTTTCTGCACAGCAGCATGTGCTAGCAATGGAAGTGTGCAAGGGTCGGGCACAGGATTCACCAGCCATCGAATTGGCCCCAATGATTTGTTATTTTTACATTTGGGAAAAACAGAAATGTTGATATTAAACAATGACTAACTCCAGCTGAAATTCCGATCTTCAACTATTCTTAAATAGGGCTCACAACCAAAGGAATTTTAAAATGTCCTATAGAATGGAGCACAGCGATGCGACTGAATAGCCCCAAGGTCAATCTGGATGGCCTGATGGGCTAACTGCTTCCTTATAACTTGTTTGGCCTTGACAATTGAGAAGGGTTTAAGAAGCAAAATAAACAGCCCTAAGTGGTGCAAATGATACTCCACTGTGCTCAGCCAATACCTAGAAGAAGAAGAAGAAGAAGAAGCAGCAGCCCATAAAGTGGCTTCCTCCAGACACTGGCGAGGAAGCCTGTCCTCCACCATCGCTTCCACCCTGAACCAATAAGTTAAGGGGAGAGCCAATAGCTTGGTTCTCATTGGGAGGGAGCCCGTTTCTAAATGGAGAAGACAGGCTGGTGTACAAGTGGGGACCCCTAATAGAGATCTGAAAAAATAATTATGTAGGGGCTCAAAGGCAACCAAAGCACCAAAGCCCCATAATTCAGCCCCAAATAAGGCACAAGGCTTAGATTTGAGATCAGAGACATTTAATTCGGGTGTCACGGCCCGACCCCCGTGTAAACGCCAAAATCTCAAAAGTCCAGTCACCATTTGTTTCATTTTTAATTTGGCAGCCAAGATGCGAGACTTCCAAGTACCAGAGGAATTATATAACAGACCCAGATAACGATAACCCAACCCAACCCCATCAAGAATCCATTTGTGGCGGGCGAATGGTTTTCCAGCAATGAGTGCCTTAGATTTATCATGATTTACTGTTAGTCCAGAGTCCTTGCAAAATTGGCTGACCGCCATGAGCATCCTATCCATTACCAGAGTAGACGAGGACAGCAAAACCATATCGTAAGCATACAAGAGGATAGGGATGGATCTCAATCGGACCTTGGCAGGAAAAAGAAATTGCCTTCAAGAGCCGCAATACCACCATTAATAAAGAAATTAAATAAAAAAGGGGCAAAAATGCAGCCCTGCTTGACTCCATTTCAGATGGGAATAAAAGCGGAAACCAAATCTCCAGAGAGCTATGACCCTGTTGCGTTTTGACCTAATTTCCTCTCGTGTTCTTTTGGGAAGGCGTAATGGCACCCTGCATGGTGAAAGATTTTGTTGCTATAATCAAGGCCAAATTGAGGATTTGTTGCTTCTTTTTTTAAGAGATCTGCATCTGGCCCCTTGGTTGGTAAATCCGGTAACCGGTAATGGGCCCGGGGTCCCACCACTACTAATCAGTGCAGAATAGAGTGGAAGCATTACTTCTCTTGATTTGGAAATGATGCTTCTTTAATGCAACCTAAAATTGCATTAGCCTTTTTTGTGGCTGCATCTTATAGCTGCCTCATGTACAGTTTCTGATCAGCTACAATTCCCAGATCCTTTTCACATGTATTGCTGCCATGCCTGGTAACCTCATCCTGTATTTTGACATTTGATTTTTCTTACCTAAATGCAGAACTTTACGTTTATCTCTGTTGAACTTCACTTTGTTAGTTTCAGCCCAGTTTTCCAATTTATCAAGATAATTTTGAATTTTATTTCTGTCTTCTAGGGTATCTATCGTTTCCAGTTTTGTATCATATACAAATTTAATAAGCATTCCCTCTACTCCCTCATCCAAGTAATTAATAAAGATGTTGAACAGTACCAGGCCCAGGACAGAGCCCTGCAGCACCCCACACAACACAGTCTCTCTCCAGACTGATGAGGAGCCATTGATAAGCACTCTTTGAGTATGGTTCTTTAACCAGCAGTAAATCCACCTAATGGTATTATCATAATCTACCACACACTTTACTAGCTTACTAACAAAGATATCATGGGGGACTTTGTCAAATGCTTTGCTGAAATCAAGATATATTATGTCCATGGTGTTCCCATGATCCACTAAACTAGTAACTCGATCAAAAAATGAGGTAAGATTAGTCTGGCATGAATTATTCTTGAAGAATCCATACTGGCTTCTAGTAATCACTGCATCATTTTCTGGATGCTTACAGACTGACTGCTTTATAATCTGTTCTAGTATCTTTCCAGGTATCAATGTCAGAGTGACTGGTCTATAGATTCCCATATCCTCCTTTCCCTCCCTTTTTGAAGGTAGAGACAACATTTGCCTGTCTCCAATGTTCTGGCATCTCACCTGTCCTCCAAAAGTTCTTGAAGATGGCAGAGGTTCTGAGAGTACATCAACAAGTTCCTTCAGTACCCTAGTATGTAACTCATTTGTTCCTGAAGACTTTTCACAAACATTATTACATTGATGCAGGTGTTCACAACCCCAGAGCAAATTCAGGGGGTATACTTCTCATTTCCAGTCATGCCTGGATCCATTTTAAATGGACCTGTTTGGTGGCTGCTGGGGCCCACGCTCTACCTGCACAGTGCCATACCATAGCATTGCAGGCAACCCCCAGTCAACAGTGGGCCTGCAGCAGCCATTTATGAGCCAATGTTGATTTAATAGGAGTATTGAATTTATATTGTATACTGTATTTATGGGGTACTGTAGTATGTGAATAGGGGATGTGTACAGTATATTGTAGCTTTGTCCTATAATGGATGATTAATGAACTTGTTGATTATTAGGATTAATGTTATAATGGATTATAAATTAACATTTATAATGGATGATTAATGAACTTGTTGATTACTAGGATTTTATTATTATTATTGTTGGGGATTGTTGTAAATGAACCCTCCCTCCTGGTGAGAGCAGGAGGGGATGGGGTGGCGAGTACCCTGCCCTGGTGGCAGCAGGGTGTGGGGGAGGATTGGCGATGATGGATTAGATGGTTTAAATTAGACTGTTAAAATGGATTATATTAATTAGATTGTGGGGGTGGACTGATTGTATTGATTTTGTTTATTATTTATTGATTGTTTGATTGCACTGACCTTGTTCTTTGTTGTGTAAGCCACCTCGAGCCGCATTTGCGGGAGAGAGCGGGGTATAAATTAAAGTTGAATTTAATTGAATTACCAAGCAGAACTATGGTAGTTCTGCCTCCAAGCTGGTGTCCCAGGGTTGGTTTGCCTGTTCTTCTGGAGGTTCTCCAGGATGTTCCAGATCACTGCCAATGGGGCAATCCCAGAGCAGACACAGCCTGCCTTGCTTCTGCTCTACCTCCACATCTGGCAGGCTGCCTTTAAATTGATAGCCTGCCTGGGAATGAGGTGGGGAGATATGAGGCGGCTCTCCATGTGAAGACACCCACTGACTCTGTTGCTGTTCAGAGGTTTACTTCTGACTTCATCAACAGCATGAATAGAGTGAGAGAGACTATTAAGGATATGCACTCAGAGTTGTCTGCCTAATCTCAGCTCTCAAGAGCTGGAACCACAATGAACATTCTTTATCAAATCATAGTGGAAGTCTGTGATATCATAATTTTGCATGCAAAAGAACAATTTGCATTCACAAAACTCCTAGGAACTGCAACATCATTACAAGGGGCTTTGTTTGAAACACACAACCAACACTTTCCACTGCAAGCATTAACTAAGGCAGTGGAAGCCTACCCAGTACTGCAAAAAGACAGATTGAAGATGGAGCTTTCTGTCTAGTATGGGGGAGGCAAGAATGTATGGTATGAAGGATGCCTCTCTGCACTACTTTATACATTATTAGACAATCTGCAGGACAGCTTTTCTGAGACTGTGAGACTGATGGGAATTGTCCTGACAGCGACAATTAGAATAGAAAAGTCTTTCTCCACTTAACAGAGAATAAAAACTTTTTTGAGTAACACAATGGGTGTTTTCAGACGTGATGGGGCGGCTTCGCCCCGTCCCGAAAACAACCCAGAGATTCCCCGCTGGGATCACCCAGGCACAGCAAACAGACATGCCGGGGATCCCAGCAGGGAATCAGGGAGGGGGCGGGGCCGTGTGGTGCAACGTGCGGCAGAACGGCCCCGCCCCTTCCACGCTCCCTCGCCACCCACCCTCTGGGGAGACGGACGGGTGGCGAGGCCAATGCCGCCGCAGCGTCTGGCCAAGTTCACCACAGCCCGGAATCCCGTCGGGGATTTCGGGCCGTGATAGCCGACCAGACGTTACTTTTTATTGATGCCCGCCTGGAATCACTTTCACCACGCTTCTGCGGATTTTCCCACCGGGAGCCCGGGAAGCATGGTTGAAATTGATTCCATGTGGGTATTCAGTGTGGCGAACATCTGGCGGCCGCCGCATAGACGTCAGGGCACAGTGACCACAGGTGGGTATTCACCGTGGTTCACTGTGATCTCGTCATGTCTGAAAATACCCATAGATAACAGAAAGATTGAACATACAGGAAAGGTTGTCAATAAAAAGGTTGATCAAGAAAATTCTGACCTCAGCCACAGGACAACTGAACTCTTTGCACAGCACAAAGCTTTGGGCACATTCTGTATACAGGCAATAGACCCATCTAAATGTTTTTATATTAACTGAAAACCCTTGTTTTCTTGATAAATTGTTGCCTGGAGCCCAAAATCTGTATTCATTGTAGGGGTTTTATTCATTGTATATTTCATAGCAATGTTAAAACCCTGGGTGTCCCTGCCTCCATCCATCTTAAAAGCCACCAAACAGTACTGAATGGCACTACAGCATCCCTGGCAGATGGCTGTCCAGTCTTTAAAAATAAAAAAAAATTAAAAACACCCTCCAGAGCGGGAGATCCTACAACCTCCCAAACTCTTACTCATTAGTAAGCTTTTCTTGATATCTAATCAAAGTCTACCTTCTTGTGACTTCAGGCAATTATTTCTAGTCCTACCCTCTGTAGAAATGAAGAACAGTTCCTTGTCATCTTCTTGGTGACTTAGATATTTGAAGACTTATCATGTCTCCCTTTAGTCTTCACTTTACGAGACTAAACATAACCAGTTCTTTCAACCTTTCTCGAGTCATAATACTTGCTTTCCAGACCCTTTATCATCTTTGCTTGCCTTCCCCTGAACTAGGACTGAAACAAGAGTAGATTTTATTCCCACAAAAATCTCATGAAAATCAAAAATTAGGATCAAGATCTTACAGACATCTTGACCCTGGTTCAGATTTTTGTCAGATTTCTCTCCCCCCCACCCCCCTTCCAGCATGCTCAGGCTGGCCTATCAGCCCAGAAAAATTTAAGGGAGGATTAAGCCATGCTCTTCCCTACCCTGCTTTCCTGCGTTGTCTGGGGCTGCCAGACAAGATTTTGCAATTGGGAAAGATTTTGCAAAATTGTGTTTGCAAAATTGGGAAGATTTTGCGATTGGGAAAGATTTCCCCAATTGCAAATTTTCTGGGGGGGGGGGAAACAAGAGCAAACTCAGTTGATATCTTAGCATTCTATTAGCTAGCAGAAGTAAGCAGCCAATAGAATGCTGAAAAACTGTGCTAAGCCCACCTCCTTCAGCTCTCCCCTCCCATCTGGAACTTCTTTCCAGATGGGAGGGGGAGAGCAGGATGGAGGAGGGAGATTTAGCATTCTATTAGCTAGCAGAAGACTAAGCATCCAACAGAATACTGAACGGCTGTGCTGAGCCAGCTTCTTCCCTTCAGCTCTCCCTCCTCTCACCTGGAAGGACTCCCCCACCCACCATGCTAAGATATCAGCTAAGTCTGCCCCTCCATCATGCTCTCCCCCTCCCATTCCTGAAAATTTATGATCTTGAAGTTTTCCCCACCAAGAGTTGCCACCCCACACAAGGTAAAGAAGCTGGGCAGGGAACAGCGTGTCTTTCTTTTTCTGCCTTCCCTCCCCATCAGGTTTGTTTCTTGAGATTTCTTGGTGATAATCCAGCTGATTCTCATCTCATTTGCAAGAACAAAACAAAAATTGTGATTCACATCAAGAAACACAAGAAACCGAGAATAGAGTTTCATCCCTACTCTGAATCCAATCCAACTTGTTAATGTTCTCCTTGAAATAAGGCACCCAGACTGGACCCAATAGGTGAAGACTGATCACTGCTGAATAGAATGGATTTCTTACTTCAACTGACTTGGGAACAATGCTTCTGCTAAGAAGCATTGCAGTAACCTTTTTTGCAGACACATACCATACCTTCTATCTAATATCCAATACCCAATGTGAATATCTAGTACCTTCCCATGCAATTTCATAAATATGGAAAAATAGTTTAAAATACACAAACTGAACTATCTATTTCATGAAGTATGACATTAAGAACTGAAGCTTTATCATTAGGATACAAGGATATGAGAATGAGGGAATGCAATTTAGTGTGCATGGAATGTACTGTGTAAGAACTTAGGAGTTCCAATTTATGTATTTCTTTATCTATCTATCTAGCAATGACAAAGCACAGGAAATGGCAATGCAAGATAGTCTACTAAGAATGCTACAGAATGCTACAGAGATAACCCAACTCATTTAAAGAGACCATCAAATAGGTAATAAGATTCAGTCACTAACTACCTGATATGGATTTGAAAAGCTGACCTAATATGAAAAGCTGTTTCTAGAATTAACTTATCCCCAAGGCACTGACAAAGTATTTCTGCATGTTACAGAGAATTCTTGTACTCTACAGAGCTAGACTAATTTTTTAAAGAAAAAAACTAATAGTCTTTAGCAAATTTATTACAACTTCAGCTCTAGCTAATATACTGTACCATACGTCACATCTGCATCTTTGGAAAAGCCTGGCTAAAATGGCATTGCAAGAAATATCACTTGCTCTTAAGGGAAAGAAGGCTGATACACCTCCTTTCCCCCTCCGCCCCCCCCCCCCGGCATTAGTGAAATGCTCCCTGTGCAAATTATAAACTGCCACTGGTGTAGAATATTTTTTTGGGGGGTGGGAATCTCTTGTAAATTCACTTGCTTTGATCACAGTTGATACTAAAAGGCCACTTAGCAGTGTCAGCTTCTCTATAACACAGGAGTCAAATCATGGGGGAAGAACAGGTGGTGTTCAAGAAGAGGAGCAATTATGTCTCACAATAGATTGTTTTTTTCTTCAACAATTAGTTTTTTCTCATTATTTGCTTCACACTCTATTCTTCATATTTTAATATCAACTTTATCTAGATTTACTCAAAAATGTGCTGGTTCTAGGTTGAACATTGAAGGTTTTTTTGAGGGATGCATCTGACATACTCACTCAGGAGACTTAAGATACTTATACTATGGTGATCCAAAACTTTCTGAAAAGCCATCACCAGTGGGACTTCCACAAGTAACACAAAACATTTAGGAAGTGAGACTAATGGGAACCAGACCTCTTATCTACAACATTTCTCCCCAAACCTCAGATGAATAGAAAAAATTATTACATACCCTCAAACATTTGACAGAGAAAAATTGGTATTCCACATTTCACCCATAATTTGCATAAATTTGCATATTTATGAAAATTTGTAATAACTCACTAATTTGGGGGTTGAGCTGGGGGGCGGGGGAGTCTTTGTGAGAGGCTCTGTGTACACATACATTTGTACATGCAGTGTTGATGGGTCAAGCTACAATTCAGTCTAATAATAAGTCAACATTTTCAAACGTGTGCATTGACTTTGACTAGTTTCAGTTTTTAAAGACACTCAGAGGATCACAGATGGAAGAAGTGATAGGCCCTTTCAGCACACTAAAGAATCACACCCACACCCCTTTGATTTTTTTTTTCACTTTTCATCTTGACCCCAGGGACAGAACTCCCTCTTGCCTAAGTGTTACTTCTCCTTGTTCCTTGATAGCAGTGTTTATCCCAAGCTTGAAGGGTGTTTAGAAAAGGTGCCATAGATTTTCCTCCAAATGCCATCCCCTGTCAACAAACATAGCAAATCTCTTACAAAATTAAAAATCAGTATATGCAGTATAACTGTACATGTAGAAAAGTAAATACAAACTGTGTATAAATAATCTCTATAACAAGTATGTCATGTCCAAAATATATATTTATTTACTTTACAGTATTTTATTCCGCACCCTCCTGCTAAAAGCAGCTTGGGGTGGCTAACAATTTAATATAAAATGCAATAAAATAACACAATAAAAACAGACTTATAAAAACCCACATGGTGGAGCACAAGATACAAAAACAAAATATAAAACCCAATACCCTCCCACCCTAGACCTCAACCCCCCCACCTTCCCATGTCCTTCACCAAAGGCTTGGCAGGACAGCTAGGTCTTACATTTTCTTCTAAAGGAAAGGAGATCCAGAGCCACCTGGGACTCTATCAAAAGGGAGTTCCACAGCCTTAGTGCAGCCACCGAGAACACCCTCTCCATAGTCACCCCCCGAGATACCCAGGGGAATTCAAGAAGGGTGCTCCAGGCCGACCGTAGGAGTCGATCCAGAGCCCGGGGAGTGAGGCAGTCCCACAGATAAGTAGAACCAAGGCCATATATGGCTTTATAGATAAGCACCAACACCTTGAATCGGGCCCAGAAGACTATAGGCAGTCAATGCAGAGAACGGAGCACAGGTGTAATGTCCCTGAAAGGAGGTAGGCCACCACATCCTGCACCATCTGCAGCCTCCAAGCCATCACCATGGGTAGTGCCACATAGAGTGCATTACAATAGTCCAGTCTTGACGTGATGAAAGCATCGACGATAGTGGCCCGGTCAGAGTCAGAGATATATGGCCGAAGCCGTTGCACCAGATGTAACTGGCAAAACGCGCTCCACGCCACAGCCCCCACCTAGGCATCCAGGCAGAGCTGGGAGTCAAGGAGCACTCCCAGACTACGAACCTAGGGAACCAGTGGAGGGTGAACCCAGTCAATGGCAGGGGACACCAACCCCACTGCCCTCCCCACTAACATCATCTCTGTCTTGTCAGAATTCAGTTTTAGGCGGCGCGCCCGCATCCAAGTCCCCCACAGCTGTCAGACACCGAGTGAGCACCAAAGACTGCCGAGTCTGGGTCAGATGAAAAAGAGAAGTAGAGTTGGGTGTCATCAACATATTGATGACACCGAACATCCAACCATCTCACAACCTCACCCAGCGGCTGCAGATAACCGTTGTACAGGATTGGGGACAGAAAAGAATCTTGCAGGACTCCACAGGAGAGGTCCCGGTGGGATAAAGAACAGTCCTCCAGCACCACTGCCTGGGTTCTCCTGGCCAAGAATGAACAGAATCATAACCTGGACGAAAACCAGACTGCGAGGGATCAAGAAAACTGATGCAGTCCGAATGCCCCTGCAGCTGCCGAGTCACAACCCGTTCAATAACCTTTCCTAAAAGGGGAAGGTTAAAGACCAGCCAGTAGCTGGCAAGAGAGTCAATGTCAAGTGATGGTTTCTTGAGCAGAGGCTACACCGCCAAATCTTTGAGGCAAACCAGCACTCTGCCCTCCTGAAGGGAGGCACTGACCACCCCCGCCAGCAACGGCCTCAGTGTCTCCCGGCTGGCCAGGATGGGCATGGGTTCAGTTCACAAGAGGTGGCCCTGACCACCCCAAGAACATCCTCCACATTAGTGGGCGACACCCACTGAAACTGATCCCATAAAACCAGACTTGACGGGGCTTCCATAACCTCCGGTTCTCCTATTGTAGTTAGTGTGGTGTCAAAGTCGCGGTGAATGTGAGCTATTTTATCCGCGATATGAAAAATAAATATGTCACAGCGGCCGGAGAAAGGCCAGACTGACCAGCCCCCTTACCTCCCAGAAAAGCACTGCTGGATGAGACTTTGCAGATGCTATGAGGGCAGCAAAGAACCCCTGCTTTGCTGCTCACGCAGTCATGGCATAAGCTCCTAAACTAGCTTTATGTCACAATCTGTCGGCTTCAGTATGTGAACGAAGCCACTGTTGCTCCAACCACCACCCTTCCCGCTTAAGCAAGCGCAGATCCTCTGAAAACCAAGTCGTCAACATCAGAGGGTAGCTTCCTGAGAGCATTCTAGAACCTCTCTGGGGGCAGACCAACTGAACTGGTTCCACACCTCCTCTGGGGGCAGACATACACCAGGAGACAGGCCCGTAGGAAGGAACATTAAACTAAACTCAATCAGCTACTAAAACAGAATAGTATTGACAACATGAGCTAACACAAATATGAACAAAATTATTTGGATTTCCTTTGTCACTTACATCCATCATAACTGCCTATTTATCTACATTTATAAATTCATATAACAGATTAATTATACTTTGTTAGTCATACCTAAATCAGGAACAAACAATATATTATTAGTTGGACAACAGGAGGTACTATGGTGGAAACATGCTTTTTTTCCATACACTAAACTGATAAATCCTATCCGTGATTTTGGCCCAGGCCCCGCCGGCACATATAAACACGTGCTTCCAAATGTTGGTCTGGAATTGCCCCGGGGAGTGTTGATGGCTAGCCTGGGCTGTGACCTCTGTACAATCTCACATTCCAGACTGAGGGCCACCCATGCAGGTCAGAACAGGTCACAGTGGGCTAGCACATCTGTTCCCGCGTGGCATACCCACCCCAGAACCTTCATGGCTGTGCCTCATTGGCTGCAGTGGCTGTCGGTCATGGCGGTGAGATGGGGTGCTGGAAACAGGGTACGGGCAGGGATGGCTGCCCACACGTTTGTTGTGCCTCCTGACTTACCTGGGCCATGCAGGCGGCGGGACAGGTGCCTGACTACAGGCACGTCAGTTCAGTGACCCAACCCAACCCGGAGCAGGGAGGTTGTGGTTTCTCTCCCCAGGCTGTGGAGGCACCGCACTAGCAGAACATCTGTTTTTACCCGAAGACTCTGAGCCTCAAAGGACTCCACTGGCACCTGCCGTGTTCACCAAACGAACAGCATTCTGAGGATTGGAGTCATAATTATAACTGGTCTACAAAACAAAGAGAGAGACATGCGAGACCTTCACTAGCCAGCTCACCCACAGACTAATACCTTAAATGTTATCATAACAGAAAAATGTGTTTATAATAAGGCACTCTCCTGAAGTTTCTTGATTTAGCTTCCTTTAAAAGTCCTGTTACATCAAATTGTACAGAAATTAATAGCAAATCATGACTGCATGTTTAAGTAGTAGGTCAGTGGCTACATTAACAAATGCAAAAGATAAACTTTTTTTTTTAAACCATTTTATTTTATTTCATCCAAAATATAACAATCATTATAGCTTCAAATATTTACAATAGATAAACTATATTAAACAATCACCACCATGTAGTATGGTGAATGGATGTGTGAGGTTGTTGTTTTTTTTTCTAGAGGAAGTAATTTTCTTTCTACTTTAAAGTTACTGTTACGGTTAGCATTGTTTAAATTTACTGTAAATTAATTTATTATGCTACTGTGTTTTAATGCATTGTACTGATGCCTTGAGTCCCTTAGGAGGAAAGCAGGATAGAAATTTAAAATAATATTTGCAAGGAGAACAAGTTTTATTGATGATTTTATAATCTAAACTGTGTAGGAACTTGAGGTATACCACGTTCAATCCCTTATTGTAGTCAGTGGCAAAATCCCCACTGATTTTGGATCTCAAATTGGATCTCAAATGATTTACTATTCCTATTAAGAACTGTTAATAATATTGTAAAGCTTCTCCTAAAAATTCTTTCAGTGCCTATTCATGAGGAACAACCTGCATCCCTTAGTATAACCTAATTTGTGTTCCCTGCTGGGCTCTCTTTGAACATCTCTGGATTTAATTATCTGGAATAAACTGTTCCCCATGACAAAAAACAAAACAAAAACAGCTCTCTAGAGCCACTCTATTTGGGGAAAAAAAGTTTGCAGTATGTCATTATCAAGAGAAAAATCAATTAAAATATACTAAAGTAATAAATATCCATTCATCATAGATTAAATGAGTCAGCCTCCCGATTTTAAATGGTGAACAGATTCCACACAAAAAAAAGGGGGTGAGGGTGGGAAATACAATAGAAGAAGCTAATTTCTCTGGAACTGATCAATCAACAATTCAGAGTTGCTAATCACAGTCCAGATGACAACAAATCCAAGTCACTTCTGAACAATGGAAATGAAAGACTTTAGCATTATGCATTTGTAGTTAAGCAGCACTGAGAGGGCCCACTCTAGGTAAGGGCCCCAAATTGTACTAACCACAGGTACTTACGTATGTGACAGCCCTGCTGTCATCCTCCCCAGGAGAGAGGAGGGCTACCCCCCAGCAGGACAGCTCCCACCACCTATTATGTGAGGGGGAACGACAAAGCGATACTGAACCCAGAGAGACAGGAAATGTACTTGCACTTGACAATTCACTCAGGGAGCTGAAGGCTCTTTGAGGGGGAGAATACCTCCTCAAGATCTTAGGTGGCCCTAGTGTTCCCTGCTGGGAAAAGACCAGATCATCATGGGGGGGGCGGGGAGGGAGACCACATGGCCCTGAGCAAAGCCCCCACTCGTACACTCTCCGCAACTCACAAATCCACAAGACCCAAAATTCCTGCACCACCATACAATTCCAAGTGTGTCATGGGGGATAAAACAAGGTTGTGACGACAGGTGAGGGAGTAGAGTAGACCCAAGGGGGGGGGGAGAGGGGGAATGGGCGAGGTAAGGGATCACATAATACAGGGGAGAGTGGGAAAGATGTACCCACACTAAGAGGGGTTGAAGGGGGTGACTCACACCACACAATACCTCTTTCGCACTGTACAACCTTTTCCCAGACACTCAGCATTTCACCCTAGCTCTCACACCGTCTCTACTCACTCACTCACACGCACACACACTCCCACACGTTCAATCTCCCCATTCATGGTACCTTCACACGCTCTACAATCATGCACTCACGCCCTCTCGCTCTCACAAGACAACCACAATTGTATTCCTCGCAGGGGGCCAGTCTCACAGCAACGCTGATCACCGGCATTGCTGTAATGACTGTGCTACCCTTTTAACCTCCTAGCTCCACCCCTTTTGTGCGCGTATGCACGTGGAATGCCTCACTGGTTCAGATGGCCCCTCCCCTTCGCCCTGTGGCGCTGTCGGCGGGGTGTCCATGCGTGTGTCGTGCGGCATCACCACGCTAGCCTTCACTCAGGATTGTTCCTTCACTGCCCTTCTGGCCCACCTGTCGGTCGCATCCCTGCCCCCCAAGGGGCCGAAAATGGCAGTGGAGGTAGCAAGTCCTTATACCGCCTGCCCAGGTGGGGGAGGGGGAAGGGAGCGTCTCGTGGCAGGCCAGTTGCACCCATGTGCTGCAGCCAGCACACACCACCACCACCACAACAAGCAGCCATAGCTGCCAACAACATGCAGCCATCACTGACTGCCATAGTGACCCCTAACACTGGGCCAGGGAAGGACTAGGAACTGGGCCATAGAAGGACCAGGCACTACTTCCCTGTTCCACCCATTCTGGCCCAGCTGGGCATCTGCCGGGCCCAAACGGTGGGCCCGCTTCATACTGGGCCCAAATTTTATTTTATTTTTATTTTTTTTAATTTTTTTAACATTAGCAATCTTTAATCAATTATTCCATTAAAAACATACCCTAAAATGACAATGTAAACCTCATCAATACAATAACAATGATGACTGTACATCAGTAATACACTACACACAATTATTCCTGATGATAAATCACCCGCAATAAGCCAAAAATACTACTATACAAAAATGTATTGGCTCAGAACTCATGAGCACAACAGGAACAACAGGGGGAACTCCACCACATACTGGGCCCAAATTCCAGCCTGGCTGCTACACCTGCTGGGCTCAGAACAAATGTACCACCATGACATTGGCCCTGCTGGCCCCTAAATAAGGCACTACTGGGTCAGCATCATATTTGTAAGCCTCATATGTGCTAATGTAATAGCTTGGCCCTGCACCAAAGAATTTGCCATTCTAAGACAAATGCAGAAATGTTTGACGAACAACTGGAGAGAAAGAGAAGGTCATCAATAATGGTTTCAATTTACATATGCTACGTTTCCCTTTTAAATTGCTGTTTTGAGGAAGTTTTTATGTGTTTTGCTTCTCCGACGGTTCATTATTAGTTAGATCATTTCATACAATCATTACAGAAGTTGATCTTAAGAAGGTTTTATAAAGAGGTGGTGGTAGGCCTTACAAAGTAAGACCATGAATATCTTCTATTGCTAAAAGGGCCCTATCAATTAAAATTGTTAGTTACTTGTGGACAAATACATGAAGCAGTCTGGCAGCACCAGCTGTGTGAAATACAGTGTGATAAGCAATAATAGCAGTTTAGTTTAGTCAGTCAGCCATTCGCGGTAAGTAATATGAATAAAGGTTCTGTTTGGGAATGCCCATTGATGGATTATCTTCGGCAGGTAAGTTGTCCTCATTGAGTAGGCTTCCCCCAAAATTCCCACATGAACTGGAGTTGCAGGGGGATCATACGGTGCCATTTTCGAAGTTCTGTAGCTCATGAAATATGGCACATAAAAGTGAATTTGAGCCTATTTGAATTTTTGCAAGTGACAATTTCTTTTTCCTGTTAGCCAACTGAAAAGGTTTTTTCAGCAATATTTTAGATTCTAACTGTGAAACTGACTACTATAGTGATATTACTAACCTTTCCAATCACATAGTGTAAGGTCAGCCAACTACTACCAAGAAATAATAAATCATACAAAAATGAACTACAAACCTATACAACAACTATTCACTTTTTTTTAAAAAAGAAAAAAACACCATATACTTAGTGCTTCAACAAAGGATATATTGGCCTCGACTACTGCCCACAATGACATTTTTCACCACATAATTATTTCCATGTATGAAATTCAAAATCAGAACAATTCCTCTTATGATGGTAAATATGAGTTTTGAAAATTATCCACATCCAAAAATAAAAAGGCCAGCCCTCTTCCAGTGCAAAAAGTTGCATTCTACTGATGCAGAAAAATTTGCCAAGACAAGATCTTTCAGCAAGATATTTTGCACTAGGATCTTCTAGGTGCTCAGTCCTTTCTATCTAGTCAAACTATCATCAGTTATTGCAGGAATCCAATCCCAAGTGTTCAGAATTTAGTGTGTAGTCCTCACTCTCCCAAAAACATTAGATTATTTTCTAAAAATCATGTTAAAGACAATTTTTTGTTCCTATACTATGCCGATTGCTTTCTGAGCCCTATTCTGTATAGCAGTCAAATTTCCAAGTTTCTTTGTGACAACTGAGGCTAGAAATTCACAGCCCAACCTTCAAAGCACTCTGCTAGTGCAAACCCTATTTACATTAAAGGGAATTGTGCTGGTGTAGTGCTTTGACTTGCATTTTTTTAAAAAAAGACCAAGATTCTCATAATTTAGGTCTTTAGGGAAACAACTACAATCATGAGACTCCTAATAAAGATCACTGAAACTGACAATCTTGTTAATGAAAATCTAGAAAGAAAACTGACCACCATGAATGTCCATGGTATTTAAGAGTAACAACTATTATTATTAAATTGAAACTTAAATAAAGTGGAAATTATAATAATAGGAACACTTCTCGGGAACATCAGAACCACCACAGAAGGCTTCAGTGTTCTCCACATGAGGACTTTAGATTATAATTAAAAATTTCAAGTCAATATGTTAAAGTTTATTTTACAGAGTTCATGTGTTCCAGATGAAAGTTAAGTAAGACTGAAATCCCCCAAACACTCTGGGATTTTAGAGATCTTTAACATCTTGTGGCCATTGCTATTTCAATTGTTCTACAAGCAATCAAACAATGAACAGGTACAATGAAAGAACAACATATCGGCAAGTTCATTGCAGAGACAAGTTCACACGGACACTTTTTCTCTTTGATTTTAATAGAGGATCATTTCTTGTCATGTACTTTCAATCTCCTTTCCCACTTTGTCAACCTTTTCTCCTAGGCCTACGTTGCTGCTCTTTGATCTGTTAGCTGGTCCAGTTTCAGCCATACAAGAAAGATGACTTGACATCCTTTGTTAATCTCTATCATGGTTACTCTGATGTTTACTTTGATAGAAAATCCTTATACAGAATTACTCTAGATCACCTAGTTGAATGAGTAAAAAGTACTTTGGCTCTATTTTACATACTTTTTAAAGGCTAAACATTTGGCATTCCATTATTAGAAATCCTGTACTTAATCAGCATCCAATTAAGATCTCTTGCTTCACCATGGAAGAAGCAATCCTCACATTCCATCTCCTCACCATAATGAAAACATCTGCCTTGATTTACAACTGTGAATGCTACATTGACTCTGTGGTCAAATCCTGCCGATTCTCTCTCCACAACATTGCTCGCATCCGCCCCTTTCTCTCTATCTCCTCGGCCAAAACCCTTGTTCATGTCACGTTATCTCTCACCTCGATTACTGCAACCTCCTCCTTGCTGGCCTCCCTCGCTCTCACCTGTCCCCCCTTATTGCAATCCAAAACTCCGCTGCCAAGGTCATTCACTCTGCCCGTCGCTTCGACCATGTGCAGCCTCTCCTCTTCTCTCTTCACTGGCTCCCCCTTCCTGAACGTATCCTGTTTAAACTCCTGGTTTTCACGTTCAAATCGCTCCACGACCAAGCTCCCCCTTACCTCTCGGACCTAATTGCCCTACGCGCTCCTGCACGCGCTCTCCGCTCTTCCTCTGTCCCCTCCCTCACTCTCCCTCGTTTCTCCTGCTCGCCTAACCGCCTTCGACCCTTCTCCCTCGCTGCCCCCCATGCCTGGAACTCCCTCCCTGCCCACATCCGCCTTGCCTCCTCCCTCCGCTCCTTCAAATCCCTCCTCAAGACCCACCTTTTCCTTGCTGCCTTTCCCAATGCCTGCTAGTCTTTCCCCTTACTCTTACTGTCTGCCCTCCTCTGCTGACTGCTGCTACCAACCTCTTTGTAACCAAGCCAAGCATACGCACCTGAGACTTCGCATCCGCTTGAATGTTTGTTTGTCTTCTCCCCTGTCTCTCCCACCGTCCCCTCTTCCTGTCTTCCCCCCTTTGTCGTTTAGATTGTAGGCCACAGGCAGGGACCGTGTCTAGTTCTATGTTCTGTACAGCACCAGGTCACACAACTGGCGCTATATAAATGTTTATAATAATAAATAATAATAACCTCTGTAGCTACTAGGGTTTGGACTTGGGCAAAATCTTGGTTCTCAGTTTCTATAGGTTTCAGTTCTCCAATCGGTTCTTGGTTCTCTCGGTATCGGATTTTTAACATTGCTGTTTCTCCCATTGACTTCAATGGCGAAAGCCGAAATGTTAAAAATCTGATTAAAAAAATAGAACTGAATAGTATCTCTGGATACACGGACCGAATTCCAAAGTTCCGAATAGTCAGTCAGGGTACCCGGAGGCACTTCAGCACTCTGAAGTGTTATATTTTAGAAACCAAAGTCCAATACCTCAGCAAACTTCTGAAACTTTGGGACTCTTCAGCCCCACCTTGGAGCCTCAGCAGGTGTTGCCACATGCAGCAGCTGCAGCCATTTAATTGCCTAGCCCATCAAGGTGTGCACAATGTGCACAACAACTCATCCACCGAATCCTCCTTCCCCCTCCCTCTTAATTGCCTAGCCAATCCAGTTGCACAACACCCCATACAGCCCTTCCTCTCTCTGGTCCACCTGCCAGAAGGATGAAAGACCGAGTGAGAGAGACAGAACAGATATCAGCAGAAAAAACACCTCATGTAATTAAAAAACCCAAAGGGTTTGTGATCAGTAGGTTCCCCCACCCCCAAGCATGCTCCATGAATGATACACATGCAAAGCTTGAAGCTCAGGGTAGGTGGGTGGGGGTTGGACTGAGGTGCCCCACCAAAGAAAGTCCAAAGACTACATTAGCAAGCAAATCAAATTGATCAATCAAGTTTCAACAAGCTTTATTTTTTAAGGGGGGGAGGGGTGTCCGTGTGTGGCCCCAATGGTGCCACCAGACAGACCAGCAGCCATAACAACCACAAAGAAGAAACCAGACATCTCCCCACAAAAGCCTCCATTGTGTGTGCCCAGCCCACCTATACAAGGCATGTCCCACCCCACCCCCCACCCAATATTATTAACCAGAAAGAAACTAGAAAGTATTCTTCCAGTGCCCCAGCTGGTCCCATCTTGGCAAAAGTTCTTGAACCCACAGCCAAAGCACTACCCAGAAAAGCAGGCTAGCAGGAGTGGGACAATCATTCCAGAAGAAAACCCCACAAGAGTGCAACTGCATTCAGAAGAAATAAAAAAAACCCAACAACAATAGTGTGTGTACCCACAGCATGGCCCACCTCAGCAGTGAGTGCACCCACTGTAAAATCATTATTATACCAACCAAGCAGTGCACAGAAAAAGCAGGCTAGCAAGAGTGGGACATTCACTGAAGAAGAATACAACAAAACTGCGTGGAGAAATCCCACCAAAAGCCAGCCAGCCTGATAACACCCACAAGAAGGAAACCAGATGGGCACCCTCTTGGCATAGCATTGGTAGTGTGGCAGTGGTAGCTTGAACAGACCAGACACTGGTAATTTGAAAAGACCAGACTTGGACAAACAAGACTCCCAGCAGCAAAACAATAAGGAAACCAGACAGTCACACCCATCCCCCTCCAAGGGCACCCTCTTACTTGGCATGACATTGTGGCAATGGTAACTTGAACAGATCAAGCAAACTTGGGAAGTGGTGCCAGGCAGAGAGATCCCTCCTCATGGTGCCAAGTGCCAACCAAGCAGCAGGCAGCAATGTGGCATGGTAAAGGGTAACATAACCGTCATCCTTCAGCATTGGCCCTATGGACAGGCCAGAACAAACCATACCATGCCAAGTCAGGACAGGACAGGCACCCTCCCCACCAGCCAATTACTTACAGATCCAGCAGCACTGTAGCACACAGCCAAATTCACCAAAGAAAATGGACAAAACGGTTGCAGTGCAGCCACTTTTATTTTATCATGCCAGCCAATCAAAAGCTTACCATCTGACTTACCATCACTCAACTGTCCCCTCCCATACTCCCCACCCCTACCAAATATGGTACTAAATTTCATTTCCAGAAGAAGCTCAACTGTCCACCAGCCCCCACATGTGCAACAGTTTCTGAAGTTTCCAAAGTTTTCAGAATAACTGCTTTGGTCCTCAGAACTTTGAAATTCAGACTTTCCGAACCAAATACCATAATCTTCACCGAATTCTGAAATTTTCCTAAGATTTCGTTTCAGCCCTAAAACAAAAATGCAGAAGATTTGATACCAAGAAAGAACAGATATATCAGATTAATCTGTTATATCCATTATTTATTATTTATTTATTTCAAATATTTATATCCTGCCCCTCTTGCACAAGTAACTCAAGGCGGCTCACAGTAAAATGAAAATAAATAGAAATAAAACATATACAACAGTTTAAAATTCAAACAGCTTGTTAAAAAGAAACCCAACAAATCCCCTAACCCATCCCACCCCCGCTCCCACCCACCAAACACCTGTTGAAAGAGCCAGATCTTACAACTTTGCCAGAAGGCAAGGAGATTTGGACTGAGGCAGACCTCTATGAGGAGGGCATTCCAAAGCAATGGTGCAGCAGTCAAGAACACCCTCCTGTAAGTACGGATCTGCCAAAACCATGGGACCTCCAGGAGGGCACCCTCAGATGACTGCAGGG